>CM042379.1:6756794-7098950 GCA_023634145.1 Thymallus thymallus
AATTCTAGCCTGAGAGATCTAGAGGGTGTGTTTATTGATCCACAATATCAGAGCATGTTTTGTAACATTATCTTCGGCTACATTTCCTACCCTTTTTCATGTGAAGAAATAGGAAATAAATTAATGGCAGACATGCAGAGTAACAAGGAATAGCTGAGGGCACTTGTGGAGTTCTTCTCATAACAAGGAAAGTCAGAAATATGTATATCTTTAATGCCATTCCATTTCCAGTTAAAACTTCCACTGTGTTATTGATGAAAAAATTAAATAGATTTCTGTCTCTCTTAGTCTCTCTCTCTCTCTCTCTCTCTCTCTCTCTCTCTCTCTCTCTCTCTCTCCTCTCTGTCTCTCTCTCTCTCTCTCTCTCCTCTCTCTCTCTCTCTCTCCTCTCTGTCTCTCTATCTCCCTCTGTCTCTCTCTCTCTCTCTCTCTCCCTCTGTCTCTCCCCCCCTCTCTCCTCTCTCTTTGTATCTCTCTCCTCTCTCTCACTCTCTCTTCAGAAAAATGATTGTGGTCCATGTATTATTCATAACATTTGATTAGCTTCTAAAGCTAGAGATGCCCCTGCACAAAGGGAAGGAAAATGCAGCTCATCCATATATGTATACATTCTTAATTCATTCCTTACTTAGATGTATGTATATTCGGGTATATGTTGTGAAACTGTTAGATATTACTTTTTAGATATTTCTGCACTGTCGGAGCATTTCGCTACACCCGCAATAACATCTGCTAAACACGTGTATGTGACCAATAAAATTTGATTGGATTTTATCTTAAACTGTCTGAATATGGCTGGGATCAGAATAAGAAAACCTAGTTATAGGCTTAGATTAGATACAGCACAAGATTCTTATTTTAAGGGAAAGCCAAATCTAAAAATAATGTATAGCTTCAGAATGTTTCAGTCCTTGCATCCATCCATCCGGACTGGGCATGGGTGGGGCCAACGGCTCTGGCCATGGAGCGGGACCATTAACCGGGCCCGGACTGGGCACCGGTGGGGCAAATGGCTCCGGCCATGGAGCGGGGAAAAGCGGGCCCGGACTGGGCACCGGTGGGGTAAACGGCTCCGGCACAGGAGCGGGGAAAACAACCGGGCCCGGACTGGGCACCGGTGGAGTAAACTGCTCCGGCCATGGAGCTGGGCAAGGAACCGTGTCCGGACTGGGCACCGGTGGAGTAAACTGCTCCGGCCATGGAGCTGGGCAAGGAACCGGACCCGGACTGGGCACCGGTGGGGTAAACGACTCCGGCCATGGAGCGGGGAAAACAACCGGGCCAGGACTGGGCACCGGTGGGGCAAATGGCTCCGGCCATGGAGCGGGGAAAACAATCGGGCCTGGACTGGGCACCGGTGGGGCAACCGGCTCTGGCCATGGAGCTGGGAAAACAACCGGGCCTGGACTGGGCACCGGTGGGTCGTTAGGCCACGAGAGGGTGCATACCTCGACCAAGACGCAGCGCAGGGATTATAGTTCGACATTCTTTTTTTATTTACTATGTAATATAAATTTACAAATGAACGAACTATACAATACAAACAAACATGAAAGACAAAACGTCACGTTACCCAAAACAGACACGAATGAACGGACGTAACAACTGACGCACACTTACTGTCACCGTGACTGCGAAACATACGACAACGACCCACAAACCCAGTGTGAAACCTACCAACCTATGTAGGATCCCTAATTAGAGACGATGCGCTACAGCAGCCTCTAATTAGGGATCCCACACAAACCACCACCAGAAACAGAAAGAATAGAACTGTCAGACTCTGACCATGGTTACATAGAGAAGCAAATGGGCTTCTCTATGGCCAGAGCCTGACAGGCTGAGAGAAAACAGTTGGTCTACAAATCTATGTTTAACTCAATACACATGAACACAGTGTACATGATTTGCATAGTTTACAAATCATGTAAACTGTGTTCATGTGTAGTGAGTTCCATTTACTGCCTAGTTCACAAGGGTACAAAACCGTAAATCTCAATGATAAAAAAACACTAAATTGATTCCACTAATTAGATTTTACATTTCTTTTGTTATTTATACGATGGGAAAAGAACCAGTTGATGAGGTTGTGAGCTGAGAATTGATAGAATCATGGGATGAATCATCATAGCCAGAGACAATTAAATCAGCAGCTTGAATCTGATGCTGAGTTCCAGAAAGCTACAAATAATAATCTCACAATGCCCAAAGTCACATAAAAATTACCATTTTGGTAAATGGTTTGTGCGTTTCAGAGATTCATATCGTAGAAGGGAAATAGGAAATGCATTTAGGAACCTGTTTGACTGTAATAATAAGCATTGTGAAAGAAGAAGAAGAAGAAAGAAGACAGTATGTGAGGTTGTGTGAATAATTAGAAGGTTTCAACCTCTCAATTATAGTCTCACCCATGCTGTGCTCTGTCAAAGCTTCTCCAGGCAGGTCCTAATCAGTCATCTCACCTGGCTGTCAATTATCTCAGCTACAGGAAAATGTCTTGTTATGTTAGGCACAAGCCAGCCAAAAATCACATTAGTCTTTGCTCAACATGCCTTCGGAAGAATGTAAAGAAAATACAAAATATACATTACAATATCTGGATGTGCAGGAGATGACACAGACAGACATTCTGTTTAACATTCAGCAGGTTAGTAAGAGTACTGCTGCATGCCCCTCAGCCCATTTAACATCGGACAGATCAGGTAACTTGACCTGTCCCACTGTTCACAGAAAACAATTCAATGTCTATTCCACGTTGGTTTAATGTAATTTAATTAAAATGACATGGAAACAACGTTGATTCAATCAGTGTGTGCCAGTAGGGTGCTCGTAATTATTCAAAACAGGTAGGAGTTTCCAGAATAACGTAAAACTGAAGTCAAGGGCCCATATTTATAAACGATCTCAGATAGGAGTGCTGTGCCCCCTTGCCCATGTAATCGTATTCATTATGACCTAAAATAGAAAACAAATTATAGATCAGCACTCATACTCTGAGAATAGTTTTATATGGTGAGGTGAGATGATCTGAAACAAGAAGTGTTTAGGTGACATTGTAGGGTAGGCTAATGCAGGGCCGGCCTGTGGCATAGGCGGAATAGGCAAATGCTAGGGGCACCGTCCATCCATAGGGGCGCCCAAATGAGTGAAGATTTGTATTTATTTTGATTTTTTTACTAATACTATTTTAATACTATTAATTCAAAATATTACAAAAAAGCGAAAGCCCCCACAACAACATAACTACATAGCTTATTAAGCCATATTTTCTGTGTTGCCCGCAGAAATTCAATTTAACCTAAATGACCACTACAATCTATTCGTCAAACGAAAAAAAACTACTTGTGTAGAAAGTAGACATCTGCACCTCGATGGTGTCAACTGTGCTTATGTCTGCATAATGAGTAAGTAGGGAAGAAATGAAAACTTTATCTGGTCTAGTGATCGATGACCACTGAGCTCGCTGTCCAGACTTACATAATTACAAAGAGGAGATTCTCCTGATTAAAATAGTTCCAGACTTCAAAAAATCAAAATATACACATTGTGAGATATTTGGTGAAATAGACAGACATAGCTATATTTCCCTATAGAAAACAATGGGACGACCTCAGAGTTCCATGAGTAATTTTTTGTTGTTTACTACAAACACCGTGGACAGGTCTCATTGCCAACAATAGCGAAGCAGGCATTGTGACGTAGATCAATAAACTGGGATTAGAATGTTTGGAAGGCGAGTTGGTGCCACAGTGCTCAATAAAACTAATAGGAGCTGGCAGGGTGAAAAATGCCCTAAAATAAGGCTTGTTTTTTCATGATTACTTCAAAACTACGGCAAGCAGCTGGGAAATATGGTCATATTATGGAACTGGGCTCCACGGCGGTTGCAATGAACTAGTTTTTATCAGAAAAAAGCATTGTAAAAAATGTAATGCGTCCAGCCTACTACTACACTGTAAAGAATTATTTGATCAATAAGTCATGGTAACTTCTTTCTTTCATTTACTTCAACTTAACATAATGATTTATGCAATTTCAACTGAGGTTCAGGTTTTTAAGTCGGTTCAATGAAATTTCAAGGTGCCAAATGAACTTAACACTGTGAGTTGTAATTATGGCTAACAGTCCGACTGTGTAAATATTAATGCACGGCGCCCTATATGGACTCTTTTTGTATTGAGAAATTGAATCAGCAATAGTATGGTATTTTCCAGTAATAGACAACATATTAAAGAAATGTAGACCAAACGGGGACCACATACAGAACGATGACGGCGAACTAAACCAAGCGGCAGACGAATACGACAGCGAGATCACAATGAATGTGACTTGACCACGCGGCGGAACTGTTCGGTTGAGGAAAGGAGACGAAGTGAGGTGAGTGGATGCATTTATCAGCGATTTCAGTCAACCCGACCATTTAGTTCACCAGCAACCCAATTTGTAAATATAATTAAACTAATTGCTGTTATGTTAATATATTGTTTAGAAACGCAGGTTCTTAGTTTAACGCAGTTTGTCGTAGAACTAATATGACAAACAACCTAGCTAACTAGCTAGCCTAACCCAGTGAGCTATTAGTGCCGTTAACTTTTGAACTGACTGAATTCTGTAATGCGTGTGCTGTGGGCGGGCCGCCAATGTCAAACATGTTAATGTTAATTGAAGACAGTATTTCAAGCTGTTTAGAATTTCAGCTTATTAAATTGCTTTTGTATCAATATATTTTACGCACACTGGGAAACGTTGCCAAGCTAATTTGTAAGTGGTGCAGGTTAACCTACATGATTGTGAAGATAATTAGCTAGCTGGCTAGCTCCTTACTAGCGACCTATCTTGTGTTCGCACCAGTCTATCCTTGGTAAATCAGGTCTAGCTAGTTGGCTTCCCACCACTCATAAAGTTATTTTATTGTCATGTGCGCAAAAATTACAGCAATGAATATCTTGAATCTCCGGCTCCTTCAACAATGTTTTCTGTGTTTCAGGTGCAGGTCGGTTCATTCATTGAAGATTCACTACAACTGTGGATGAAGTGGAGTTGTAAGTTTTGCCTCGTATACTGAAAAAATCCACCTGAAGGACAGAGTCCTGAAAACGTGGAGGAAAAGAAGAAGATGATGAAGATGGAAATGCTGAAAAAAGACCCTGATCACCAGCTGGTAGAAGACCTGATGACAGCTACGTTTTCCCAGCGCAGAAAAGAGATTATTGGAGATCAGACACTCGTCGCTGAGGTAATTTCCAGATGGCCAGCTCTGTTCCATGACAGACAGGTAATCAGTTACACAATTGTACATTAATTCCACAAAGAGATAGAGAGCATGTTGTGTGTCAGATACTGTAAACTGTGTCCTATTCAGAAATGTAATGTTTGACTAGTATTTTCTTTTCTGTCTGTGTCTCCTCAGATTAGGGAAGAGTTCAAAAGAGTCGTCACCACAGACCTTCTCGAAACTTTTCTCGACGGACATGATGGCCTGGTCCCAAGACTGTTGACGGTGTACAAAGCCACGTCTGGAAAGAAGCGGGCACTTAAAGACATTTTGGACTGCCTTGAGAAAGATGTAAGAAGAAGAGCTGATGAGTGTAAAATGAGCCACTGTTTGTTATGTTTTGCTATGACATTTTCATCTCACTGCATATTTCTTTGTCTTGTAGGAAACAAATGAGAGGAGAAGGACTGCTGCTTTACTTGGTCTGCCACACTACATATCCCAAGATCCATCAGACGTCATCAGGATGTGCGATGTAAGACCATATCTATTTCTGTGATGCAAAACTGTGGTTGTGTATAGACATTTTAACATAAATGTGTTGTCAGATATGTTGTAGGTCCTGTAACCTACTAAGGAATCTGACAGTTTTTTTGTTTTTGTTTTTTTGTCTGTATCATTGTGTAGTATTGGGTATATAGAATAAATGCTATGTCCTATAGGTTGTTTACTGAAAGTAACAGGTTAATTTGCCTCACTATAGAGCAGGGAAGCCACGCCCCCAATTTGTGCACCGGCTGTTCCCAGAACATTCAAAAAAGGGCAGTTTGCAAACATCCGATGCACACTGGCCTTTTTCAGACTGTTCTGGGAACAGCCGGTGCTCAAATTGGGGGCGTGGCTTCCATGCTCTATTGTTGAGGATCATGATGGCTGAAATTTGAATTAGCCTTGTAGAGCATATGTACTTGTAGACAAAAACGGTCACACACTATTATTTCTGCTTTTCAAGGCTCATGGTGCGACTCTTGATAAAGCAATGAAGGGGATGCAAGTTGGCCAACTGAACAGGATGCCTTTCCACGCGAGGTCTTCAATGTGGCAGTTGTGGTCGAGGAGACCATTGTCCTACACAACATCAAAGTTGTGCCATGCAGCTTTGCCATTCTTGTGGGAATTATCTACTGTGTGAATCTCGAGTATCCACAAGCCATGAAGTATTCCTTTGAGTTTCTACAGAAAGTGGTGATGAAGATCAAACCAGACCAAGCCTCTGCCTGAGTACACAGATTAAGAAGTAAACTCCTGAGGTATAAATTGTAAGTAGAATCATACACAAAGGTATGCAATGAAGAAAAGGACTGAAGACAATAATAGCCTTTTGCAAATTGTTTGTGGAAAGAATTCCTGAATTTTTTCTCATTCTTTTTTTAATACACTTAAAGGGACAGTTCACCCCAAAATAAAATAAAAACATATTTTTCCTCTTACCTGTAGTGCTATTTATCCATCTAGATTGTTTTGGTGTGAGTTGGCAAGTTTTGGAGATATCGGCCGTACAGAGGCCTTCTCTCGAATATAATGGAGATGGCACTCGGCTTGTGGTGGCTCAAAGCGCCCCAAAAAATAAATTCGAAAAACTCAACAGCAATGTCTCTTTTCAGAAATCATGGCCCAGTTACTCAAGATAATCTACAGACCTTGTTGTGAGCAGTTTCATGTAGGAACTACTATCTTTCTACCAAACTACACCTGCCAACCATATCACCGCGCAGAAGGAAGCGTGCATCTACTCATGGACGTGCATCTACTTCCTTCTGTGCAGTGATACGGTTGGCGGGTGTAGTTCAGTAGAAAGATAATAGTTCTAAAGATGAGATAATAGATAATATTTTTGTCTTACCTAGGGTGCTAGAACATCCAGGGCCGGCCCTGGGCTAATGTAAACTGAACTCTTCCAGGGGTAATACATGTCATCTTTAAGATTGAAGCATTATTTAAACTTTATGAACGTCCGTGAGTTCCTGATTAATCAGAATCTGGCTTGATCTGTATTCAAGGATTATTACCCTTTCAGAACAGCCAAAAACTCTGGTGCAAGAGAAAGAGCAACCTTTTACATATTTAATAGGAATGAAATGAATCCCAACTTGTGTATTCCTCTCAGACATGCTGACTCTGAATTCCTCACATTAAACATGGCTTGCTCGCTCTCTCTCTCTCTCTCTAAGAATTGAATTGACTAATATAAATGGCTGAAGTTACCCATTAAATATTGTTTGTTTAAATATTTTAGGATGTATAACAGTCCTGCAAAATGTAATGCCTAAATAATAATCAGTATTTTGAGTAAGAAAGAGAGAGAAAAATGAGAAAATTGTGTTTGTGCGATTTTTGTAATTCAATTATTGCAGAAGTTCAGGTTCCTTTATCTTTCAATTAATGAAAGAGAAACAAATCAACAAATCTGTTTGTGCAACTAATTAATAAATAAATCATTTTTGTTCTCTTGTCACTGTAAATAAAAACTCTTTACAACATTTTGTGTTTAGAGTATGAGCAGTGGTGATTACTATCAAATGGACTACAGGGTGTTAGACAATATGAATGGTCACAGCAAAAAAAGGAGAGATGCATTGTAGTAGTTGCTCATTGCTCCTTGGCCCATGCCTTCACAAGAGGCCCACACTGGTAGTTTGTGAGAAGGAAAGCCACAGCCCATATACAGTTGATGCTCCCATCAGTCTTTCATAAACTCTGATTTGTTTTTTGTGCAGGCTGTACACACTTAATCAGTCTCTCATTAACAATTTGACAAGCACTTGATAATGCCTCAAATATTCCGGTGGCATCCCCTTTGTGTGGCAGTAATGCCCCCTAAAAAATACATGCCTTTTGCGACCAGTGGCCGTTGTGCGCTTGGGCTGAATATAATAATTTGAATTCCCTTATACCTGTGTGCTCCGAAGCACCTCTCACTCACATGGCTCTCCGTCACGTGATCGGGTCTTTCTCACAGGCTACAAGTGAATAAATATTATGTGGATGAAGGGCGGGTGGATGGCAGGAGGGTTGAATAAAAACAAAAACAATACCTTATTCTATAGTTATAATCTAATTATTTTAGGCCAATCTGGCATTACTGCGTAAGCCTAAGCTTTAGGGCCTAACTGTACAAACGTGAAATAGCCTACACGCCAATCGCCAAATACAGAAGTAAAAAGGAGAATGCTTAATTAGTTAATATTAAGGCTATATGAGAGGTTGTAGACCTACAGTCAGTGTCTAGATTTCAGTTTCCATTTAACCAACTGAACAGTAGGCTACAGTTCCCTTCACTTGTCATAGGCCTATTTGAAGTCCCCATCTTGTGACTGTTGAATTTGTACAGCGCCTCCAATCATTGCACATAACACTGCTCTCATCCTCTTTTACCACTTCAACAAATCTTCCCCAAACATTATTTCTCTGGCTCTCCCTTCTCTTTATTTTCCACTCTCTATTTCGCAGATTTTTTCTTATTGAATCAAGCTCCGACATTGTCCTTTTTGCCACCATAAAGATGACTAGAGATCTTACTCTAGTCAGGACCTGACAGCGTGTAAGCTTTTCGGCGCACGTACAGTTAGGCCCTAAAGCTTAGGTTTACGCACTAATGCCAGATAGCCTAAAATAATGAAAGAAAAACGTCGATGTAGCCTATAGATTTAAATAGCATGGATTTTTGATGGTATTGTTTTCTCTTTATTCAGCCCGTCCTTCATCCACATTATACTCAATGACCCTCAACCCGGACAGTCTTTAGTATTCTGCAGTACTAATGGAAAACAGAGTAAAGGAAGTAAGACATAAAGCTCTCATAACGCATGTTTACTTTGGATCCTTGCTATCTTCGTGGGATGGTCAGGGGCAGGGAGATGAAGAGAGAGAGGAAGAGGAAGGCCTTTTATGATCTCAGGAGTACTTCGAAGATGGAGACTCTTACTCAAAGTAGAGAAAATCAAAGGAATGACACTCAAGCCCCAAACCACATGAAAAGCTGATGAGGCATGACTGTAATTGTGGTATCATTAGAGAAACCCTATGAATGCGAGAGAAGGATGATTAACATTACCATCAACACGAACGTAAGATGTTTGCTGTGTCTAATTACATGCACATATACACCCCAATGGGATAATTTGGCACATTAAGAACTTCTACAACAGCGGAGATGAGTGAGTAGGTAGGTGAGAGCCATGACAGAACGTTAAATAATTTCTTACTAAACCCTTCAATCTGTACAACTGGGAAGGATTTGAGTGTGACATCACCATGCCAACATTAGTAGATTGACTAGAACTATCCAGCAAATCATAAACTTGAACTTAAGGTGCATTTTCACTTACTCCAATGACCTTAATGTATTACTAAGTTACAATTCGACTTGAGGAAGTTAGTATTCGCTTAGATTGGATGATACAGTATGTCATAGGGTTTTGTAGTCAACTGCAAAAAATATGGTTGACTGTTTAGCTTTCAGATAACAGAAAAACAGGACTCAGAAATGACACGGCTTAAGAACTCTTCTGCTGAGGCACCAGTTTCGGAACCCCTGAAGACCTCTAAAGTCTGAAGTGTCTTTAATAAGTTAGCTGCCTTGTGCCTTCTTCAGTCTGCTTCTTAGAGTGACTGAGCCAAGGAGCCTTGTGCTTGGTGACACACAAGCACACACACACACACCAGCCTGGTGTCTCTCAGAGAGACTGAGCTGAGGAGCCCTGCGACTGCTTGGTGACACACATAGCCCCTGATGGAGAAAGACCCTGACGCAACATGCCACAGAGAATAAATTCTTAACAACGCTGTCCTCATCATCCATCCTCCCCAACGAGGCATCAGAGATTTATGAAATGCCAGCGGAAGCATTGACAGCCAGGAACTTTCATAAGGTTTCTCTCCTCGTCTCCCGGCTAATGCTTTCAGTGTCGTAGAATGGTTATGAGTCTGCCTCGTCACCCTGATTCATGTTTTATGGAACAGGTTGGCAAATGTATTCAGATTTCACCTCGGATGTGTTCTGCCAAGAGGCACAGTCATAACACTGTGATGTGAAAGCTTTTCCGGTCTTGTTTGATGATGGCCTTTATAGCACTTTGTTACTTTGTTCTTTGTTCTTGTTCAAGTAATTTCAACAACAAAATTAATGCTATTACATTGAATCAACATGGAAAACAAACTAAATTTTTGGCTATTTGAAAACGAAATAATCTCCAAAATATTGTTATTTTTTAAACAAGCCATAGAACGTTGGCTTCAATTTGATTTTAATCCACCTGAAAATATGGAACAAATAATACAACAAATATTGTGGTTAAACTCAAATATACTAATTGATTTAAAAAAATATTTTTAAAGGAATAATCTTTGTAAATGATATCATAAATACGACTGGTGGAGTTATGTCACACATGCAGCTAACACAGACATATGGAAATGTCTGCTCTACCCAGAATTACAACCAACTAATTGCAGCATAACCACAAAAATGGAAGACTCAAGTGGAAGTGGGAAAAAGTAAGGAACTTGTCTGTCAGCCCTGCATCAAAGACCATAATTGGTTGAAGAAAATTGTGATAAATAAAAATATATACCAGTTCCATTTAAGGACAGACAATTACATTTATGGAAGCAACAATCTATCCGCAAAAAAAAACATGGAAAACTAAAGGAATTTTGGGAATTTTTTTTCACCCAACTTTGAACCTAAATCCAATAACATGCTTCAAATGTTTGTTGATTTCATGTTGAATTCACATTAGTTGACAACTCAATCAAATACAAAACTGGACATTGAAATTACGTCTGTGTCCAGCGGGTAGAGAGTACTATGTACTCTACTTACTGAAACTGAAACACATCAATATGGAATGGAAGTTGGGCTAGTACCCATATGGTTGCTGTTTGCATTTACTATGAATGATAATAAGCTGAACTTTTACTCTTTGATTGGCAAAGAACAACATTGCCAGTTGTTTTTGATGCAGTCTTAACTTAGCCTCGGTACCAGTCTGTTTTAGCTAATCCACTCCCTGTACTCCCATGTCATGTGCCAAAGAGACTGGCCTTTCTGCCATTTTCAAATAGGAACGTTCTATCATTAATGAGCTCGAGAAGAGCAAAGGATTTTAATTTGTTACTAATGCTATTTGAGGCTCCACATTTTATCATGCCATGGAAAATATGAATGTTATTTCAAACAATGAGCAACTCCGTCATAAATCTAGCGCATATTGAGACTGGGTCATGGCTAGAAAGGAAGAAAGTTGAAATGTTTAGCAATTTAGCTAACCCTAACCCTCTTCCTAACCTTAACCTAATTATCCTAAACTGATACATTATTATCCTAACCTGCTACGCAAGTTCTACTAACCTACAACGAAAAGTCAAATTTGACTTTAATTTGTCAAAAGCTGGATCCCTTTTAGCCATGACCTCTTTGGTAATGACAAGGAGTGGGAAGCAGTGAAATGTCAGCTAAAGAGACTGGTACTCAGACTAGTTCTAACTACAGGACATGCTGGTTCAGCGTTTTTCTCTCTAACTCTCTTCTCTCTAACTACTTCATTGGATGATTCCTCTGAAGAGGAGCCTTTTTAGAGACTTGATGCTTCTCTACAATATCTGCTTAGTGGTCTGGTTAGGAATACACTTGGGTGAAAACAGAATGTTGCAAGTTCAAGTCCCAAAGAGTCCCAAAGAGTTTTTACACCTGCCAACAAACCCTTTAATTGAAATGGTTATGTCGTCTAAGTAAAGATGTAGATGAAGTGAATTAAATTAACCATTTAAGTTACTGTGAAGCAAAGAAAATATAAATGTTTGGTTTTTGTTAGACTTGCATGCAGAGATATTGAAGTAAAATAAAAAATAAAACATATTCCTTCAAACTCATTCAGAGCGCAGGGAGCTCAGGTGAATGAATATCCTGCTCTCAATTCAGAAAGAGACCAACTACTAAACACAAAAGGTTTCTGACTCAGAGAGACAAGCTACTGTACTGTAAACAGGAAATTGTGAGGGGGAACCATTGAGCAACAAAAACAGATGTCACTCACACACACAAAAACGTTTATGCCAGTTACCTCAGGAAGCCAGACATCAAAACGTAAAACTGTAGGCTACAATACATCGACCATGGAGAATGAGGAGGGATTATCGGGTTGGAATCACTTCCTGAATAGCAAACAGAGAGACTGTGTACTGTGTACCATCACAAACAAGATTAGATTAGCATGATTATAATATAATATCCAAGTGTCTCTGGATATTCATTTATCAAACAATGATAAATGTGAGTAGGAATGTGAGGGAACCATTTCCTCCAGAGACACAAGACTAATTCCTGTTGGCGGACAACTGTAGACGCAATTTTCAAAGGCGTAGCTAGAAATGATCTGAGCAACTCCAATTCCCTGACTTCTCAGAAAGATACAACTTCTCCAGATAGCCACCCGTTCTGGTCTCCATCCTCCCGCCTCATACCAGCAAGCCAAGGTCAGAACAGCTCATCTCAGCCAAACAGGGTTGGCACGGAGACCACAGTGTCTGCACCTGCAGCACCAGAGAGCATATCCTCACAGTGAAAACCAAGAGCTCCTGTTCTCCAGAGACAGACCGGGTCACAGCCATGATAGCATCAGAGAAAGAACTCTGCCAAGTGTGCTCCACAGAGCCAAATGTCCCTCTCTTTCTCGCTCTCTCTCTCCATCCTGGACTGTTCTCTCTCTCATTCTCGTTGTCTTTCTCTCCCTTACACTCTCTCACTCTTTCATTCATTTGTTTTCACTCCCCACTTCTTTCACTCGCTCAAATCTTCTCACCCTGTCACCTCCACTTACTACTCTGACTCCCTCGCTAGCTATCATCCTCTCCCCCCTCCATTATGGTTCAGTGCAGGAACATCTGGCCAAATGGCACATGGATTATGTCCTGCTAGCATCTCCAAGGCAGGAGGCACTGCCACCAGACAAGACAACATCTGGCCAACAGGAACTGACACACTACACTCTTGGGTGCCTCTACACCAATCATCATTGTCCAAATCAAGATTAATCAATTTATTCGATTTCACTGCCAGCTATTGCACAACTTGGCCATGACTGCAGCTATTGCAGGCCAGTGCTTGGTAAAGGAAAGGTGACAGAAGACAGAGCTTAATAAAGAGAAGTCCTTACCTGCCAGAATATGCTGTCTATCGTGCTCCCCAGGAAGCCCTCCCTGGTTTCAGACGACAGGAGCTTGGGTCCCAGGATCGTCATGAACTCATCAAAGTCTACCTGCCCGTCTCCTAGACACACAGTATAACATGTCTTATTCACAAAGATAGTTTTATTGCAAATCAGTAAGAAGGACAAGAACTATGTGTTTTATACCAAGTCTTAATTTGAGTCTGTGTTCTTTACATTCTATACCTCTTCTCTACATTCTATACTACTCCCTCCTCTTACTCCTTACTCATTTCCATGCAGGGCAACTCAATCTGCCCCTTCACTCTTCCTCTCCTCTCCTCCTCTCCTCCTTCTACTGTGACAGGGGTGACCTCCTTAAGGCAAGCTTGCACTGTCACATCTGATTCCATCGATTGTCCCTCTCTGTGCCCATGCATACGCAGAGTGGCATCCTGCCTTATCACTGGGGACAGTCAAGCAGTGCAGCCAGTGTAGCCAGAGCAGTCAGGGCCCCTGCGCTATCGTGGTGGATGGATGAATGGATCGATGGACGGATGGATGGATGTGATTTAAACCAAAAACACTTCCTAACAAAAGCAGCTGATGCCAGGCATAATGTATTATGAGCATAACACTCCTATAAAAAGCAAAAGGAGCAATTGCAATGCTGAGATCTCCAACAAGCTCCTAAGCAATCTACCAAGGACGTTCTGCTGTGCTGGATAACAATCTGATGGCTCGCTCTGACAGTAGAACAGATTATCAGATCAACTAAATGAGTCCATCCATATTTTATAGAGATCAGCTGGACTGTTGCAGCTGCTGCTCAGAGAGAAATAACCAATGGCCACCCGTGAATGTGTCACGTGTCTCTAATTCACACAACTGCTAACTTGGCAAAGACACAATAAACACCCTCAAATCCCATCTATCTGGTAATGTACCTGGCAAATGAATGCCTGAAAATGAGACAAGACTGTGGGCAAATGGCTTTGAACTGAACACAAATGTTTTGAAAACATCTCTCACTGTAATAATAGTAGCAACAACAATCCAGCCAACCCTTCTTATCTTGGCCAGCGAGTTTATCTCCTTCTGAAGGAGTGTCCTTGCTCGGTCACAGCGAGTGAAATCAACTGACGATGTCAAAGGCATATCAGATGAGAAATGGTCCTCCAGTTCTCCACCACCAAACCAACAGGGACTCGTACATTGATTGCTGTCACACCTCAGAATGTACAACAATATCTATAACAAATATGACAGATAGATGCTCCTAGATGTTCTAACATATTCATAGCAGGAGACGAAAGCGGTATTTTAAACAAACCTTAAATTTGATAGCAGGTATACTTTAATAGCAGGGGAGGAGAAATCGTTTTGCTAATCATTCTTATCTGGAGTGGAGAGGCAATAGGAAGCAGTCCACAACCCTGAGCATTCAGTTATGATCTGTCTATCTGTCTATCCTCCTCTGCACCAGTCCAACACACTACAGCTTTCATTACAATTCTGCCAAACAAAACAAAACAAACATTTGAGTGGAGAATGCAAGCTAAAAAAGAGACTAATGTGTGAAAAACTTGTTGAATATTTCTCTAGTTATCCAGCGTTTTGGAAACATAAGGCCAGCAAATACCACATGTTTGCAAAATGTGTATGGCAATTACAGTGGACACATCTAATGATTCCACAGATGGTGCAGGCTTCCAATTGAAGAGTTTATTTCCAAAACGCTATATCCACCAGATTTGTTATGTGTTTTTTCATCAGAAACTATTGCTAGTGAACCCATGTGCTATTGTTCTCAGATTTTTTTTATTCAGAGATTTTAGAAAATGTGTTTTTTGCAAAACGCTAGCCTATTTCCATTGTTTAGCTGGAATGGAATGTTCGTATTCTGTATATTTGACTGTGATATGAATGCAGTAATACTGTAAGTCACTCTGGATAAGAGCATCTGCTCATGTTTTACATGCACATCTCATATTACTGTATGTTGAAAACATTTGTAAAATGTGGCATATGGAATTTGTTACATTTGACTGTGTAAATCTTAGCAGTACTTCTTTCTCTGAGACTGAGGCGGACGCGTAGCATTTAGCAAAAACATTCTTATTTGTCTCTCTGAAATGAAAACATCAAGTGAGAGATTTTAAACAAACAATAACGGTGAATGAGTACTCATGTCAATGTATTGATTATGTAGTCAAATGTATGTGCATAATGGTGAATGAGTACTCATGTCAATGTATTGATTATGTAGTCAAATGTATTTGCATAATGGTGAATGAGTACTCATGGCAATGTATTGATTATGTAGTCAAATGTATGTGCATAATGGTGAATGAGTACTCATGTCAATGTATTGATTATGTAGTCAAATGTATTTGCATAATGGTGAATGAGTACTCATGGCAATGTATTGATTATGTAGTCAAATGTATTTGCATAATGGTGAATGAGTACTCATGTCAATGTATTGATTATGTAGTCAAATGTATGTGCATAATGGTGAATGAGTACTCATGTCAATGTATTTATTATGTAGTCATATGTAGGCTCATGTGTATGAATGTGTAATGGAGTGGGTCCCGTTCCTGTCGCTCACTGGACTCGAACATGGGACCTTCTGTTACATGTGCAACTGCATTTGTCTGTTTACTGTAAATGTGTGAAATGTGTACTGAAGGTGACTCACCATCCATGTCTAGTCTCTGCATGATGATGGCCAGCTCCACCTCACTGGGCATGTATCCCAGGGACCTCATGGCCATGCCCAGCTCCTGCTTGGAGATGAACCCGTTCCCATCCCGGTCCAACACTCTGAATGCCCCCCGGATCTCTGTCAACACAAACACACAGAAGGAGAAGGGAGAGGAGAGGAGAGGAGAGGAGAGGAGAGGAGAGGAGAGGAGAGGAGAGGAAGAGGAGAGGAGAGGAGAGGAGAGGAGAGGAAGAGGAGAGGAGAGGAGAGGAGAGGAGAGGAGAGGAGAGGAGAGGAGAGGAGAGGAGAGGAGAGGAGAGGAGAGGAGAGGAGAGGAGAGGAGAGGAGAGGAGAGGATCCACCACGGTTAGGGAATATTTTAGCTCTATGCCTTAGCTCAAGAACAATGCAAAGGACATCTGCAATAAACTGTAGGTAACTTTTATGGTAGTGACAAATAAGCTTGCCCTATGTGTACGACAAGCCGCTGTACTGTGTCTGTGCTACTCCTTCCCTTCAGATTGCGAGAAACACGTGAGCGTCGAGCCTAAAAGTCAGCAGGCTCCTCTGTGCTATTATGAATTAATATTTTATTAGTGTGTCTACAGAGAGGAGAGGGCTTATGGTTGGGAGGCAGTAAGCAGGAAGAAAGAGACAGAGAGAGAGAACTAGGGAGAGAGAGAGAGAGAGAGAGATAGGGGAAAGAGAGAGATGCAGAAAGATTGAAAGAAAGAGAGAGGCAGCCACGGGTGTTTTTAATTAAAGGTGGAATTTCAGATCTCTAAAGAACACTATGATTGCATGGTATGCTTCAGCACACTGCTGAACACTGAATAATTTGAGGCTGGGTACTACTGGAATACAGGACCAGGGAGAGAGAGAGTCCTGTCACCCAAGACCCAGGCTAACTCAAACATGAATCAAGTCCAAATGTTTCCCAGATATGGGATGCAATGTCATACACTTTTTTGAGAACACAGGTGCTAAAAAAAACATGAAAATTACAAGTCCGGTCTTGAAAATGGTAATAAACAAAACATAGTAGTGGTAGAGTTCTTGGCTGAAACCATGAGAAACAGCAAACAACAGGTTAACCGACGCTTATCGTAGTCCAAAGATAACCCAAGCATGAAGTAAAGTTTCATGCTAGAGGAGACCCGCCCATGCTGCCAATCTTTAGCCTATCCTTGGTCAATCACCTGTCAATCATCTAGTGAGAAGCTGTCATTCATTCATAGCCAGTAAGGGGGGTAGGAGTGATTTGGGGCTAGTTCCAACCAAAGACACTTATTTTAGAGAACACACACACAGACACACACACACAGTACAAAACAACAAACAGAGAACAACACAAGCACATCAAAGGTGTATGGATTTATTTTGGTACATTGAAATGAGCGTTTCATGAATAAATCCATCAGAAAGGAGCAGAGCAGAGCAGAACAGAGCAGTGAGTGACTCAGGCCTTTGTAGAGTATGTTCCTGTGTCTGAGGGCGCGGGCCCATTTGTATGACAAATACCAAAGCAACAGGAATACCTAAGGAAAGTGTCAGACTGAGAAATAAATCAGTCAAAAAAGACTTGAATTTAGAGTCACTTCAACAGCACCCTGCTTTGCAATCTAGGCCAAGTGCATCAGCACGCTTATGTTCAGTAGGGCACACTGTAGGAAAAACTTTTTACAACATCAAACTGAAATCTTTTTTCTAATTGGACAACTTCAAGTAGTAGCTCCTGGTCTGAAAAGTTTTCTCCATACTAAACACTTACTTATCCCTACTTTCCCAGTGTTTATAATGTGTGATATTTCATATGTGATATGAGGTTAGTGCTGTAGGTGCTGTATGTGTCTGTAAATTATAATCTCATACACACATGCCTGACCTTTCAGACACAGCAGCAGAAGCAGTAGCAGCACACAACACACACACACACACACACACACACACACACACACACACACACACACACACACACACACACACACACACACACACACACTTGTAGAACAAGACACAAAAGGAAAATACATCCCCTCTCCAACAGGCTGAGAGGATAACAACGTGTAGCTGTACTAAAGCTGACAGGTGACAACGTGCTGTATGTGGTGAGTCATCTAGTTCCACTCAGTACAGTTACACTGTATCACTTTAATGGCCATAGATAAAGACACCAAATTACCTCAGTAAATATCCCCATGGCAGAAATGGTGAACATGCTAAATGGTAGCTGCCTGTGTAAGCTACTATGGATAAACGAATAGACATCCATAGTGTAGGGTAGTGTGTAAATATGATCAATACCTTTATGTGTTTCTTTCCGCTGACAGAGGTACAATATGTTTGTATTCGTCCATTACATTAATGAGGACCTCCCAATACATTGCATTTCCCCCAATACATTACCGCCGTCCCAAAAACATCTTAACAAATCAAACGAGAGAAAGCATTTAGGGATGTCAACAATGGACTACTGAAACAAATACCAATATCGTTTTTGGGGTGGAATTTTTCTTTAATGTGAGGTATTGGATTAGTACAGTATTCGTGTTCGGAGAGCATCTAGTGTAGTTCACTATGAGTACGGTGATGATGTTGTTGATTCCAGCAGAGGATAGGGTAATATCGATCAGGCCTGGGTTGGGCTCCACCGCCGGCCTGGCCAGTGGGGGGATTAGTCTCGGAACAATGTATAGAGCACATTCACACACACACACACACGCACACACACACACACACACACACACATGCACACGCACACACAAGACAAAAGCGTTTATAAACACAGATTCAGCTACTGCCTCTAATTAATACCAAATACAGAGAGAGCAAGAGCCCATTAATAGAATTCTACTGGTGCGATAAATGATGTTAAGAACATTTTGTAAAAGTTTAGAAGGTTCATAGTTTATAAAGTCAACGGTTTGTTGGCACCAGCAACAGGAACAAGTGGTGTTTGTAAATAAATGTTTTGACTGGTCCAACCTCGCTAATTAATGTCAAAACTGTGTTTAGGCTAAGAATACTGTCTTACTACTTATCCCATCACAATCTCTAGCCTACTGTTTATCCTACCCATATCAAAACACCCAAATCCCAGCCTTCCTCAAAATCCCTCTTTGCCCCTCATCAGCCAAATCCGCAGTCCCAGTCCTAATCTCTATCCCCTCTCACCCAAACCAACCAAGCCCAACCCAACACAACCTAACCCAACCAAGCCCAAACCAACATATCCCCAGTAGTACCAGCCCAAGCCTTGAGGGGACTCACCGTCTAGCTCCTCCACAGAGATCCTGGCCAACTGGTCACAGTCGTTGTCCTCAGACAGAGAGTGACTCAGATAGTTCCCCTTGTACAGCAGCCCTGCCGTCACATGGTGGAACGGCATCTTGTCCCTGAGAGAGAGAAAGGGTGGGGGGGATTAGTTTAGGATCAGGTAGAGAGAGAGAGAGAGAGAAAACTTATGTTATGTGTCACATGCTTCGTAAAAAAACAGGTGTACACTAACAATGAAATGCTTATTTACGGGCCAACAATGCAGAGAGCAAAATAAATAATAAAATAATAGAAAAATAATAAGACATTTATCATTTTGTTCAGTATATTTAAGTAACTATTTAGAAGTCTTATGTCTTGAGATAGAAGCTGTTCAGTGTCCTTTTGGTTCCAGGGCCTTCCTCTAACACCGCCTGGCATAGAGCTCCTGGATGGCAGGGAGCTTGGCCTCTGTGATGTTCTGGGCAGTACGCACTACCTTCTATAACGCCTTGCAGTCGGGTGCCAAGCAGTAGCCATACCAAGCGGTGATGCAGCCAGTCACAATGCTCTCAATGGTGCAGCTGTAGCACTTTCTGAGGATCTGAGGGCCAATGCCAAATATTTTCAGCCTCCTGAGGGGATTGTCGTGCCTTCTTCATGACTGTGTTGGTGTGTGTGGACCATGATAATTCCTTAGTGATGTGGACACTGAGGAAGTTGAAGCTCCACTACAGCACCATCGATATAGATGGGGGCATACTTCGCCCTCCGTTTCCTGTAGTTCACGATCAGCTCCTTTGTCTTGCTGAAGTAAGTATTTGGACACGCCTTCAAATAAGCGGATTCGGCTATTTCAGCCACACCCGTTGCTGACAGGCCGAACACACGGCCATGCATTCTCCATAGACAAACATTGGCAATCGAATGGCCCGTACTGAAGAGCTCAGTGACTTTCAACGTGGTACCGTCATAGGATGGCACCTTTCCAAAAAGTATGTTTGTCAAATTTCTGCCCTGGTAGAGCTGCCCAGGCCAACTGTTATTGTGAAGAGGAAACGTCTAGGAGCCACAATGACTCGTGAAGTGGTAGGCCACACAAGCTCTCAGAACGGGACCGCAGAGTGCTGAAGCGCATAGCGCGTAAAAATCGTCTCTCCTTGGTTGAAACTCTCACTACCGAGTTCCAAACAGCCTCTGGAAGCATTGTCAGCACAAGAACTGTTTGTCGGGAGCTTCATGAAATGGGTTTCCATGGCCAAGCAGTCGCACACAAGCCTAAGATCACCATGCGCAATGCCAAGTGTAGACTGGAGTGATGTAAAGCTTGCCGCCATTGGACTCTGGAGCAGTAGAAACATATTCTCTGGAGTGATGAATCACGCTTCACCATCTGGCTGTACGATGGATGAATGTGGGTTAGGCTGATGCCAGGAGAACGCTAACTGCTCCAATGCATAGTGCCAACTGTAAAGTTTGGTGGAGGAGGAATGGTTCTGGGGCTGATTTTCATGGTTCGGGCTAGGCCCCAGTGAAGGGAAATCTTAACGCTACAGCTTACAATTACATTCTAGACGACCCTTTCCTGTTTCAACAAGATAATACCCCTGTGCACAAAGTGAGGTCCATACAGAAATTGTTTGTTGAGATCTGTGTGGAAGAACTTGACTGGCCTGCACAGAGCCCTGAACTCATTCCCATCAAAAACCTTTGGGATGAATTGGAACGCTGACAATGAGCCAGCCCTAATCGCCCAACATCAGTGCCCAATGTGATAGCAGAAATTACAAGATAATGTTATAATGCATTTAATGCTTTTTTTATGTGTCTGTGTGAACTCAGCTGAGCCTCTGAAGCTTTGATTGGGGATTGACCTTGTCTCTCCTCATTATTGATTAGAATTTCCACGACACCGACCTCATTAATGCTCCTGTGGCTGAATGGAAGCAAGTAACCACAGCAACATTCCAACATATAGTGGAAAGCCTTCCCAGAAGAGTGGAGGCTCTTTATAGGAGCAAAGGGGAGACCAACTCAATATTAATGCCCATGATTTTGGAATACGATGCTTGACGAGAGCATCATGCTGTGGGGATGTTTTTCAGTGGAAGGAACTGGGAGACTAGTCAGGATCGAAGGAAAGATGAAAGGATCAATGCACAGAGAGATTCTTGATGAAAAGCTGCTCCAGAGCGCTCAGGACCTCAGACTGGGGCGAAGGTTCACCTTCCAACAGGACAACGACCCATCTCTGGAGAGACCTGAAAATAGCTGTGCAGCGAGACTCCCCATCAAACCTGACAGAGCTTGAGAGGATCTGCGGAGAAGAATGGGAGAAACTCCCCAAATACAAGTGTGCCAAGCTTGTAGCGTCATACCCAAGAAGATGACTCTTGGGTGCATGACTCTTGAAATTGAATGAGAAGTTGAAATTCATTCAGAATTTCGTACACAATATTTACTGTGGTTAGAGTTTCATGGGCAACTGTTTGTGTCAGCAGTTGACAATCCACTGGAAGGTACCCTCATGTGAGACAAACTACTGTACAGTACAACTACAGGTATTGTAATGATACAATTTAATCCTGTTCGTCCAATGGAAGTCCTGGGACAAAAAACGTGATTGAGACTCTTGTTGGTCAGCAAACGCAAAAGTGAGTGTACCATTGATTGCTACTGTCCAAAAGACCGCTTTCAAAGATTGTTGCAATTTGCTTTCTTTGTTTTCTTAATTCATCAGTCAAACAATAAAAACCTTAATCTGTCACTGCTAATGCAGTCTTGCCTATTTTGCTGTAGTTTTATAAGTAGGCTAACTCATCTGTCTTGTGGCAGTACTTCTCTGTGAATGTAACACACTACTGCGCTCTCATCTCTGAAATAATGCTGCACCCCATATAAACAGTATTGATAAACTGATAGGCATATTTTACTAATCGTAGGGGTATTAAGGGCCACATTGTGTACTAGTTGGGTACTTAATATCAATCAATGGCATCCCCTTATGCAAAGAAACACAATTAGCTCACTTTGGTGTTTCTATACAGTACCAGTCAAAAGTTTGGACACACCTACTCATTGAAGGTTATTTATTTATTTTTTTCCTACATGGTAGAATAATAATGAAGACATCAAAATTATGAAATAACACACATGGAATCATGTAGCAACCACAAAAGTGTTAAAGAAATCAAAATATATGTTCTATTTGAGATTCTTCAAAGTAGCCACCCTTTGCCTTGATGACAGCTTTGCACACTCTTGGCATTCTCTCAACCAGCTTCATGAGGTAGTCAACTGGAATGCATTTCAATTAACAGGTGCGCCTTGTTCAAAGCAAATTTGCGGAATTTCTTTCCTTCTTAATGTGTTTGAGCCAATCAGTTGTGTTGTGACAAGGTAGGGGTGGTATACAGAAGATAGCCCTATTTGGTAAAATACCAAGTCCATATTAAGGCAATAACAGCTGAAATAAGCAAAGAGAAACAACAGTCTATCAGTACTTTAAGACATGAAGGTCAGTCAATCTGGAAAATGTCAAGAACTTTGAAAGTTTCTTCAAGTGCAATCGCAAAAACCTACTATCCATTAGGATTTGTCTCACGTTTCTGACACTTTAAGAGCTACTCTGTGTAACTGGCTTATGTAACCCAGAGCTTTGCAGCAGGCATGGAGTAGAATACAGAGCAGGGAGAGGATAACCAGAGAGGTCCTTCCTACTTTGGGGGTCTCCTCCAGACCCAGGGGTAGGTTAGTGATTCTCTTCCCACAGACCCTTTATCTCTGCGGGTGGAGCACTGTGAGTCTGGCAAGTGAGAGTAAAGGTTAGTAAATATATGACCATGGATAAAATTACCATGGATAAAACGACCATGGATAAAACGGGACTACATGTAACTGAAACAAGATGTGTGTATGAGTCCAGAGAGTTGGGCCAACTAAACCTAAACCTTAAAAGCATAGTTCAAACAGCAGGACAGTGTCGGACAAACATCAGTAGGAGACACAAACAAACATTTACAATGACGGCCTAGGAACAGTGGGTTAACTGCCTCGTTCAGAACGACAGAATTTTATCTTGTCAGCTCGGGGATTCAATTCAGCAACCTTTCGGTTACAGGCCCAACGCTCTAACCACTCGGCTACCTGCAGCCCCCATTGGTTACAATACAGGCATACAACACAGAAAACAGAGGTGGTCTGGCTTTCACTGAAAGATTTACAGCCTAAAAAACCAGGCAGCAGAAATGCCTCATATTTAGATATAATCATTAGATCAAGCATCAATATTTCAGAGTGTTGTAGGCTAGATTCTCAGTATGCAAACGTTTGCCTCTAACACTGGAAGCAAGCCTGTATATTCTCTATGGCAGTGGTCTTTTTTACAGGGGTAATCTTTAAGTTGCATTAGTAGTAGACCGTAAAGCAAAGACTCTGTCAGCCAGTCTGTAATGTAAACCAATGCATCAAAGCCCAAACAGAGAACTTAACTTGTATTTGGCTAGGCTGTTAAATTGGGAGGGAAATCAGGACAGTGTACAGCAATAGCTGTAGTCGACGGTGCATAGCGACTATTCATATTACAGCAGACAAAACAAGACCTAATTGAAATGGTTCTGTGACACTGAACACAGTGCACTGTACATAACGATTGGTTATTTGTCATACACCCATTACTAACGGCAAACTCATTACTAATCGTGTACTTTAAAACAAACCTGTGAGAGACAGAGAGCATGAGAAGCTACATTCCTCCAGCTTGGAATATTACGCATCAAGGCCCACCGCATCACCAGACCACAAATTATACTGTCTATTACGGCTTGCCCTCAAGGAGTGGGTCAGAAGGCTATGCATATGCAGATGTCCTGGGGGAGAGAAGGGGAGGCAAGGTATGACCACTAGCCTGCCACCTACAGGGGGACCTAACCTCAGGCATGACTAATCAAGTTTTATGACTTTACGACTATACGACAGGTCATAAATTCCTGGCAGAGACTATTTTGTCCCTGCAACATGCAGTATGGGGAGAGAGAGTGTCACAGTAGAACAAAGGATTTAATCCCGCCAAATACTCCTACCTCCCCGAATTGGAGAATTAAACAATATTCCTAATTTAGAGAATGTGGAAACGGTCAGTGAAGAAGCCAGCTACAACCCTGTCCACTTTGTTTCATTGTTGTGACATCATAAAAGACAATGCAGCCACATTACCCTAACACTATTTATACAGGTTCCTCAGTTATGAGGCTTGTATCTGAAATGTTGTGTAAAATGTTTAACTAAGTATAAGAATACTTTTGAAAAGATAACAATGTGATTTAGTCTATTAAAAAGATTTTTTTTTGTTTTATGGTAACTTGTGCCCAGCCAGTGGCCACGCCCAAGTGAACAGACATTGGTTGGAAATGATGAACCAACCTCTTTTCTACATTTGTATAAAAGCCCCCGTGACGAAAGTCACCCTAGTTCCAAAGAACGAGGTGGACTAGTTCCATACGTTTAAAATGGTGAAATTCAACTACCACACCACAGTCCAGGAAACGTGAGAACTTGCTCCACACGTTTGAAATGGTATGAACTCACTAAAGAAGAAGTGATACATTCTAGACGTTGCATTACCAGTCTGCAGCTGGAAATGTACGTAAGCCTAGGACAAAGGAAGCAGATATTTCTCAGAAGCCTCTCTTATAAGAGATGCACTCTAACCACCACCACGACCCGGAAGACTCTACAAAGGACAATGGCGACCTCTACTGGGCAAACCAGAGTCTTACATCACCAGCTCAATCGTAAATATTAAATTGCATTCCCTTCTCCGAATGAGCGATTGTTAAAGTGCATAAGATTTGTTATTTATGTGAGCATAGCTTCCCATGTCCGATAGAGACCAATTCCTTTGTCTCCCTTCCAATCCCCCTCTCCCACCCTTCCTCTCTGAATCTACAATGTTATAACCAAACTGGCTTGTCTTGTTTAGTCCACTAGGGATAGTATTTACTGCATAACGTTAGGATATTTGTGTATGGATGATTCATCAGTAAGTTAAGGTTCATGCAGACCAGGAATTATGATGTTCAAGAATGAGACTGGACGAGGTAAAATTCATTAAATAAACGATTGTTATCTGAAGAGTTATTTTCGGGAATTAGTTACTCTGTAAACGACATATTCCCGTGGTGCCCCGACTTCCTTGTTAATTAATGTTTATATGGTTAGTTCAATCAAAATAATAACTAAGCCTAGAGAATCGATTTGATAATATACAGCGGGTGAAATAAGTATTGAACACATGAAGAAAGGGAGGTGCAAAAAGGCATGGAAAGCCAAGACAACAGCTGAAAACTATCAGTAATTAAAAAGCTTTCCAGCCCCTGTCAGTGCAAATTAATATAAGCTGGTTCAGTCCCAACTGATGGCCTACAAAGGTGTCACACAAGACACATCTCATGATGGGTAAAAGCAAAGAGCTGTCTCAAGACCTTCGCAACCTAATTGTTGCAAAACATAATGATGGCATTGGTTATAGGCGCATTTCTAAGCTTCTGAATGTTCCAGTGAGCACTGTTGGGGACATAATACGGAAGTGGAAAGACAATCATTTCACCATAAATTTGCCTGGACCAGGTGCTCCTCGCAGGATTTCTGACAGAGGAGTGAAAATAATAATCAGAAGAGTTGTCCAAGAGCCAAGGACCACTTGTGGAGAGCTTCAAAAAGACCGCCATGGCCTGTATGCACGCTCACCACGCAAGACTCCATGAGAGCAAAATTGAACTGTTTGGATGTCATAATACACACCATGTTTGGAGGAGAAATGGCACTGCACATCACCCTAAAAACACCATACCACAGGTGGGAACATCATGGTGTGGGGCTGCTTTTCAGCAAATGGTACTGGCAAACTTCACATAATTGAAGGAAGGATGAATGGGCAAATTTACTGAGACATTCTTGACAAAAATCTGCTGCCATCTACCAGGATGATGAAGATGAGACGAGGGTGGACATTTCAGCAAGACAATGATCCCAAACACACAGCCAAGGAAACTCTCAATTGGTTTCAAAGAAAGAAAATAAAGCTGCTAGAATGGCCCAGCCAATCACCTGACTTAAATCCCATTGAAAATCTATGGAAAGAACTGAAGATCAAGATTCATAGAAGAGGCCCACGGAACCTTCAAGATTTGAAGACTGTTTGTGTGGAAGAATGGGCCAAAATCACACCAGAGCAATGCATGCGACTAGTTTCTCCATACAGGAGGCGTCTTGAAGCTGTCATTACCAACAAAGGCTTTTGTACAAAGTATTAAATAAATATCAGTAAGTGTGTTCAATACTTTTTCCCTGTGTCATTTCACATTATTACACATAACTTAATTTCTGAACTTATTTGTTTTAGTTTACTTGGGTTGTTACCAACATCTGGTGAAAATTTTGTGTCAATAGCACCTTTGGAAATATATTTACTGAAAAAAATGGTGACGTGTTCAATACTTATTTCACCCGCTGTAACAGTCTTAACTTTTAATGATATTCAAAGACACGACACTCCAGAGGGTAGGCATTACTAATCAAACTGCAGCCTGACTACAGGCAGCAGCAGTGTTATGCATTAGCCTTTTATGTGATGCCCTGGGAGACCTGATGGCCATTCCTCACTTTCAACGCCACAGCACGCACACACACAAAGTCAATTGTATGATGGAGTTGGACATGGCATGGTATGGTGTTGAGATACTCTGAATTGGATCAGACCAACAAAAAATTATTTTAGGGTCACACTAAACAAAATTCACACCAAACTTATGAAAGTATGATCAAACTTAAGTTGATTCTCACATATTGTACTGTAAGTTAGAGTGTAGCAGCAGCTGTACAGCACAATAGCCAAGGTCGTAACTGTTATATCGTTAAAGACTGCTGGTGCTGAATATTTATCCTGTAGTTTATATTCATAGTTCCTTCTGCTCGAGAGAGCTCAAAAGACAAACCCTCAACACACTGCTTTAAAATATCTCTAGTTATGAGAACCCTTCACTGGTTTGTATTCAGAATACATAGCAAAAGAATTGAATGATGTTGATGTTGATCGATCCTACACATACAGTAAGCAATAATAGATGAGCTGTCAATGAAAGCTGAAGCTTTAAATGAAGGTTGTGGCTTGACACTGGCCAATGTGGCCATGCCTGACAGTAAATCTCAGGTCATTAACCTGTCCATACTTATTGACAACACAATTTACTCCTTCAGCAGCCTCTATCAACACATAACTAAAGTGTTTTAATGTGCACAAGTACAGTGAAATGCCTTTCTTGCAAGCTCCAAACCCAACAATGCAGTAACTAATATCAATGTAGCACTAAGGTTGAACAAAATCACACCAGAAATACAAAATAAGAAGAACACTAGAAAGTAAGAAGCTATATACATATATCAGTTTCATTACCATATTTACAACGTGCAGGGCCACTGGAGTGATAGAGGTGGATATGTATAGGGGTAAGGTGACTAGACATCAGGATATTTGATTAACAGGGTAACTAAACCCAGAGCCAACTTGATGCCTCCTTCACCATGACTAGTCTGGTGGAGAAGTCTAAATGGCACAATGACAATATACATTTCCTCGTGACACCTTATGTGAAGTGTTGTCAGTCAGGTTGGGTCGTTCCACCTCAAAAAGCACAAGAAAATAGGATTTCGACACTCACCATCTCAGATTGTTCTGAAATTGTAAGAAGTATCTATTGTTGGAAGTAGATAAGTAGTTAGCAGTCCTGACAAATTAAGCTAATTTATTGCAGTCAAATGGTCATTGGTCACCCAAACCCAGCTCATTCATGTCCTTCAATACTTCGTTTTATCTTCCTTTTAGGTGTTCTAGACACCTAGTCAGCAACAGAATAATTTTCATCTTCCCCCCTAAACTGAACAATATCTCCAGAAATTCTCTAGACAAGCACTACTCCCCAGTTAACAGCGGCGAACTGGGACCAAAAATCTCAATTACATATGTGACTAGTTTCAGGAAACTAGGCGTATGTCGCACGTAACTACTTCACAGGAACAGCATTTGAATGTAATTATAATTTTTACCAGAATGCATGGGAAAAGACAGGAACCTTCCCGCTAGCCATGATTGTCTGAGATAATGGATGGCCTGGAAATGCCGGGAGATGAGTTTGGATTGGTCTGCCATGTAGCCCGCTTCTGTCTATAATGTGAACCTGTCAGTATGTGTTGACACCCCTTTCTACCGCGCCATTTTTTAAAGATATAAAATTAGCCAAAGAGAACTACAAAGTTTTGCTACTTTTATCAACAACATTGATGCCCTGAATTTAGCAGGTGCTCTCAACAGTTCAGTTGGAAAAAGTGATGGGCTACTTTTTGCACACGCCACGGTCAGTGTGAACCGGAGTGACTTGACACAACAAGATGTAGCTACAAAACAGAGTTCAATGGTTCCAGTGAAGCATTCATCCATGTATACGGGTAAGAGTCTAGCTACATTTTCAGATATACATTTCTAATTTAGTCAGAAAGTCGTTTTATTGCAAGTTAAAAGAGTACTGTTAGTTAGCTAGCAAACATTCGCTTGCTGGCTCGCTAGCTAAAGTTACATGTATGATCTGTGTAGTATTATTATTTGAATCAGAAATCTATTTGCATTGCTAGTTATGTTAGCTAGCTAGCTAACATTGAACCTAATATGTTAGCTGTTAGCTACCTGCAGATTCATACTACAGCTATGACAATCTTTGTATTGGTAGTAGTATGAGTTGGGATTATGCCGGTTCATTGTTAAGCTAACTAGCTACATGTCTAAACAAAATACTCCACTTTGGCCGGATATTTACATGACCCATCAATTTAGCCAGGTGTGCCTGGGGGTGATTACGGCCATCTATTGTATTTAATGAACATGTGTACATGTTCAGACAATAGTGACCCATCCACTTAGCTAGATGTGGCTGGGGGGTGGTTATAGCATTTCCTTCACATGACCCATCAATTTAGACAAGTGTGTCGGGGAAGCGTCATCTAATAATTTATAAAATATTTTTATCTGGACACTTTCTGATTCTGATATTGCTACTATGCAAGTAGCCACTTCACTGTACCGTTTACACCTTCTGTATCCTGTGCATGTGACAAATACACTTAGATTTTATTTGATATAGCGTGTGTTTACCACATGGCCTCACATGTGAATCCTTAAAGAGATGGGTGGGGCTAAGGCTTAAGAGGGTGTGAACAATGCTGAATGGGTGTAGACAAAGAAGAACTCTCCAGTAGGTGTACCAAAACATTGAAAGGCCATTTTGTGGGGTTACAACTTTCCCATTGTGCCTCAAATGCACAATGGGTCTTTACTTTTATCCAATGTAAAAACTAACTAATACAAATTTTGCTAAATAAGACCGAATTGAGGCGGTCGGTCATCCTAAAATATCTAAAAATGGATTGTGTAACTCAATGATGTTACTTATAAATTATTTGGATATGAAGCACGGAAAGGTTAATATACTGTAGGTACAATTGACATGCATTGGATTTGTGCCACAAATGCTAAAAAGTTTACATTTGAAACAGTGGCCATGTAAACTGAACCAAAGCATGGGTTGCTGTCATACCTGGTCCATAGACAGTTTACAGGGTAAGAAAAGCAATACGTAATTTTGTAATTTGGGTGAACGATCCCTTTAACATCCTTAGAAAATAAGCTCCTAATAGCAGAAACAGCACCATCTAGTGGTCTGAACTTGGTAATATCAGGATGTAGGGTGGGACATAAACCCAACAACTTCAATGACTAATTTCTCTGAACAGAGTAAAAAACAATCACCAAATTCACTGAGAGGACATTAAATAGGATAAAGAAACAATTCTCTGAGCCGCAGCTCCATACTCCATGGGATTGGCGTGGGTGTGGGAGGGTCCGTGGGTCGCTTTTGATACTTCTTTGGATCCTTGTGTCTCACTCATTGTTACAAAAAAGTTTGGTCCAAATCTGATGTTAGGTACTATAATTATTTAATATTATATGAATACTATAAATAAAAATAGCCAATTTGGGTGCAATCAATTAGCTTAATCGCTCAGAGATCAAATTATATTTCAACAAAATAATGTTTCCGGAATACTTATCTTATCTGTTTCTAGCTACAGAAACAATTTCAGAACAATCTGAGATGGTGGGTGTCATGGCTTGTTGAAATGGAACGACCCCTTTGAGTAATCATCTGCTATGAGCTCTGCAGTTTTAAACACTAAAAACACTAGCCACACAAGGCCATACACTGAACTATGATTGAAGACAACTGATGTTAAAGTATACCACAAATACTGATTACAACTCTGTTATTACATAGTCATGTGACAAAGGATAGTAGAAAAGGAGTGAAGATAAGTCAATAAATATTCTTCAACTATAGTATACTGTGTGAAAAGACAACCACACAATTCCTAATCCCACACGGCAAAGGAAGTAATACTTCCTAAAGTGAGAGGAATACACAGGTTATACGTGTATATGAGCAGAAGGTTGTTGGAGATCCCAGTCTCCCAGTCCCTGCAGTTCTGTTGCTTACCCATACTGATTCCCATACTCTGTGGTGGGGTACAGATGCAGCACAACAGGCTCCTTCACCGGACTCTCCATCACGTCTCTGGAAGTAGGGGTTCCTGAGCCCGGTAACTCTCCCTCTCCTTCTCCTCCTACCTCAGGTACAGGCTCCTCTGTCCGACTCAGAGGCTCCTCCTCTGTCACCTCCATCAGACGTCTCTGCAGGCAGACTCCTAGTCCTAAACACAGCTGCAGCAGCAGGCTGCCTGTCCACGGACGACTAAGCCCGACTGCTGCCTCACGAATTTGGGCTTCTCCCAAAGCAGCAGCATCAGGAAATCCGTTGTTAATATTTGAGCCGTGGAAGAGGCAGTATAGTGGCTCACTCACTCACTCACTCACTGACTCTCTCTCCCTCTCCCATTCTCTTTCTCTCGCTCTCTCTCTTTCCCTCTCTCGCTCTTTTTTACTCACTCACTCACTCACTCACTCAAACACTTAGGCAAACATTCCTCCACATGGGGAAACAAGGTTGAAGACTCATTAGTGAGTCCCGAATCCCAATGACTGCCACAGCCTTTAGTCTGCGGCTGCGCTACCGCTCACACCTAGCAGTGTATTCATAGTGCGTCGCGGCATTCTGCGCGGCAACAAATGTCGCATAAGGCTACCTGGTGCGCCACATGTGTTAAAACAAATACGTGACATGCAACTATAAACACGCGTAAAAAGCGGGCGTCACCGAAAGGCTCTGCGGTGACACAGGCTCAGAGAAGAGCCCATAGCGCCTCACAGCCCTGCGGGAGGGACACTCAGCTCACTGTTCTAATGAGATGTGAAATTCACACCTCCAGAACGTCACAGCTATCCAGAAGAACTTCCGGTAAATTGTTAACAACACAATCATCATCAGTATGATAGAAGGTCAGTGTTGACATGGAATGATCTGATAATCATAATGCATTGGGATCAGTTATCCATCTCCATCAGTCACTGAAATGTCATGGCATTTTGCTGGGTCTTTTCGTATTCACACTGAAATGTGCAGTGTCTTGTGATCAAAATAACTCGCCAATTCATGCCATGGTAGGCCTGCCCTGCAGGATCGAAATGATGATGCAGTGCTGTGATTAGCCTACAGTTTTTCTCTTTATCTACTACACAATGTAAAAATAAATGTTTTATTTATCGATTTTCGAATAAGGCCTATTCTCTATGATAATAACACCAATAGAAAAATGTAATTATTATCAAGTCTACTCTGAAATAAAGTCAGAGGATGAATTATATTCAATTTGAAAGATAAAAGACACATTTAAGCGATATGAAAATTCAAACATCATACTGAAACTGTCACTCCATCCCAAATTATCTTCACTCCATCAAATAATGGCCAATCATACTAACTAGACTGAAGAACGTAGGCTATTGAATAACAACAGGTGTATAAGAACCACCTTGTCTAAGGCAGTCAGAAATTAGTTATTTCCAATTGGTACAGGGAAGTTCAAATGTTAATGAATATGGTTGAAATGTTATCTTGAATTCCAGACTTACCTTTCAGGGGAGCAGTGTATATTTTTTTGAAAGGATTAATCAAATCCGTAGTCGATTGGATTCCCGAGTTAGACGCACTGGGATCCAGTTTAAATACCTCGCCTGAATGCTCATAAATGAAGGTCGTTTTTTATTGTTGCAATAAGCTACAATTTAGATTTTTTTTCCCACCACAACAAAATGATGCGTTGGTTGGTCGTATTTCTATTGAGAAGTCCATGCGTAGCTTAGCCAACTGGGAACATTCACTGCCCCAGTTCCAGCCGGCGCAATTGAACAGTTGCACTTTTGGACCAAGTCCCATTAATTTTAACAGCCCCCATCAGTCCACACCATATCCATATGCTACATTGATAATAGGTGCTCACTGCTCATTAAAAGTTTCCTACGTAACCCAAGCCGTTTGTTTCGTGTAACTGTCCTATAGCTGCCAGATTTATTGGTGCCAAACGCCTGGAGAGACTGATGATAGAGCCTTCAGCGGCGTTCAAGGCGTCGCTCCTACACAATCAATGTCTCAGGACGAGGTAGAGTTCGGTGTTTAACGGTTGTTTGCCCCGCCAATCCACCATTCGGTGTCAATTCTAGGTTGTTCTACGGAAAAACAGTTCTCATCCTTGTGAAAACGATTCAGTCATAATTTCTTCTGTTAACCAATACGCCGACCGCGCTCAACAAGGACAAACTGACCAGGCGAGAGTCATTACTCAACTGGTTTAGCACTGCTTACTTAGGTCTGCGCGCCTTATTGAAAAGTGGGCTCATTTGCATTCCAATCTGCATCCAAATTTAGAAATGTGGGACGCTCCAAAATAAATTGCGACAATTATGAAAATGTTTATGATATACCATTAGGGAACTTATCAATTCATGTTTTTGTCATTGATATGCATAGCCTACGCCATTTTGAGGTTACAAAGGGCTAACATAGCCCATCAATTCTCATACATACATTTCAATCAATTTAGATGATATGGTCACCCAAAACCAGCTCATTCATGTCCTTCAATTCTTTGTTTTATCTTCCTTTTAGGTTTTCAGAAGATTAAATGCACTGTATAATTAACATTCCAGAGACTCCTGTTGCAACATTATAGCCTGCAGGAATAGAGACTGCTATAGATTTCACAGTCAGCAACAGAATAATTTTCATCTTCCCCATGAAACTAAACCATATCTTCAGAAATTCTCTAGACAGGCACTACTGCCCGGTTAACAGGGGCGAACTGGGACCAATAATTGGCCCTGGCATTTCCTAGACACCAGAATTTCCTTTAGGCCCACACACAGCAATTTTTTTCCCTAGAGGCCCCCACACAGGCCCATTTCTTTTGCCAATTAATTATAATTTTGAGTTAAAAACCCATGTTAGACAGGCCCACTGAGCAAAACAATTGACCAGCCAGTCCGACCCTGCTAGTTAACATCATATTCCCTATAGCTCTATAGCTGAGTGGTCCCACTATCAGTAATACATTGGTTTCTATTAATATTTAATACAAATATATCCCAGGGATATTCATGTAGCTTCATAATAAAGATTACATTACATTTGCGGCTAAATCCCATGTGTCTGGATTGGGAGAGAAAATGTGCTGATCAGTTTTGATATGAAACTTGTGAAAGGCCTGTAGTATAGAGGCAGCCAGCTTTAAGTTTGACATACTTACCACATTTTTAATTTCATGGTAACTTAGATGGTTAAATTAGAAAGCATCGCTATCCTCTTCAAGTTCCACATCATTGTTCACTCCTGAGTGACTGAGAAAGACTCTTTGTGAGTCTGCTGTGGACATTGCAATGTTAAGCTACAGTGAGGAATTGTAAAACTATTTTTTAACACCCACAAAGTTTTTGTATCCACACTCATTAGTTTCCTTTACATACAGTCTTTCATCACTGTAGGTGTTACAGAGACAATGTGGATCCAGGCCAATGCGTCCATTGGTACTTTCAGAGAGGAAGAGGAAGAGATTGTTCCAAATATTTTTTGTTGTTAGAAAGAGAATAGATTAGCATTCCTGCAACATTATTTTGTGTTTGAATCTATGAAAAATTTAGCTAATTGATTGCAGCCAAATTGGCAATTTAAATTAATAGGATTAATATAATATTCAATAAATATAGTACCTAACATCAGATTTGGGACCAAACTATTTTCAAAAAATGAATTAGACATGAGGAATCCAAAGAAATGTTCAAAAACAACCCACGGACCCCCCACACCCGACACCAATCCCACCCCAACAACGAGTATATAGTATCCGTTCTCTATGTATGACAAGTAGTATCGAGCTATGGCTTGGAGTATTGTTTCTTTACTCTATATATGTGTATTCTCAGTGAATATTGTGATGTTTATTTTCCCCTGTTCAGAGAAATTTGTCATTGAAGTTGTTAGGTTTATGTCCCATCCAACATCCTGATATTACCAGGTTCTGACCACTAGATGGTGCTGTTCCTGTTATTAGGTGAAAAACGTTTGAAGAAATGCAAAAGAGTTTGCATTTGAAACAGTGGCCAGGTAAACTAAACACAAGCATGGGTTGCTGTCATACAGCAAATACACAATGGCATAAATACACAATCCATGTCTTAATTGTCTCAAGGCTTAAAAATTCTTCTTTAGCCTGTCTCCTCCCCTTCATTTACACTGATTGAAGTGGATGTAACTGGTGACATCAATAAGGGATTCACCTGGTCAGTCTATGTCATGGAAAGAGCAATGTTTTGTACACTCAGTGTATGCTCGTTGTTGTAGTGGGATTGGCATGGGTGTGGGGGTCCTATAAATTAAAATCCTATAAATAAAAATAGCCAATTAGGGTGCAATCAATTAGCTTAATTTCTCAGAGATCAAATTATATTTCAACAAAGTAATGCTTCCGGAAAGCTTTTTGTATCTTTTTCTATCTACAGAAACAATTTCAGAACAATCTGATATGGTGGGTGTCATGGCTTGCTGATATGACATGGAGTGACCCCTGTGAGAGTAAGATAACAAGAGCAAGAAGACAACAGCAACCAAAAACACAAATACATTCAGTTGCTAAAAGCAGGGCCGGATTACCGAACGGACACACTGGGCACGTGCCCTGGGGCCCTGACCTCCAGGGGGCCCCCCAAGATAGCATATTATGAACACGTCAGTTGGGGCCCCGTGGAGGTCGGGCCCTCCTAGATAGCATACGGACACATCAGCTGACATGTCATAAACCGTGGCAAAATGTGTAGAATTGCAGGAAATTTACTTAAAAAATTCAACATTTTCTCTTAGCCTCATAGCAAAATGTATGGAATGAATAGCATTAAAATGTGCTTTAAAACTGCCCATATTTCTGTCTACCCCATGTCAAAATGTGTAGAATTAAAATAAATTAGCTTTAAATCAGAAAATGCTTCTCTCAGCCTTATGGCAAAATGTGTAAAATACCAGATATCATTTTGTATCCTTTCTGGCTGCTGTGTTGTCCATGCTGTGGGAAATATTTGCAGTAAGCAACTGAACCACTTGATAGCTCATTACTCAAGCAAATTAAGCATACAGCAAAAGATAATTAAGTATACGGTTCAAGTACAGTGGAGATTTTTTAGATTTTGTTAATTCGTTATAACCTATTCCTCTCTCTCACACACACACACACACACACACACACACACACACACACACACACGCAAATGAGAATCCCCCACACTTCTCACACCTCCCGTTAGATCTCAGCTCAATTTCTCCACCAGATGACTCAGAAGGCTCATCTCATGTGAGCTGAGTGTGTGTGCATATTGTTTCTATCTACAGAAACCATTCCAGAACAATCTGAGATGGTGGGTGTCATGGCTTGCTGAAATGACATAGTGTGACCCCTGTGTGTGTATAAATATAATTCTATAATTTGGTGGGAGCTTATATTTGTCCTATTTCACAGGTACAAGTGTGTATTATACGGATGTGGGAATTGGAAATATGTTTTTTGCATATCCCAACTCCCCCCCGAGACACCCTCGGAGAGTGGGGACACAGCCAGGGTCAGCCATTATCATGGAAGCTGTGGATTAGCTGATTGGAAATATCAAATCTGTCCCAAAACACCTGACAACAGCTGAGGAGATGTGTTGGCATCTCTAAACCATCTCTGGAACAACATAGGATCTTCCTGCCAATCCAACGGCACCATGAGACATTGGCCATTGGACATGGTGCCAGGCAGGCTGCATCATCAGGTCTGGTTAATTTAGGTTTAGTCATAGCATCAAGGCACAGAGTAAATGTATGGGTTCTGAGGGGGAAGCTATAGTGTCAAGGCACAGAGTAAATGTATGGGTTCTGAGGGGGAAGCTATGGCGTCAAGGCACAGAGTAAATGTATAGGTTCTGAGGGGGAAGCTATAGTGTCAAGGCACAGAGTAAATGTATGGGTTCTGAGGGGGAAGCTATAGCGTCAAGGCACAGAGTAAATGTATGGGTTCTGAGGGGGAAGCTATAGTGTCAAGGCACAGAGTAAATGTATGGGTTCTGAGGGGGAAGCTATAGCGTCAAGGCACAGAGTAAATGTATGGGTTCTGAGGGGGAAGCTATAGTGTCAAGGCACAGAGTAAATGTATGGGTTCTGAGGGGGAAGCTATAGCGTCAAGGCACAGAGTAAATGTATGGGTTCTGAGGGGGAAGCTATAGTGTCAAGGCACAGAGTAAATGTATGGGTTCTGAGGGGGAAGCTAGTGTCAAGGCACAGAGTAAATGTATGGGTTCTGAGGGGGAAGCTATAGTGTCAAGGCACAGAGTAAATGTATGGGTTCTGAGGGGGAAGCTATGGCGTCAAGGCACAGAGTAAATGTATAGGTTCTGAGGGGGAAGCTATAGTGTCAAGGCACAGAGTAAATGTATGGGTTCTGAGGGGGAAGCTATAGCGTCAAGGCACAGAGTAAATGTATGGGTTCTGAGGGGGAAGCTATAGCGTCAAGGCACAGAGTAAATGTATGGGTTCTGAGGGGGAAGCTATAGTGTCAAGCACAGAGTAAATGTATGGGTTCTGAGGGGGAAGTTATGGCGTCAAGGCACAGAGTAAATGTATGGGTTCTGAGGGGGAAGCTATAGTGTCAAGGCACAGAGTAAATGTATGGGTTCTGAGGGGGAAGCTATAGCGTCAAGGCACAGAGTAAATGTATGGGTTCTGAGGGGGAAGCTATAGCGTCAAGGCACAGAGTAAATGTATGGGTTCTGAGGGGGAAGCTATAGTATCAAATCCTCCATACAGTTTAGGAGTTAAGAAAATGGTCCCCTTTAAGATTTACATTATTGTAGTGCAGATGTGAAGGTTGACTATAAACCGAGATGACATGTTACGGGTGTTTTTAAAGTGAGGGAATATCCCTGCAGGTGTTTAGTGCATTACCACTCCCACTCTAATCAACCCGTGTCTGGGCGTTTGGAGATGGGTTTCCTGTCCCTCAAAAGCTCCCAACACCCCAGGGACTTCCAACGCAGGCACATTCATCAACATTTGTCCCACGTTCCATGCACTGATACAAAATAGCCTACACCAATTTTCACTCTGTGGAAGAAAGTCCAAAACATTTTATTTGACGTTTTTGCCAGGTTAATGTAGGTGTTATATGGAGCTTGTGTGTGCTGCTCTGTGCTGCACTGTTTATATTTGCAGGATTACTATATTGAGGGTACAGCATCAAAATATCAGGTGCTGCTCATGGTCAATATAACCATGGCTAGATAGGGCTGATAGCTACCTAATAGCTAAAATGGAGAGCACATAAGTGGATTATTTTATTTTCGTAGTAGCAACATTTTTACACTTATGGTTACAGTAATAGCCTCAAATATGTGTCTAAAAATACATGCATTTCTGAGGTTTGTGTCAGTTTCAGTGAATGAAAAATAGGAAAATGATTTCCATTAGCTGGGGAGAGGGAGGTAACTGAGTGGAAAAGTAAAAGTTGCCCTATTTCCACCACCAGGTGACAGAAAGACGGGACCTACTTGATTTGGGACAGTGCTTACTACAACACAGCCCAGTGACCATGGCTTTTGCACAGCTAGAGATGCTTCTGAGATGAACGTTTGCGGTAAGGAGAAGGCAAAGTGGCATACAATTTTTCCCCCACCAACACCTAGTTATGAAACCAGGAAACATTCTAAAGGAGCTATCAGAGTGTTCTGTATTCACGGAATGTTGTTCCTTCACAATCATTTGACTCCAAAATGAACAAAGCAATTGTAATAAAACAAAAAACGTGTCAAAACATTTGTCAAAAAGAAATATGAAAACATCTCAACAGTCTGTCTTATCTCTATTATCTCAACGGATCAAAGGAGCCGTGATGTTGACAATTGACACATTTTGCTAGAGCAGTATCTTACGTCACACCCAAATCATGAATTAGCTTGGTTTTGTGACCAGAACCTAGCTGTTGCTGCAACAGCTGATGACCCACCTGACTGCATTGAACTTTAACCCAACCCAATTAGCCGACAGATGAGACAACTAGGTAACATAGAAGTACATCCAACAATACATTCAGGCTGAATTGTTTGATTAACAACTTGGTGCACCAAGGTGGAAAGAATGCGGTGTTCTGTACAGATCACACAGGTTTTATTGGTGATGACAACAAAAACATCTCACAGGCTGATTGGCACAGCAGCACCAGAGTTGACGTAAGGAACCAATCCTTCATTTTATTATCTTTCAGGAATGTAAACATTTTATTGTAAATATATACTGTATAAAAATCTGCCAGCTTACGAGGTGCCACAGGTGTGTCCTTACCATGTCCAAGGGGGACAAGGAAATCTATGACATGTTATTCATATGACAGACATAACCAATGCCCAAAGAAAACTGTAGAGCCCACATATGTGTTAAAATCCATTCAGGGCAGAGCATAGTTCAACCTGCTCTGAGTGAGTGAGAGGTCATGAAGTGTGACTGAGACTAGAGGCAGGGAAGCTTTTAATGTACAGAGCACGCAGTTCCCACCTTCACATCCCCATCACCAACCATGTCTTATTAGACACTCACATGCATACCAACTCTGAAACCTTGCGCAACTTGTAATTGTGATGCTTTTTATGCAATGGTAGCTCAGTGTGATAACTCACTGTGCTTGATTCTGAGATTCTACGTCTGAGAGCCTATTTGCTTAGATCACTGTGACCTGGACACGGACAGGTATGTTGCTTCTGGAAGCTAAGAACATTGTGACCTGGACATTGACAGGTCTGTTGGTTCTGAAAGCTGAGAACACTGTGACCTGAACACTGACAGGTCTGTTGGTTCTGGAAGCTGAGAACACTGTGACCTGGACATTGACAGGTCTGTTGGTTCTGAAAGCTGAGAACACTGTGACCTGGACATTGACAGGTCTGTTGGTTCTGAAAGCTGAGAACAACATGGGGATGCAAAATTGGCACCCAAACTCACCTCTCACCGTAACATCAGAATTCCACCTCTCACTGTGGCATCAGAACCCCACCTCTCACTGTGGCATCAGAACCCCACCTCTCACTGTGGCATCAGAACCACACCTCTCACTATGGCATCAGAACATCACCTCTCACTGTGGCATCAGAACCCCACCTCTCACTGTGGCATCAGAACCCCACCTCTCACTGTGGCATCAGAATTCCACCTCTCACTGTGGCATCAGAACCCCACCTCTCACTGTGGCATCAGAACCCCACCTCTCACTGTGGCATCAGAACCCCACCTCTCACTGTGGCATCAGAACCCCACCTCTCACTATGGCATCAGAACCTCACCTCTCACTGTGGCATCAGAACCCCACCTCTCACTGTGGCTTGAGAACCCCACCTCTCACTGTGGCATCAGAACCCCACCTCTCACTGTGGCATCAGAACTGTGGCATCAGAACCCCACCTCTCACTGTGGCATCAGAACCCCACCTCTCACTGTGGCATCAGAACCCCACCTCTCACTGTGGCATCAGAACCACACCTCTCACTATGGCATCAGAACCTCACCTCTCACTGTGGCATCAGAACCCCACCTCTCACTGTGGCATCAGAACCCCACCTCTCACTGTGGCATCATAACCCCACCTTTCACTGTGGCATCAGAACCCCACCTCTCACTGTGGCATCAGAACCCCACCTCTCACTGTGGCATCAGAACCCCACCTCTCACTGTGGCATCAGAAACCAGATCTTTCTTTTTACGTTGGTGTGATGTGTCTTAATCAGTGGTGTGATTCAGCTTAGAAAGCTGCTGGCTCCTTGCCTGAAAACACGCCTGTGGGAAATATAATACCAAAACACATACTAAATCTGCACACACACACAAACAGAAAAAGAGACACACACATGCTTTCATAACAGGATTATTAACACACAGCATGTGCACCAGAGGAGGCTGGTGGGAGGAGCTATAGGAGGACAGGCTCATTGTAAGACCTTGAACGTAATTAATGGAACGGAGTTGTTTAAATGTGTTTGATAGCGTTCCATTCATTCCATTCCAGCCATTACAATACGCCAGTCCTCCTATAGCTCCTCCCACCACCCTCCTCTGATCAAATCAAATCATATCAAATGGTATTGGCCGGATAAACATGTTTGGCAGATGTTACTGCGGGTCTAGCGAAATGCTTGTGTTTGTCCTAGCTCCAACAATGCAGTAATATCTAACAATACACACGAATCTAAAAGTAAACTAATGTTATTAAGAAAAATAGAAATATTAGGACGAGCAATGTTGGAGTCCGGAGTTTAAATACATTATATATACAAAAGAATAGAAACCAGATGTGTACGTAATTGTAATTGCTGCAAATTTACAGAACACACACATGCAACCATCATGCTGTTGTGGAAAATTCTTACACAGAGACACTCAAAGTGTAAGGTTAATGTTCAGAGAGGTCTCTGGAAACCTTTATGGTTTTCAGGTTTGGTGTCCAGAGACCTCTCTGGAAATCTCTATGTTTCAGTTTTGGAATTGGTCCCCAATTAGAGGCAGCTATACTGCATTGCCTCTAATTGGGGAGCCTATTTATGTTCAGCATTTTTTTTATTTTTTTATTTCACCTTTATTTAACCAGGTAGGTCAGTTGAGAACAAGTTCTCATTTGCAACTGCGACCTGGCCAAGACAAAGCAAAGCAGTGCGACAAAAACAACACAGAGTTACACAGTAAACAAACATGGTAAAAACACAATAGAAAATCGCCATGAGACAGGTATTTCTAAGTATGCGGGCACGACCTGGTGAAACACACAAGACGAACTGGCAACCAGACCAATGAACAGATACAGATTAAATACACAAGGAATAAGGGAACGTAGGAAACACCTGGTAGAGGAGCATTCCAACCTGTGTTTGTGGGTTTTTGTGTGTGTTCGTGCTGGTTCATGGTCGCTGTCTCGCCTTGTGTTATTTTTGTGCTTTCGTATTAATAAAAGCAATGTTCTCACTACAGCTCTGCGCCTCGGGTCCTGTCTCATGGCGATCGTGACACAAAGTCAATCTTGAATGAATAGTTGTTTATTGTCAGCAAGCTGGAGAGGTCACAGTCAAACTTAGATGCATAAAGTACCGGTCTGAAGTGAGCTCTCTAACGGGGCAGTCCCATTTAGTTATCTTATATACTGCAGACAAGTCATATTTGCATGATTTTGTCATACCCTAATTCCGTTCAACTGTTCTCCCTGGCTCCTCCTCTACCAGGTGTTTCCTACGTTCCCTTATTCCTTGTGTATTTAATCTGTATCTGTTCATTGGTCTGGTTGCCAGTTCGTCTTGTGTGTTTCACCAGGTCGTGCCCGCATACTTAGAAATACCTGCTGTCTGTTGAGTTCTCCTGTTACCGTACCCCTGCCTGTTTACACAACCTGATTCCTGCCTGCCGTCTCTGTACCTCTGAACGCCTGTGTACCAAATCCTTTGCCTGCCTACGACAACGAGATATAGCCTTCCGATTTTGTAAAGTAAAACATACTTGACATTCTACCTGCCTCCTGCGTCTGCATTTGGGTCTCTGTCTGAGTTGTGATAGATTTAGTTTATGCATAATGAATGAATCATTAACGTTTGCTTCATTCATGTGACCGACCAATACTGGGTCATGCATGTGACATGCCAATCGCAGACACTGATAGTGAGGATTCATTCAATCAGTCACTTGCATGAACACAGAAATTGGTTCATAGAAAAGCACAGAAAACACAGAAATGTACAAATAGAACATTTCCCATAACAATGCTTTAAAAGACAGAAAATGGGTCACCCCTGACTTGTTCACACTCCCACATGTGACTGACAGAAACCAAGAACACACAACACACAATTATCACATCTGCACTAATGAGTATGTCACCCCGCATTCCTCTGCTTACTACTGAGACGGATTATATATTCATCAGTGATTCATATGGCCCTTCATTGTGATTCACTGTAAGTCATTAGTCTGAGTTCATTCAAATGCAAATCCTCTGTTCAGAAAAACATTGATATGCCACAGAGACAAAGTCGCTTGGCGACTCGTTCACACGGCGGTCATTTGGTTAATTGACTCCTCTCAGTTAACAGGAGGATCAACCTTAAGGCTAATCAAGGCTGTCCCCTGGGTGTGTACTATGCCACAACGTGAAGCCTGTGATCCCAGTCAAAACACTACACTGCTCGGTCAAAACTGAGCCAATGACGACTACAGCCTGCCAGATGCTTAGTGACAACAATGGATGAGCTGAGTCGAAGAACTAAGCTCTCAATATATGTTTAAAAGTCTCTCAAAGTATGTATTTTGTAAGCAACAGTCCCTTGTAACAGGTGTCCCCTGTAAACAAGGTATTTTGACACCAATGGGACTTCCTGGTTAACTAAAGGTTCAATAATAACAGCTAAAATAACCATTACAGGCACGGCTAAGGTTGCGATTGCGGGTTGTCAACTATGTGGCTTTTAAAGCAATGTTTCTAGGTATGTGGATACCACATTCACGGTAAAACGCTGTAGATGTCAGCACAATAGGAAATTGCCTTTAAAAGCGATCAGATTGAATCACAGCCTAAATTTTGTTGAGACTGGGTTCAAATGCTTTCTGTTTCATTTATCTGTATATATGTATATTTTTTACTGCTCTAGGGATGTAATTATTGTTTGGATAAAAATGATCACAGAATTATTACAGTGAATTATTGTAATGTTTGTTTATGTGTCAATTAATCCCACCAGGGATGAGTTGCCAACTGGCGATTTGACATGAAAATAAAATGTCATTCATTCAGTTACCTGCTGCCAAATAATGAATGTTCCCAGATGGCAGTTCTATTTTGAAAATGCAGCGGAGTGCAGTGCAAGGTGGACGCTGTGATCCTAAATCCTTTTGCATCACAGCACTACAGAGCTCTCCCTGTCCTATGCTGTGCCTTGATTGTATTACTGTTGATGATATCTGGTAATGTGCATGTACACCCTGACCCATCTACTGTTGCTATCCCCAATTCTGACTTTGTGCTCTGATATCTGCTTCACTGATTTATGCTCTCGTAAAAGCCTGGGTTGTCTGCACGTTAACGCTAGAAGCTTATTACCTAAAATAGATCAATTGAAAGTGTGGGTTCACAACTCCAATCCAGATGTGTTGGTCATTACTGAGACGTGGTTAAGGAAGTGTGTTTTGAATACTGATGTTAACCTTTCTGGTTATAACCATTTTCAGCAAGACAGATCTTCCAAAGGTGGGGGAGTGGCAATTTTTACCAAGGATCACCTTCAGTGCTCGGTTGTCTCCACCAAGTGTGTCCCCAAACAATTTGATTTGCTGGTTTTAAGTATTAAACTTTCAAATAACTCTTTGTTGACTGTTGCTGGGTGCTATCGTCCCCCATCAGCACCGGCCTGTACCCTACCTGCCCTAAGCTCACTCTTGGCCCCTTACACTAAGTCTGAATTTGTATTGCTAGGTGACCTAAACTGGGACATGCTTAAACCACCTGACCAAGTCCTACAGCAATGGGACTCCCTAAATCTTTCTCAGATTATTAGCAATCCCACAAGGTATGACTCCAAACATCCAGAAAAGGATACTCTTCTTGATGTTATCCTCACAAATAATCCTGATAGGTATCAGTCTGGTGTTTTCTGTAATGACCTTAGTGATCACTGTTTCACAGCTTGTGTTCGTAATGGCTGCTCAGTGAAACGACCTGTCCTGATTTGTCATAGAGCAAGCCTTCCTTCATGAACTGGCTTCTGTAAAATGGAATAGAATCAGCTTGATCACCTCTGTCGAAGACCCTTGGACCTTCTTTTTTGATATTTTCAGTGGTATTGTTAACAAACACGTCCCCATAAAGAAAACAAGAATTAAAAACAGGCTCAGCCCCTGGTTCGACCGTGATCTTGCAGAGTTACTCCACCTCAAGAATTTCATTTGGCGGAAGGCCCGGCACACACTTACTCAGGCTGACTGGCTCTAGTTCAGGTAAATGAGAAATAAGTGCACTCAGGCTATCCGGAAGGCCAAAGTAAGTTACTTTAAGGAAAAGTTATTTCTCTGCGGGTCTAACCCCAAGAAATTCTGGGAAACGGTTAAAGACCTGGAGAATAAACCCTCCTCCTCACAGCTGCCCATGTCCCTTAAAGTTGATGATGTGGTTGTTACTGACAAGAAGCACATGGCTGAGCTCTTTAATCAACACTTCATTAAGTCAGGTTCCTATTTGACTCAGCCATGCCTCCTTGCCCGTCCAACATCTCCTCATCTGCCACTCCTTCTAATGCAACTATCCCTGATGCTTCTCCCTCTTTTTCCCCTGCCCCGCTAAAAGTTTCCCCCTGGATGCAGTTACTGAATTCGAGGTACTAAAGGAGCTCAAATAACCATCTAGGTCAGATGTTTTAGAGGTTCCCATTGCTTGGAAGGCAGCCACGGTTAGTTCTTTATTTAAAGGAGGAGATCAAGATTATCCTAAATGTTATAGGCCTATTTCTATTTTGTCAATAATAAACTGACTGGCTTTCTTGATGTCCATAGTATTCTCTCTGGTATGCAATCTGGTTTCCGCTCAGGTTATGGATGTGCGACTGCAACCGTAAAGGTCCTCAATGATGTCACCACTGCCCTTGACTCTAAGCAATATTGTGCTGCTATTTTTATTTGGCTTGGCCAAAGCTTTTGATATGGTAGACCATTCCATTCTTGTGGGCCGGCTAAGGAGTATTGGTGTCTCTGAGGGGTCTTTGATTTGGTTTGCTAACTACCTCTCTTAAAGAGTGCAGTGTATAAAGTCAGAAAATCTGCTGTCTCAGCCCCTGCCTGTCACCAAGGGAGTACCCCAAGGCTCACTCCTAGGCCCCACGCTCTTCTAAGTTTACGTCAACGACATAGCTCAGGCAGCAGGAAGCTCTCTCATCCATTTATATGCAGATGATACAGTCCTATACTCAGCTGGCCCCTTTGTGTTAAATGCTCTACAACAAAGCCTTCTTAGTGTCCAACAAACTTTCTCTACCCTTAACCTTGTTCTGAACACCTCCAAAACAAAGGTAATGTGGTTTGGTAAGATGAATGCACCTCTCCCCACAGGTGTGATTACTACCTCTGAGGGTTTAGAGCTTGAGGTAGTCACCTCATACAAGTACTTGGGAGTACGGCTAGACGGTACACTGTCCTTCTCTCAGCACATATCGAAGCTGCAGGCTAAAGTTAAATCTAGACTTGGTTTCCTCTATCGTAATTGCTCCTCTTTCACCCCAGCTGCCAAACTTACCCTGATTCAGATGACCATCCTACCCATGCTAGATCATGGAGATAATTTATAGATCGGCAGGTAAGGGTTTTCTCGAGCGGCTAGATGTTCTTTAGCATTCGGACATCAGATTTGACCTAAATGCTCCTTTTAGGACACATCACTGCACTCTATACTCCTTTGTAAACTGGTCATCTCTGTATACCCGTCGCAAGACCCACTGGTTGATGCTTATTTATAAAACCCTCTTAGGCCTCACTCCCCCCTATCTGAGATATCTACTGCAGCCCTCATCCTCCACAGCTAGAACAAACACTTAAACTGGACAGTTTTATCTCAATCTCTTCATTCAAATGCTCAATCATGGACACTCTTACTGACAGTTGTGGCTGCTTTGCGTGATGTTTTGTCATCTCTACCTTCTTGCCCTTTGTGCTGTTGTCTGTGCCCAATAATGTTTGTACCATGTTTTGTGCTGCTATCATGTTGTGTTGCTACCATGTTGTTGTCATGTTACGTTGCTACCATGCTGTGTTGTCATGTGTTGCTGCCTTGCTATGTTGTTGTCTTAGGTATCTCTTTTGGTAGTGATGTTTGTCTCTCTTGTCGTGATGTGTGTTTGGTCCTATATTTATATCTTATTTATTTATTTTTATTTTTAATCCCAGCCCACGTCCCCGCAGGAGGTCTTTTCCCTTTTGATAGGCTGTCATTGTAAATAAGAATGTGTTCTTAACTGACTTGCCTAGTTAAATAAAGGTTAAATGAAAAAAAATAATAAAAGAACCCATCCTCAGAATGTTGTGTACCCTCAGAACAGAACATCACAGAGTTTCATCCAAACCCAACCCTTCCATTCCTTTATTATTCAACAACTCACAACATATGGGGGACAATTAGAATGGTTGCTCGGCCAGGATCTCATAAGGACAGATGGAAAGTAAATGTGCTTGGGTTTGTTCAAACCGTTTCGTAGCCCAGCTCCCATTTGTGGGACGATTAAAGAGAGTTTGGAGTTTGGAGTGGAAATCTAAATATGTAACGATAATGCTGGCTCCCTATAAAGCCGTAAACGTTTATGAAAAGGAGTTTTAGGCTTTCAAAATATGGGGACCAGTTCATGTACTATTCCCATGGGTTGAGTTTGTTACTCAGCAGATTCATAGTTACTGTATAACTGTATACTGTATAACCTGCGTTTCGCAAGGTGGAATCCTCATACATTTTCAGGCTGCCATTGTTGTACACAAGTGCATACTCAGCCTGAGTTGGAGGGACTACTACTAGTGTGTGTGTCCTGTTTCTGAGCAGACTCATTGGGAGAGTGGGGTTGAAACTGTACCAGAGCCCTGAGGCACACCCCATTCTACACCCCTCCGTCGGGCCTGTATTGACGACATACTGTCTAATGCCTGTGTGTGTATGCATGCATGCTTGCGTGTGTGTTATGACACACTGTCTAATGTATTTCGGTCTCTGCAACATGTTCTGAAGCCAGGTCTTTGATGCTTGTGTCAATGACATTTGTTAAGGGGATACATTAAGGCCTTTTTACTTTGGCAAATAACACTATTCTTGACTTTGAATAGAATAGTTTCTGCGAGTTCATGCTTGTGCATGAGTGTGTGTGCAAAATATACATACGTGTGTGTGTGTGTGTGTGTGTGTTTGTGAATTAGCATCAGAGGGGAAGAACTCTGGGCTCTCAGTCAAGCAAACAGATTTGAGGGGAACGGGAGCCAAATTGAAAGCTGCTCTCTGCCAAAGAGGAAATTGCTACAAATGACACGAACAGCCAAAAATGCATTAGAACACTGACACCAATGGAGACCCTAACAGAATGCGGTGCCACTTGGTGTCTGTGTGTGGGAGGGGTGGAGTTGGGGACACTTGACTTTCAGTCAATCAATCTTTTATTCATATTCTTTCTGAACCCAAAGCTTCAAAATCACATAATCTAACACTCAAATGATAATCTGATGCTCTAATGATGACCACGGGTTTTATTTTTATTTAACCTTTATTTAACTAGGCAAGTCAGTTAAGAACAAATTCTTATTTACAATGACGGCCTATCAAAAGGCAAAAGACCTCCTGCGGGGACATGGGCTGGGATAAAAAATAAAAATAAATAAAATATAAATATAGGCCCAAACACACATCACTACCAAAAGAGATACCTAAGACAACAACATAGCAAGGCAGCAACACATGACAACACAGCATGGTAGCAACGTAACATGACAACAACATGGTAGCAACACAACATGGTAGCAGCACAAAACATGGTACAAACATTGGGCACAGACAACATCACAAAGGGCAAGAAGGTAGAGATGACAATACATCACGCAAAGCAGCCACAACTGTCAGTAAGAGTGTCCATTATTGAGTCTTTGAATTAAGAGATTGAGATAAAACTGTCCAGTTTGAGTGTTTGTTGCAGCTCGTTCCAGTCACTAGTTGCAGCGAACTGAAAAGACAAGCGACCCAGGGATGTGTGTGCCTTGGGGACCTTTAACAGAATGTGACTGGCAGAACGGGTATGTGGAGGATGAGGGCTGCAGTAGATATCTCAGATAGGGGGGAGTGAGGCCTAAGAGGGTTTTATAAATAAGCATCAACCAGTGGGTCTTGCGACGGGTATACAGAGATGACCAGTTTACAGAGGTGTATAGAGTGCAGTGATGTGTCCTATAAGGAGCATTGGTGGCAAATCTGATGGCCGAATGGTAAAGAACATCTAGCCACTCAAGAACACCCTTACCTGCCAATCTATAAATTACGTCTCCATAATTTAGCATGGGTAGGATGGTCATCTGAATCAACCATCCAGGGCGTGGATGGGCATAGAGGGGGCATAGAGGACCTCAAACGGCGCAACGGCAGCCGGAGAGCGTCTACCAAGGACCGGTCAATGAAACTCCCCGCAGCTCCGGAGTCAATCAGGGCTGTGGACACATGATTAGGGAAGTCACCAGAGAGCACAACTGAACAACAGAAAGGTCTGGCTATGCTATCGGCACGCAAAGCACAGTGGATGGGCATCAACCATCCAGGGCGTGGATGGGCATAGAGGGGGCATAGAGGACCTCAAACGGCGCAACGGCAGCCGGAGAGCGTCTACCAAGGACCGGTCAATGAAACTCCCCGCAGCTCCGGAGTCAATCAGGGCTGTGGACACATGATTAGGGAAGTCACCAGAGAGCACAACTGAACAACAGAAAGGTCTGGCTATGCTATCGGCACGCAAAGCACATCCACTGTGCCCACCTGCGCCCTCTGGCCACTTACCACTTTCCTGTGTCTCGCCTGGGTCGAGGGACACACCTTCCGGAAATGTCCCCTCTCTCCGCAGTACAGACACAGACCCTGACGACTCCACCGTTCTCTCTCCTCTGCGTAGAGTATTGTAATTCCCAGCTCCATCGGCTCTGGTTCCAGCTCTGCCCGGTGGAGAGGAAGATGAGTGCGGCGCGACCGCTGTTCACAGTCCCGGAGCTGCCCTTCGATGGCAATAGCCTGAGCGATGTAGGCGTCCAGCGTCATGGACTGACTAACACAAGCCAGCTCCATTTGGACCTCAGTCCACAGACTCCTGCGGAAATCGGTCCTCAGTGCCGGCTCGTTCCACCCACTGGACGCCGCCATCGTCCGGAACAACAGAGCATACTCCGAAGCCGTGCCCCGACCCTGAGCTAGGCGCATAAGCCGCTCGCCCGCATCTCGCCCCTCCGCGGGATGATCGAACACTGCTCGGAACTGAGCGATGAACCTGGGAACCGACCTCAATTCCTCAGCACCGCTCCCCCACAGTGCCGTTGCCCATTGAAGAGCGTACGCCCCGTGAGGAGAGTGATCATCGTGTGTACCTTCTCCGAATCCGACACCGGCTGATTGCCTAAATACAGCTTGCACTGGAGAAGGAACCCACAACATCCCTTCCGATCAGGTGCTGGTGACGCTGTGGCTCCAGCTGAACCCACCGGGTGATCCCCGCCAGATCGTGCTGCCATGAGGGACATCATGTCCCCGAGTGTGGTCACCAACCCGGCGACTTGTTCCTCCATGGCTCGGAGTCTCTCCTCTAGCTCAGGTGCCCAACCGGGTGGACCAGCTCCCTGTCCGCGCCCGTCCATGGAACACTAGGGAAGACGAGAGGAAAAAGGAAAAAGCCGGGTTGGGCAGGTTATTCTGTGATGTTGCGAGAAGTGAAGGTGAAAGAGGAGGCGAAAAAACAGCTATGATACAAAACAAAAGGATATTTAATAGAGAAAACGCAACACACGTACAAATAATAACCCGCGAGGGGTGAAGCAAACACACAAGACTTTAAGGTGAACCTAATGACAGAACACAAAACAGGTGTGTGTAATAAGGGTGTTGCTGCCATCGTCCCCCGACCGCCGGGCATTCGTTACATGTACAGTGGGGAGAACAAGTATATGATACACTGCCGATTTTGCAGGTTTTCCTACTTACAAAGCATGTAGAAGTCTGTAATTTTTATCATAGGTACTCTTCAACTGTGAGTGACGGAATCTAAAACAAAAATCCAGAAAATCACATTGTGTGATTTTTAAGTAATTAATTTGCATTTTATTGCATGACATAAGTATTTGATACATCAGAAAAGCAGAACTTAATATTTGGTACAGAAACCTTTGTTTGCAATTACAGAGATCATACGTTTCCTGTAGTTCTTGACCAGGTTTGCACACACTGCAGCAGGGATTTTGGCCCACTCCTCCATCCAGATCCTTCAGGTTTCGGGGCTGTCGCTGGGCAATACGGACTTTCAGCTCCCTCCAAAGATTTTCTATTGGGTTCAGGTCTGAAGACTGGCTAGGCCACTCCAGGACCTTGAGATGCTTCTTACGGAGCCACTCCTTAGTTGCCCTAGCTGTGTGTTTTGGGTCGTTGCCATGCTGGAAGACCCAGCCACGACCCATCTTCAATGCTCTTACTGAGGGAAGGAGGTTGTTGGCCAAGATCTCGCGATACATGGCCCCATCCATCCTCCCCTCAATACGGTGCAGTCGTCCTGTCCCCTTTGCAGAAAAGCATCCCCAAAGAATGATGTTTCCACCTCAATGCTTCACGTTTGGGATGGTGTTCTTGGGGTTGTACTCATCCTTCTTCTTCCTCCAAACACGACGAGTGGAGTTTAGACCAAAAAGCTCTATTTTTGTCTCATCAGACCACATGACCTTCTCCCATTCCTCCTCTGGATCATCCAGATGGTCATTGGCAAACTTCAGACGGGCCTGGACATGCGCTGGCTTGAACAGGGGACCTTGCGTGCGCTGCAGGATTTTAATCCATTTTTTATTTTTTTATTTCACCTTTATTTAACCAGGTAGGTCAGTTGAGAACAAGTTCTCATTTGCAACTGCGACCTGGCCAAGACAAAGCAAAGCAGTGCGACAAAAAAAAAAAAAACACAACAACACAGAGTTACACATTAAACAAACAGTCAAAAACACAATAGAAAATCTATAAACAGAGTGCAAAATGTAGTGCAAAAATGCAGTAAGGTTGGGAGGTAGGACAATAAATAGACTATAGAGTAGAAATAAATTACAGAATTATCATCATTAACACAGGAATGAAGGATGTGCAAATTATGATGTGCAAATAGAGATACTGGAGTGCAAGATTAGTGAAAAATAAACGAAAATAAATATGGGGATGAGGTAGTAGAGTGGGCTATTTACAGAAGGGCTATATACAGGTGCAGTGATCGATAAGCAGCTTTGACAGCTGATGCTTAAAGTTATTGAGGGAGATAGGAACCTCCAGCTTCAATGATTTTTGCAATTCGTTCCAGTCATTGGCAGCAGCGAACTGGAAGGAATGGCGGCCAAAGGAGGTGTTGGCTTTGGGGGTGACCAGTGAGATATACCTGCTGGAGCGCATGCTACGGGTGGGTGTTGCTATGGTGACCAGTGAGCTGAGATAGGGCGGGGATTTACCTAATAAAGACTTATAGATGACCTGGAGCCAGTGGGTTTGGCGACGAATATATAGTGAAGGCCAGCCAACGAGAGCATACAGGTCGCAGTGGTGGGTAGTGTAAGGGGCTTTGGTGACAAAACGGATGGCACTATGATAGACTACATCCAATTTGCTAAGTAGAGTGTTGGAGGCTAGTTTGTAAATGACATCGCCGAAATCAAGGATCGGTAGGATAGTCAGTTTTACAAGGGCATGTTTGGCAGCATGAGTGAAGGAGGCTCTGTTGCGAAATAGGAAGCCAATTCTGGATTTAATTTTGGATTGGAGATGGTTGATGTGAGTCTGGAAGTTGAGTTTATAGTCTAACCAGATGCCTAGGTATTTGTAGGTGTCCACGTATTCTAATTCGGATCCGTCGAGAGTAGTGATGATAGTCCGGTGGGCGGGTGCTGGCATTGTTCGATAGAAAAGCATGCACTTAGTTTTACTAGCGTTTAAGAGCAGTTGTAGGCCACGGAAGGAGTGTTGTATGGCATTGAAGCTTGATTGAAGGTTAGTAAACACAGTATCCAAAGAGGGGCCAGATGTATACAGAATGGTGTCATCTGCGTAGAGATGGATCAGAGAGTCACCAGCAGCGAGAGCGACATCGTTGATGTATATAGAGAAAAGGGTTGGCCCAAGAATTGAACCCTGTGGCACCCCCATAGAGACTGCCAGAGGATCGGACAATAGGCCCTCCGATTTGACACACTGAACTCTGTCTGCAAAGTAGTTAGAGAACCAAGCAAGGCAGTCACTTGAGAAACCAAGGCTGTTGAGTCTGCCAATAAGAATGCGGTGATTGACAGAGTCGAAGGCCTTGGCCAGGTCGATGAAAACGGCTGCACAGTACTGTCTTTTATCGATGGCGGTTATGATATCGTTCAGTACCTTGAGCGTAGCTGAGGTGCACCCATGACCAGCTCGGAAACCAGATTGCATAGCAGAGAAGGTACGGTGGGATTCGAAGTGGTCAGTTATCTGTTTGTTAACTTGGCTTTCGAAAACTTTAGAAAGGCAGGGCAGGATGGATATTGGTCTATAACAGTTTGGGTCTAGAGTGTCTCCTCCTTTGAAGAGGGGGATGACCGTGGCAGCTTTCCAATCTCTAGGGATCTCAGACGATACGAAAGAGAGGTTGAACAAGCTAGTGATAGGTGTTGCAACAATTTTGGCTGATAATTTCAGAAAGAGAGGGTCCAGATTATCTAGCCCAGCAGATTTGTAGGGGTCCAGACTTAGCAGCTCTTTCAGAACATCAGCTGTCAGGATTTGGGTGAAGGAGAAGCGGGGGGGCTTGGGCAAGTAGCTGCCGGGGGTGCAGAGCTGTTGACCGGGGTAGGGGTAGCCAGATGGAAAGCATGGCCAGCCGTAGCAAAATGCTTATTGAAATTTTCAATAATCGTGGATTTATCAGTGGTAACAGTGTTTCCGAGCCTCAGTGCAGTGGGCAACTGGGAGGAGGTGCTCTTATTCTCCATGGACTTTACAGTGTCCCAGAACTTTTTGGAGTTAGTACTACAGGAAGCAAATTTCTGTTTGAAAAAGCTGGCCTTTGCTTTTCTAACTGACTGGGTGTACTTGTTCCTGACTTCCCTGAATAGCTGCATATCGCGGGGGCTATTTGATGCTAATGCAGTGCGCCACAGGATGTTTTTGTGTTGGTCTAGTGCAGTCAAGTCTGGGGTGAACCAAGGGCTATATCTATTCTTAGTTCTACGTTTTTTGAAAGGGGCATGCTTATTTAGGATGGTGAGGAAAGCACTTTTAAAGAACAACCAGGCGTCCTCTACTGATGGGATGAGGTCAATATCCTTCCAGGATACCTGGGCCAGATCGAATAGAAAGGCCTGCTCGCAAAAGTGTTTTAGGGAGCGTTTGACAGTGATAAGGGGTGGTCGTTTGGCCGCTGACCCATTGCGAACACAGGCGATGAGGCAGTGATCGCTGAGATCCTGGTTGAAAACAGAGGAGGTGTATTTGGAGGGCAAGTTAGTCAGGATGATATCAATAATGGTACCCATGTTTACGGATTTTGGGTTGTACCTGGTGGGTTCCTTGATAATTTGTGTGAGATTGAGGGCATCTATCTTAGATTGAAAGACAGCCGGGGTGTTAAGCATATCCCAGTTTAAATCACCTAACAGTACAAACTCTGAAGATAGATGGGGGGCAATCAATTCACATATGGAGTCCAGGGCACAGCTGGGGGCTGAGGGGGGTCTGTAACAGGCGGCAACAGTGAGAGACTTATTTCTGGATAGGTGGATTTTTAAAAGTAGAAGCTCAAACTGTTTGGGCACAGACCTGGACAGTATGACAGAACTCTGCAGGTTATCTCTGCAGTAGATTGCAACTCCACCTCCTTTGGCAGTTCTATCTTGACGGGAAATGTTGTAGTTGGGGATGGAAATTTCCGAATTTTTGGTGGCCTTCCTAAGCCAGGATTCAGACACAGCTAGGACATCCGGGTTGGCGGAGTGTGCTAATGCTGTGAATAAATCAAACTTAGGGAGGAGGCTTCTAATGTTAACATGCATGAAACCAAGGCTTTTACGGTTACAGAAATCAACAAATGAGAGCGCCTGGGGAATAGGTGTAGTACTGGGGGTTACAGGACCTGGGTTTACCTCAACATCACCAGAGGAACAGAGGAGTAATAGAATTAGTATTCGACTAAGGACTTTAAGAACTGGACGACTAGTAAGTTGGGTACATAGAATAAAAGGAGCAGATTTCTGGGCGTGGTGGAATAGGTTCAGGGCATAATTTATAGTCAAGGATATAGAAGGGTGTGAGTTCAGTGGAGGTAAACCTAGGCGTTGGGTAATGAAGAGAGAGGTTGCATCTCTGGAGACACCAGTTAAGCCAGGTGAAGTCTCCGCATGTGTGGGGGGAGGGACAAAAAAGCTATCAGAGGCCAGTTGAGCAGGACTGGGGGCTCTACAATGAAATAAAACAATAATAGCTAACCTAAACAACAACAGACAAGGCATATTGAAATAAGAAAGGGGCAGAACATAAAATAAATAAAATGACAGTTAATTAAGAGGGCTAAGACAACGACGGGTAATGGCGATGAATGGACAAAGAGGGTCAGTTAGAAAAAAGTGATGTACTACACACAGGACCTGAGGCCTGGTAGTTAAACAGAAATAAATACCATAAAACCAAACAGTCCTGCAGGCATCAGCTGTGGAGCTGAACAAGCGTAGGATCCGATGAAAAAGTAAAGTGGTGAGCCGAGGAATCAGTTCAATGGCACGGCGTTCAGAGTGTTAGCAGGCCGGGCTAGCAGGCCGGAGCTAGCAGATGAATCTTCGGCGGCGTCGCAGAGGGGAACCCTGTTGAGACCACGTCGGACAATTACGTCGGCAGACCAGTCACGGTGGCTCGGTGGGGCTCCGTGTCGACAGTAGAAGGGTCCAGGTAGGTTGATATGGTACTGGAGCCCGGGAGAGTAGCTAGCACACGTCGGCTGTCCGGGAGATGAGCCTAGCTCACGCTAGCATTGGAAGCATGTACACAATGGAGCTTAGCTATAGACGTCGGTCAGTCGAATGCAGCTAGCTAGCTGTGATGATCCGGTGTGGTGGTCCGGTACTTTCAGTGGAAATCCGGAAAGTGGAAGGGAACGCAGTCCGATAAGCGCTGGGTTGGTAGCGCGCTGAGCAGACTGGCCAATATTGTCCGAACTGAAAGCTGGCTGATCAGCCAGAGCGGAGGTGAAGACCGCTAGCAATGGTTAGCGATGGAAGGTTAGCAAGCTAGCTAGCAGGCTAACTTCTGACTGCGGTTCGGTTAAATAGTGGAAAAAACACGGATATTTGACCCGATATTTGACCCGTTTCACGTTGGGTAGGTGGCTTGCAGGAGGGGTAAATCGGGAACAAATAAAAATGTATGGAAAGACAAATTACAAACTATTTACACGAGACGAGACGGGACAAAACAAAATACACGTCTGCACTGTTACGCCATCTTGGATTCCACCCGGCGTAGTGTGTTACTAACGGCGTAGTGTGTTACTAATGGTTTTTTTGAGACTGTGGTCCCAGCTCTCTTCAGGTCATTGACCAGGTTCTGCCGTGTAGTTCTGGGCTGATCCCTCACCTTCCTCATGATCATTGATGCCCCACGAAGTGAGATCTTGCATGGTGCCCCAGACCCAGGGAGATTGACCATCATCTTGAACTTCTTCCATTTTCTAATAATTGCGCCAACAGTTGTTGCCTTCTCACCAAGCTGCTTGCCTATTGTCCTGTAGCCCATCCCAGCCTTGTGCAGGTCTACAATTTTATCACTGATGTCCTTACACAGCTCTCTGGTCTTGGCCATTGTGGAGAGGTTGGAGTCTGTTTGATTGAGTGTGTGGACAGGTGTCTTTTATACAGGTAACGAGTTCAAACAGGTGCAGTTAATACAGGTAATGAGTGGAGAACAGGAGAGCTTCTTAAAGAAAAACTAACAGGTCTGTGAGAGCCGGAATTCTTACTGGTTGGTAGGTGATCAAATACTTATGTCATGCAATAAAATGCAAATTAATTATTTAAAAATCATACAATGTGATTTTCTGGATTTTTGTTTTTTTTCCGTCTCTCACAGTTGAAGTGTACCTATGATAAAAATTACAGACCTCTACATGCTTTGTAAGTAGGAAAACCTGCAAAATCGGCAGTGTATCAAATACTTGTTCTCCCCACTGTATATGTCCCTGCCGAAAAAAAGTCTTATTGTAAAAATCATGTTGCGAGAGCTCACATGAGCTGTGTCTCTCTAAGCAGAGAGTTCTGATTCTGAAGCCAAGGCATGAATGGATGTAACAAGGTTGGCATCACCAGGCTTATTCTGCCATCCTGCCTCCTGTCCAATCCAGTCTTATCCAGTCTGGTCTCTCTCTATGCCTGGCTGGCTGAAGTCAAAGAGACACACAATGTCCACACTAGCATTCTACCTAGAATAAAGCAATGTATTTGGCATGTATTCAAAGTTGTATTCTTGTTGGAGCGAAGCCTAGCTAGCCTAAGGATATACTTGATTACAATACATTTTTATGGGACCAAACCAGTGCCTGCCTAGAATGGACCATATGTTTTCTCAAAGTTGGGTGTGTTTCCAAATCACACTGTTGTTGTTGACTAAATTAAATATAAACCGTGGAGCAGCAGGGTTTCTAAAGGCAGTGTGTGGGAGGGTGCCAGTTTATAGCTAAATCTGTCTTTAAAAATGTATGGTAAACAAACAGCACAACTCAAAGGAGAGTGGGATTGCATTTAATCAGAGATAAAAACATGACTAGTGTGTGTGCACCATAACATACACCAACACAAACTAACGGAGGATTCTGGTCTCTCTCTGGTCATACCCTCTCCTTGAACTCTATGGGATAATTTTTGAAACTACAAATTGTTTCTGAGGACTTAAGGATGGTGAGGAAGCTGGCTATAGGCTCCACATTACCATGGAGACATCTTAGATGAAAGAGCACTAACACGCTGCACACAAACACACGTATCTGTTGTTAAAGGCCAGAGTAGCCTTTATTAAAAACAATATACAAACAGATATCAACACACTTAGGATTTCTTCATAAACCATTTATTTCTTATTTACAAGTGACGGCCTACCCCGGCCAAACCCGGGTGACGCTGGGCCAATTCTGCGCCGCCCTACGAGACTCTCAATCACGGCCGGATCGTGATACAGCCTGGAATTGAACCAGGGTCTGTAGTGACGCCTCTAGCACTGAGATGGAGTGCCTTACACCGCCGTGCCACTCAGGAGCCCATGATAGTGGTAGTCCATCATACTTATTATTATCATTACTATTATTAGTTTCAACAAATTGTTCCATTTGCTAAATAGCAATGCATTGATAAAATGAGTTCAGGATGACACATCACATACATCACTTAGAGAAAGTAAGTGAACCAACCATAACACCATTCTCACCAGTGTTGATGCGCACCTCTGGTAATCTGAATAGAAGTGACCATTAATCAATTAGCCCACCCCCTCATGCACACCTACGCACACGCTAACAAACATGCACACACACACACACACACACACACAAACAAATATGCTCACAAGCATATGCACACACAAAACATTCAAAGAAAACAAACAATTTTTTTATATTCTAAACTTAATTGCTCTTGTTCAGACCTTGCGGGTGGTCCCTGCTAAACTTCAGTACGCCATTGTTTGTGAGTGGTTGCTCAAAAGCTGCGTACAGTAACTAGTAATGGCTGGATTCAGAGCAGTTTTGTCTGGCTGATAAAGGGTGAACAATAAAAAAAAGGCTGTTTCTATCCCGTGGAGGACATTGTGTCTAAGCCTCCACATCTCTCTACACCGCCTCCTCAAAAAAAAAAACACAAACACACACCCACACGACTGGACAAGTGTTCAAATCAAATCAAATTCTTCTTCTTCTCCGCTCCACTTCAGGGCATTGGTTAACAGTAGCAGTAATATCACACTTCCTTGAGGAGGCCCAATATAATGACACACAGTGGCCGGTGCATCTGTAAAGCTTACAGTAACACATCCACTCTAATGGTTTAATTTTTTCAGGGGGCCTGAGGGGGCTAACACCTCCAACAGCCCACATACACTGTATATACAAACAACTGACAGATGCCATCACTCAGGGACATAGAAGACATAGAACACGCACGCACACGACTGGACTAATGTTCAAATCTAATCAAATGTTATTTGTCACATGCCGTATACAACAGGTGTAGACCTTGCCGGGAAATGCTTATTTACAAGTCCTTAACCAACAAAACAAAAACATTTTTTTAAAAATAAAAAACAATAAAATAACAATAATGAGGCTATATACAGGGGGTACCGGTACCACGTGCCGGGCGGAAGCAGAGAGAACAGTTTATGACTTGGGGGACTGGAGTCTTTGACACCGCCTAGTATAGAGGTCCTGGATAGCAGGAAGCTTGGCCCCAGTGATGTACTGGGCCGTACGCACTACCCTCTGTAGCGCTTTTGGTCGGATGGCAAGCCGTTGCCATACCAGGCGGTGATGCAACCGGTCAGCATGCTCTTGACGGTGCAGCTGTAGAACTTTTTGAGGATTTGGGGACCCATGCCAAATCTTTTCAGCTTCCTGAGGGGGAAAGGGTGTTGTCGTGCCTCTTCACGACTTTCTTGGTGTGTTCGGCCCTCCTTTTCCTGTAGTCCACAAACAGCTCCTTTGTCTTGCTCACGTTGAGGGAGAAGTTGTTGTCCTGGCACCACATGGCCAGGTGTCTGACATCCTACCTATAGGCTGTCTCATCGTTGTTGGTGATCAGGCCTACCACCGTTGTGTCGTCAGCAAACGTAATGATTGTGTTGGAGTCGTGCTTGGCCACGCAGTTGTGGGTGAACAGGGAGTACAGGAGGGGACTGAGCACGCACCCCTGAGGGGCCCACGTGTTGAGGATCAGCGTGGCATATGTGTTGTTGCCAACCCTTACCACCTGGGGGAGGCCCATCGGGAAGTGATGTGGTTAGACTAATAATAGCCTGTTTAGCAGATGCTATCTTGATATCCTAGCTTTCTTGCATAGTTAACCATGCAAATATTCCTTATTTATCTATATCAACTTGCAATATTTTTATCATTTTCTTTCACCTAACACTCTGTAACAATGTATAGTGTACATATTCAACCATTCACCCATACTATGAAAGAGAGAAAGAAAAAAAAACTATGTTCGGTTGAGCTGTGATAGATTCACCGGGTCACACAATGGGGGAAAAAATCAGTGATACAATAGAAGTAATACGTGCTAATTTTGGCATAAAACATAAATTAGATCAGATCATACATGATAACGCTGCAAATATGAAAAAGGCCTTCACAGTTTGTTTCCCCAAAGCAAGCAATGATGATGATGATGATGATGGATGATGGATGATGATGTGAATAACCCCAGCCTATGGGAAGAATTTGGTGACGTGTACAATGCTGATGTTGAAGCTATCCAAACCAACTGCAGGCAACAGTGCTTTGCCCATTCATTACAACTGGTGATTAAAGATGGACAAAAAGAAAACAAAAATCATAAACAGTGTGACGGCTAAGGTAACTAAACTTTGCAGCTTACTACACACTACCTGTGGTCTGAAAGAAGCATTTGAAGCTGAGATCAGAGCCAATCGTAGTATCCCTGCAGCTGTGTCTACCAGATGGAATTCCACCCTCCGGCTTGTTAAAGCAGTCACCAATCAGAATCAACAAAGCCTCAATACTCTACTTTGAGGCCCACGGACACAAGGAGCTCTGCTTATCACCAAGGGAATGGAGCCAGCTACATTTTGGACCCTTTTGTCCAGGCCACCTACCTTACTCAGGGGGAGAAAGTGGTGACTCTCAGTGCTGCCCTTCCTGGTGTACTGTCACTCAACTATCATCAGCAAAGTATACTGAGCACAAGTCGTCACCTAGTCAGTCTAGTAAAAGCACTGCAGTAGTCAACCAAACCCCGATTCCAGGGGGTGTTTGTGAATGTCAGAATGGAGCACACAGATGAACAGGCAACACTTCCATTTGGTGACCCATCTTTCTGCCTGTTCTGGCTTGAACATGATGTCCTCATACCACAGGAAGATAAAGGTGAATTGAATGAGAGTCTGATTGGTAGGTACAATGCATTGCAACATGCAACGTTTTCTATGTCACTTGCATTCAAATAATGTTTTTTTTTTCATGTATAATGTATACTGTTATATTCTTGATCATATACATCATTTAATGATTTTTTTTCAGACCTTGTTTTGGCTTTGGAGAAGAAGAAGAACAACCACCTGCCAAAACCTCCAGACTGTTCTCTGGCTACCGCAACAAGATCAGCAACCACCTGCCAAAACCTCCAGACTGTTCTCTGGCTACCGCAACAAGATCAGCAACCACCTGCCAAAACCTCCAGACTGTTCTCTGGCTACCGCAACAAGATCAGCAACCACGTGCCAAAACCTCCAGACTGTTCTCTGGCTACCGCAACAAGATCAGCAAGAAGAAAAGAGACACAAAGTCATCTGTCAGAGCAGAGATGTTTCGCTACATTCAAATATCTTCTGATGAAAATGAAGTTGATTGCTTGGATTTTTGGAGAATCCATGCAAAAGACTTTCCAAGGCTCAAGCAGGTAGCAATGACAGTGTTGGCTGTGCCTGCCACCAGTGCCCCAATGGAGAGAGTGTTTAGTCATGGAGGCCTCATCATGAACCCTCATTGTGCCAGGCTCAGTGCAAGAACGCTGACAATCTTGATATTTCTGAAATGTAACCTGTCTGCAACATAAAAAGTTCTCGGTCTTAGGGCACAGGACATAATTTGCTACTTGTTATAGGAAATTGTATTTCTGTTAAGTGTCCAGGTCAGTAAGTATATTTTGGGGATAAAAGGTCATTACGTTTGATATATAGGACACTTTAGTAGTGGAGTTATTGATCAGTTTACATCTATTTGGTTTACATTCAGAATGAAGTGAAATATAGACAACGTCTGCCACAAAATACCTTGCACTTTAAAATGTTATGTTTGCTTTTTTTCATATCTGGTACAATTACCTTTGTGAATGTAAACTGTCTACATTTTAAAAAGACATTTATTTTGATTTAAATAGTTCCTGATGTGCTAATTAACATGGGAGTCTCTTCAAATAATTGACAAGGTTTATAGACCTAACCCACAGCCATTGCCAAAAGGGACCTGAGACTTGACTTAGACATGGCCCTAAAAGACTTGAGACTTGACTTAGACTTGGCCATAAAAGACTTGTGAACATCTCTGGCGACAACTAAAAGATACCCAAAACGATTTACTCCAATCAACGGTAAGGTAAATATGATGTGGCTGTCCATGGTACTGATTTCTGTGTGTGTCTGTGTGGGTGCGTGCAGGTAGAAAAACATGTTGACTAACCCTACTGGTAGAGAAGCGCCAATGCCATCCTCCTCTTTCATGTTGCCTTAACAGTTTATGGTTCTGTCATGATACAGTATACACTTTCAGTTTTTGTGGTCCTAGGCTACCTAGGACCACAGCTAGTTAACATCAGCCTACTACTGTACGTCTAGCGACATGTTGAACTTCTATACTTTCAGGCCAGGGGCACAATGTATAAATGTATAGTCGAATCAGAATCACCGTTATAATCATTGGCCAGTAGGGAGTATTAAGTAAAACCACAAGTCCAATTCCCTCTCTTCGTCCATGGCTAATTTTGGAAAGGGCCAATTTTAGATAGCTAGCTAGCCACCGGAAGACAACAACACAACGAGATGCAACAATTCAAGTTTTTTCTGTAAATGACGTTTGGCTTTTGGGGTGATGTGATTGGTCTGAAGCCAAATCCAAATTGGCTTTGCATACAGAGACAGAGGGGCGCTGTTTTGCTCGCATGGATGCTTTCTCTGCTCTTGCAAATTGAAGGAAAATGATGAAGCACAGAGAGACAAAAGATACATAATTTTATATATTTTTTTTCATTGTACATTTTTGGGGGATGTCAGGCTCTGGCTTTGCTTCTCTATATTTCTATGGTCAGAGTCTGGCAGATCTATTATTTCTACGTCTGTGTGGTGTTGTGTGTGGGATCCCTAATTAGAGGCAGCTGCATTGCATTACCTCTAATTAGGGATCTTACTTATATGTCTGTGTTCCACTCCGTTGGCGTGGTTCATTGTTATGTTGTCTCGTGTTCGTGCTACGTGTGTTATCATTATTATTATTATTTGTTATATTTGTATAGTTCGCCATTTAGTTAAATAAATATGTCGAACTATCGATACGCTGCGCCTTGGTCTCTCTACACACCCGAACGTGACAGAATGAACCACCACCCGACCAAGCAGCGAAAATCTGGAGAAAAGGAGAAGAAAGGAAGACAGCGGCGTAATCGTGGAAACGGAGCCCGTAGTCAACCCCAGGAAAATTTCGGGGGGGGGCTATGGGGGTGGTCTGGGTTTGAGGATTCACTGTGCCCTAAATATAAATGGGGGGCACAAAGTGCAGAAGAAGAGGATTATTTGGAGAGCCATTTTGGAGACGTTTTGGAGGAGATGTGGGAGATAGCGGAGGAGGTTGAACAGGAAATGTCGGAGTGGAATTATCCGTGTCCAGTCGCCTACTCCAATCCCGTGAAAGAGCAGTCCGCTTTACCGGTGCCCAGTCGGGGTCCGGCCGTCTGCTCTACTCCAGTGCCAGAGCAGTCCGCTCCACCGGTGCCCAGTCTGGGTCCGGCCGTCTGCTACACTCCAGTGCGCCTCTCCAGTCCGGTACGTCATGTGCCTGTTCCTCGCACTCGCCCTGAGGTGCGTGTCACCAGTCCGGTGCCATCAGTGCCGACTCCACGCACCAGGCCTCCAGTGCGCCTCTCCAGTCCGGTACGTCATGTGCCTGTTCCCCGCACTAGCCCTGAGGTGCGTGTTATTAGTCCTGTGCCACATGTGCCGATTCCACGCACCAGGCTTCCAGTGCGCGTCTCCAGTCAGGTACGTCCTGTGCCTGTTCCCCGCACTAGCCCTGAGGTGCGTGTTATTAGTCCTGTGCCACATGTGCCGACTCCACGCACCAGGCTACCAGTGCGCGTCTCCAGTCAGGTACGTCCCGTGCCGACTCCCTGCACTCGCCCTGAGGTGCGTGTTAGTAGTCCAGTGCCACCAGTGCCGACTCCACGCATCAGGCTTCCAGTGCGCGTCTCTAGTCCGGTACGTCCCGTGCAGACTCCCCGCACTCGACCTCCAGTGCGTGTGCCCAGCCAGGTTCCTCCAGTGCCGGCTCCACGCACCAGGCCTCCAGTGCGCTTCTCCAGTCCGGTACGTCCCGTGATAGTCGACAGCCCGGAGACTCCTGTGATGATCGACAGCCCGGAGCCTCTCGTGATGGTCGACAGCCCGGAGCCTCCCGTGATGGTCTACAGCCCGGAGCCTCTCGTGACGCTCGACAGCCCGGAGCCTCCCGTGACGCTCGACAGCCCGGAGCCTCCCGTGACGCTCGACAGCCCGGAGCCTCCCGTGACGCTCGACAGCCCGGAGCCTCCCGTGACGCTCGACAGCCCGGAGCCTCCCGTGACGCTCGACAGCCCGGAGCCTCCCGTGACGCTCGACAGCCCGGAGCCTCCCGTGACGCTCGACAGCCCGGAGCCTCCCGTGACGCTCGACAGCCCGGAGCCTCCCGTGACGCTCGACAGCCCGGAGCCTCCCGTGACGCTCGACAGCCCGGAGCCTCCCGTGACGCTCGACAGCCCGGAGCCTCCCGTGACGCTCGACAGCCCGGAGTCTCCCGTGACGCTCGACAGCCCGGAGCCTCCCGTGATAATTATATGGCCGGAGTCGCCTGCCACACCGGTGCTCAGTCCTGGCCCGGTTATTTGCCCCGCTCCATGGCCTGAACTTTTTTCCCCACCATTGTTGTTTTCAGGACCGGTGGGTTGCCCCTTTATATGGCCGGAGTCGCCTGCCACACCGGTGCTCAGTCCTGGCCCGGTTATTTGCCCCGCTCCATGGCCTGAACTTTTTTCCCCACCATTGTTGTTACCAGGACCGGTGGGTTGCCCCTTTATATGGCCGGAGTCGCCTGCCACACCGGTGCTCAGTCCTGGCCCGGTTATTTGCCCCGCTCCATGGCCTGAGATTTTTTCCCCACCATTGTTTCCAGGACCGGTGGGTTGCCCCTTTAAATGGCCTGAATCGCCAGCCACACTGGGGCCCAGTCCGGGCCCAGTAGAAATAAGGAGGAGGACATCCACTTCGCCGGGGCCGGAACCGCCACCGACGATGGTTTATGTTTGATGTTTTTCCCTCCCTGACCCTTCCCTCATGTTGTTGTGTTTGTTTTCTTGCGGCCGGGAGTCCGCGCCTTTGGGGGGGGGGTACTGTCAGGCTCTGGCCATAGAGAAGCTTTGCTTCTCTATATTTCTATGGTCAGAGTCTGGCAGATCTATTATTTCTACGTCTGTGTGGTGTTGTGTGTGGGATCCCTAATTAGAGGCAGCTGCATTGCATTACCTCTAATTAGGGATCTTACTTATATGTCTGTGTTCCACTCCGTTGGCGTGGTTCATTGTTATGTTGTCTCGTGTTCGTGCTACGTGTGTTATCATTATTATTATTATTTGTTATATTTGTATAGTTCGCCATTTAGTTAAATAAATATGTCGAACTATCGATACGCTGCGCCTTGGTCTCTCTACACACCCGAACGTGACAGGGGAAGCCTGGTTTCCCTTGGCCTCCATGAATACACACCACTTTGCATAACAAGTGGACAGAATAAAGCAGCCAGAGGCCCCTTGGATAGACCTGTAGCCCTTCTGGCTACAATCAGAGCACGTTCCAGTTCTGCTGGCCAGTACAGTCAGCAGGATCAGCAATCCAGGGGACGGAACATAGAACATAAAGCTGTCAGGAAGAAGGAGATGAGGAACCAACTTCTCAATTTAAATAGTGTAATCCTCCATAACAACTGCCAGCATAGCTATAAAATAAAACAAGTTAAATTGATGATAATAGCCATAAAAAAAGGAGGGAAATATTGAATATCTATACATACAAGAGTGGAGAGTAAAGGAAAAGGTGGAGGAGGGAAGAGTGTGAGTAAGAAGTTGAGGAATTGATCCTTGCTGGTTTCAGCTGCTCTTTTGAGGTTAAGATAACCTCAAATAGATACAAGCTATAAACAGGATAAAGTCTGACGGAGTTCATTCTGAAATAGTCCCAGGAGAAGGCGCAAAACATCAATTCATTCAAATGGATTGGGAAGGTAAATGTAAAAGTTAATGTGCAGGACAGGCCCTAGCCTTTTGGGGGCCATAGGTATAGACAACATGTTGCTGTTTTAAAGAAACTGTTCAGCAATTTTACACATTTTACCATGGGATGGAGAAAAATGTAGCACCTTTTTTTTGTGGCCAACTTTTAATTTAGTTTAGACTTTTATTTTAAAAACAATAAGAAAAAAAACGATCAAAGAAATGCATACAAAGATAACATCAACCCATTCATCCGCCCACATCCTCTCTCCCCGACCCGAAGAAAGCATGCCTCCCACCCCTTCCCTTCCCACCCAGCAACCAAGGTTGCCCATCAGACCCCCTAGTCTTCCCCCCACACAACCCCACCTTCCCCCAACAAGGACAAGAGACCCCTGCCCTGTACCACCCCATCCCGGTGAGCCTGAAAGCAAAGAAAGTAACAAAAGTCTCGATCCATATAATTGGTTTGTACTGTATGTGTGGAGCTTTAGCTGAGATTGTTCTTTACAGTGTCAAGTATATTTGTCCAGGTCTAATTGTTCCTTGACTCACACCCTTCATATTCGCTGTCAATAATTATAATGTTATAACTTGTAATAGTATCTGTATCCACTGGTTAAATGGGAACGACTAAGTTGGTAGCCATCTTAGAGACAAACAATTTGCCAGCAGTAATCTTCTCTGAATGATTGAGAGATTCAAGGGTCTATCATCCTCACTAACCTACCCTCCTTCTGAGAGAGAGAGAAAGAGAGGGTAAGAGAGAGAGAGAGAGAGAGAGCGAGAAAGAGAGAAAGAAAAGACAGAGAGAATCTAAGAGAGATGGAGAGTGTGTGAGAGAGAGTTCTAAAGACGGAGGACAGAGAGAGGTCCCTGTCGTCATACTTCATACGTCCTCATCTGTTTTCATCTCTGTTTCCCGTCACAACGGAGGAGAGGAGGAGAGAAGGGGAGGAGGAGAGAAGGGGAGGGCCCCCTGGTATGCCAGCTTGCATTAGTGCTCTCCAGCTGTTCCGATTGGCTAGCACACAGATGCCACACGCCGAGACAGACAACACTAACACTGCTGCAGTACCACAGTGTAGTATGCATCTGTAGTGCTGCAAAGTAACTTCAGCAGGCATAGAGAGAGAGAGAGAGAGAGAGAGGGGGAGGGGAGGGGAGGAGAGGGCAGGGAGAGAAAGAGAGAGATATAGAGAGAGGGAGGGCAGAGAAAGAGAAATCTGCTTCAAAAACCAAAAAGCCCTTTTGTTGAAAACCAACATGGTCCCTTGGCACTAACAGAGCTACTGTGGAACTGCACACAAATTGAACTGAAAAGAGCAGAAAAAAAAGATCTCAATTGTAGACGAATGCACCATTTGTATATGCATGCACTCTCTGACCGTTCTGCCCAGGAGGTCTGTAAGTATACTGTTTTCATTACACACTCATCTGCTGGTGTGGATGAGAGCACTGGGGCCACCTCATAAACAGAGAGACACAGAGTCAGGCTCTGGACTTACAGCAGCCTGGTCCCCTGCTCACTCAATAGCACACACAGCCACAGTGTGTGTGAGCTCACCACTCCACAATGAGAATTCATAGCACAAAATCCCCTCTGCGGTCACCAAGGACACTACAGCGAGACTAAACACAGGATCGCTACAGATGCTGTTGCATAAATCCCAATTAAAGATAAGAACTGAACAACTATTCAGTTCCTCCACTGTAATAGGGTGTTTCGCGGCCATTACAGAAATAGCACGGCCTCCATTGTCAAACATCACGAGTACAGATACAGCCTTCTGAGGGTTTGTGGGTCGTAATGTTTAAGTGCCCTGATTTGATACATTATTGAACAATCACAGATGCAGTCGCTACACACACACACACACACACACACATAGTTGTGCACACACACCTATTCATACTGTAATTCAATTCCTGAGTTGTTCAAATAAGTCTTAAGACAGTATAATCCTCCACTGGATTGAAACCTCTTTCAGTCAGGTGTATTTTAAAATTAATTTCCAATGCTCAGGCTATAAAAATAACTGTTTAAAACAGGCAAACTGATGACCATAAATCTTAGAGCTATAGCATAATGACCAGAATAGTGCTTGGTCCTGTTTAAGGTGGATGAAAAAAGCATGTAGACAGCATCAGAGAAAAAAGCACTCAATTATGAAGACGAAGGTACACTGGCAGTGTACCTGAAAAGGTGTACATTAAATGAATAGGAGTCTAACATGGTGTATTGGATGAGAAAGAAAGAAAGAAAGAAAGAAAGAAAGAAAGAAAGAAAGAAAGAAAGAAAGAAAGAAAGAAAGAAAGAAAGAAAGAAAGAAAGAAAGAAAGAAAGAAAGAAAGAAAGAAAATAAAGAAAGAAAATAAAGAAAGAAAAGAAAAAAAGAAAAGAAAGAAAGAGGGAGGGAGGGAGGAAAGAGGGTGGAAAGAAGGAAGGATGGGTGGAAATCAATGCAGTGAAAGAATGACTGTGGCCTTGTGAGAAATGCACCTTTTGCGTGTCAGCGACCTGCAACGTGCCCACCTACACAGTCTCGCTGGATGGACATTGTCGTCAAGGAGATGGATGTGTCACCTGCCTTCCGAGTCGAAAACGTTTCTTCATCACCATCATCATCACTCAGGGTCTTGTAAGTGAGCACTTTGACAGACACCAGAGAGTTAGGGAGGCCAACCTGAGAGGTGAGCATTGTTTGTGTGTTGTGTTTGTGTGTGAGTGTGTGCTTGCATCCATGAATAGGTGTGTGTTAGCAAAAAACATATAGTATTTAGCAATGGTCAGTATAATTAGCAGTGTGCAGCGTGTGTTTCAGCATAACTCTGTGTTCTTTTCCCGCGGTTTATTCTAATTAGTGAGGTGGAATCACCTTGGACCTCCAACAAAGCAGGTGCCTCCTGGCAGGTGACCAACCTGCCCACTCATTGGTGGAGGTGGCTGTCAATCACAGCTCAGGATGTCTGATGCATACAGAGTGTCAAAGAGAAAGAGAGACTGGATTAGGGTTAAAGGCTGTGCCCGCCCCTGTCATCTAGCTCTCCCTCTCCCTCTCCCTCACACAGACAGCAGGGAACCGGGAAAGGCTGACTGAGGAAAGATAGAGGTAAACAAAGTTGATATTCTGATAATTAATAAGCCAGCCAACATCAAATAAAAGGAGAAAAAGAACACTCAGATTTGGGGAGAAATAAGAAGATGATTATAAATCAGAGTTTGCGTGAAGACAGCACTTTGGTGCATAATAAATAGATGACGAACAACTTTCTGGGGAGGTCGAGGATAAAAGAGATTGTGATTAATCATAATTCGTTCATTATTAATGGAAAATTGGCTCCGGATCACTTGCTTGCTGTCTGTTGTAGCAGGGCCATGACAGAGTTGACATCATTAAAGTAGAAGATGGGGAAAAAGTAAGGAGAAAAGACAAAAAAACTAAACAACGAAGCCAAACGCCCTTGAGTCATGTCTTGTCTTCTTCCTTCCTCTCTGGTTGGCAAAGGCCATGAGGAAAAGATGCATACTGTATCTGAGACTTAACCTAATGAGTCCCACCGTTGCGCCGGCGTGATTTAGAACTACTAACCCCTTTTTAAACATTGTGTGTTTGAGCTACAGACTTCTCTATTTCTTCTTCAACCATTAGTCTGTGTGATTTTTTTTTTTACAAAATAGCAGTGGTGTAAAGTACTTAAGTAAAACACACTTTAAAGTACTACTTAAGTAGTTTTTATGGGTACAAGTACTTTACTTTACTATTTATATTTACGGCAACTTTTACTTTTACTTCACTACATTCCTGAAGAAAATAATGTACTTTTTACTCCATGCGTTTAACCTGACACCCAAAAGTACTCGTTACATTTTGACAGGAAAATGGTCCAATTCACACACTTATCAAGAGATCATCCCTGGTCATCCCTACTGCCTCTGATCTGGCGGACTCACTAAACACAAATGCTTTGTTTGTAAATTATGTCTGAGTGTTGGAGTGTGCCCCTGGCTATCCGTAAATGTAAAAAAAAAAAAAAAAAAAGTAAGGAATTTTAAATTATTTATACTTTTACTTTTACTTTTGATACTTAAGTACATTTAAAACCAAATACTTTTAGACTTTTACTCAAGTTGTATTTTACTGGGTGTCTTTTTACTTTTACTTGAGTCATTTTCGATTAAGATATCTTTACTTTTACTCAAATATGACAATTGAGTACTTTTTCCACCACTGCAAAATAGTCTGTAGAGTGAGAATGGTTAGCTCTAGAAGGTAAGTCATTAGAATACAAGGAGTTCTTCTACATAGAAGATCAGAGGAAATCCTAGGACATAGTGTCTATAATACTGTAATAAGTTCACATAGTTGCTGTCCAAACTCATATAAATACATTTCTATCAGGTTTTTGCTTCGGCAGACCTTTTTTTTTTTTGGAGGATAAAGAACGTGACTAGTCCTATAACACAATAAAGAGAGAGCGGAAGAGACAGAAAGAGACGGGGAGGAAGAGAGAGAGAGAGAGAAACAGACATGTATAGAGAAAAGTGAAGTTGGGCGAGAAGGAGGGGGAGAACCAGAACAGTGGGAACTTAAAGAGAGACATTTTAGTGAATCCACAAAATCCACAATGCTGTTTAACTTCTCAGCAGTAAACCAACATATTTCATCAATTCAGGAGTTGAATTAATTAATTTATAAATGAATGTACAAACAAATGAATGAAGTTACCCGTCAATGGTTTAATGACCAAGTAATAAGGTCACACAGTTGGTGGTGCAGTGTGTAGTGTATAACCTTGGTGTGTGCAATGAGCAGACAGTTGGCGTGCTCATGTTGACAGGCGATCTGGTACTGAGGCAGCATGTCGGCCAGCTGCTGGACAACATGGATGACCTCCTCATGCTGCGGCACGTTGGCCATGGTCAGGCTACTGTCCGAGCTCTCCCCACAGGAGGTCACTCCCTGGAGAGAGAGAGAGAGAGAGGGACAGGGAGGGAGGGAGAAATAGGAGAGGGTGGGGGAAGACGGAGGGGGATTGATATTTGCAAATGTCTTCATCGTAACTACAAGCTCCGAAAATTTAACAAACAACGTGACATGCATTAACGATATGTATATTTAGTTTTTACAAATGAAAGTTCAACAGACGGGGAGGAGAAACACTATTTAACCTGCGGGAAAGAGATGAGAAGAGAGGGAGAATAGAAAGAGAGAGAGAGGGAGGAGTAGAGAGAAAGAGAAGAATAAACAGACAAAATGTGAATCTCCATCTTGCAGAGCTCTCTCACACGTGTCATAGACTAACGAGCTAAGAGAAAGAGAGGAGAGAGAAGGAAGAGAAAGAGAGGAGAGAGAATGGAGAGAGGAGAGAGAAGGGAGAGAGGAGAGAAAGGAGAGAGGAGAGAGAAGGGAGAGAGGAGAGAGAAGGGAGAGAGGAGAGAAAGGAGAGAGGAAAGAAAAGGGAGAGAGAAGGGAGAGAGGAGAGAGGAGAGAGAGAGAGTTGTGTGCATAGCCTCAGAATGAGAGGGGTAATGTGGGCTGTGGGAGGCCTCTCTCACTTCACTGTTCCTTCTGCTTGGGATGTTGCCTGCTGCACAAGGCTACTTACTGACTATATATTCTACAGTACTGAGAGACACTGACACACTGATTACTGCCCAAAACCCACACATAACCAAACACACCGAAAACAGACCCACTCACAATGCATACTCAGGCAAAAACACCTCAAACTGTGTCCTTAAAGAACACACAGACATATAACACAAAAACATTTCAAACTGTGTCCTTAAATAACACACACAGACATATAAGAACACAAAAACACCTCAAACTGTGTCCTTAAAGAACACACAGACATATAAGAACACAAAAACACCTCAAACTGTGTCCTTAAAGAACACACACAGACATATAAGAACACACACAGACATATAAGAACACAAAAACACCTCAAACTGTGTCCTTAAAGAACACACACAGACATATAAGAACACACACAGACATATAAGAACACAAAAACACCTCAAACTGTGTCCTTAAAGAACACACACAGACATATAAGAACACACACAGACATATAAGAACACAAAAACACCTCAAACTGTCTCCTTAAAGAACACACACAGACATATAAGAACACACACAGACATATAAGAACACAAAAACACCTCAAACTGTGTCCTTAAAGAACACACACAGACATATAAGAACACACACAGACATATAATAACACACACAGACATATAAGAACACACACACATATAAGAACACACACAGACATATAATAACACACACAGACATATAAGAACACATACAGACATATAAGAACACATACAGACATATAACAACACACACAGACATAAGAACACATACAGACATAAGAACACACACATACATATAATAACACACACATACATATAAGAACACACACATACATAGAATAACACACACAGACATAAGAACACACACAGACATAAGAACACACACAGACATATAATAACACACACAGACATATAATAACACACACATACATATAAGAACACAAACACATGCTCACACTTGCACATACATGTTTTGATTACATGTTACATTTTTTACATTTTAGTCATTTATCAGGGTTAAGTGCCTTGCTCAAGGGTCGGCTCGGTGATTCGAACCAGCACCCTTTCAGTTATTCGCCCAACACTCTTAACCGTTAGGCTACCTGATTGAGTTCAAGCCTAATGCGGAATTTAACAATAGCAAGTACAAAACTCCTTCACATTACAAATCAATCACATTATAGCCTGAACCCCCTTAGCAGTTAACAATCAATAAAGTATTTTTGTAGGCGGTGCGGAGGAGAGGAACACTAATGTGAAGAGAACAGCAGTGAGACTGCAGCGTCCCAAATGGAGCCCTATCCCCTATATAGTGCACTACTTTTGAACAGGGCCCATAGGTCTCTAGTCAAAAGTAGTGCACTATCTAGGGATTAGGATGCCTTTTGGGACACATACACTGATTCTCAGAAGTCCTCAAGGGCTGCAGGGACAATACCAGCCAGTCTTGCTGCTGCTGTGAACCTTAACATAGAACACGAGTACAGAACACAGAACACTCAATCTCCTAAGGCAGGAGGAGAGACAAAAGAGAGAAAGTAATAGAAGGAGAGAGAAGGAAAAGGGAGGAGAGAGAAGGAAAAGGGAGGAGAGAGAAGGAAAAGGGAGGAGAGAGAAGGAAAAGGGAGGAGAGAGAAGGAAAAGGGAGGAGAGAGAAGGAAAAGGGAGGAGAGAGAAGGAAAGGGAGGAGAGAGAAGGAAAAGGGAGGAGAGAGAAGGAAAGGGAGGAGAGGGAAGGAAAAGGGAGGAGAGAGAAGGAAAAGGGAGGAGAGAGAAGGAAAGGGAGGAGAGAGAAGGAAAAGGGAGGAGAGAGAAGGAAAGGGAGGAGAGAGAAGGAAAAGGGAGGAGAGAAGGAAAAGGGAGGAGAGGGAAGGAAAAGGGAGGAGAGAGAAGGAAAGGGAGGAGAGAAGGAAAAGGGAGGAGAGAAGGAAAAGGGAGGAGAGGGAAGGAAAAGGGAGGAGAGAGAAGGAAAAGGGAGGAGAGAGAAGGAAAAGGGAGGAGAGAGAAGGAAAAGGGAGGAGAGAGAAGGAAAAGGGAGGAGAGGGAAGGAAAAGGGAGGAGAGAGAAGGAAAAGGGAGGAGAGAGAAGGAAAGGGAGGAGAGAGAAGGAAAAGGGAGGAGAGAGAAGGAAAAGGGAGGAGAGAGAAGGAAAAGGGAGGAGAGAGAAGGAAAAGGGAGGAGAGAGAAGGAAAAGGGAGGAGAGAGACAGGGAGGGAATCAGGGGAGCAAGTACGATTTAGAGTGTGGTTAGCACACACACACACACACACTTGTGGTGGGTCCAACACAAGTCTAAGTGTAACACTGAATAAAGAGGACTGGAAAAGTATTATCATTTAGAACTAGACTGTGCAGAAACATTTAAAAGAACTGCTACCAAACCGGTTTAAAAGGTTGTTAAATAAATGGACACTGACGTGCTCTTCTGAAGGACAAAACATGACATAACACTCAGCAACTATCACATTTATCTTCCTATTAAAAATCCAGGCTCACACAGACATTATCTGTGTTCAGAACTACCATCTGATCCCTCCCTTGATGGCCAGTTCACAGATTGTAAGTATCAATCTTTCTGCTACCAATACAAGACATCATCCCTCCCCACAGAGGTTCCAGATGTAGAGCAAGCTCCATCATCCCAACCTGCTGAAACTGCTCATACATTTCACATTCACAGAGAGGGATGGACATCTTTTGTTCTCGCCTGGCCGGGATCAAGGAGTTGCAGTGGACAGTAGCATTTAGCAGCTAAATAAAGGATGGTGGGAGGAAGGGATAAAGACTTCAAAACAGCTTGCCTTGGCATCCAACCTCCAACCTCCACCCCCAACCTCTCCAACCTCCACCCCCAACCTCTTCACACTCCAACCTCCACCCCCAACCCCCAACCTGTCTTTGGGCTCTGGCCGGGTCTGGAGTGGGGGCAGGCAGGCAGGCAGGCAGGCAGGCAGGCAGGCAGGCAGGCAGGCAGGCAGGCAGGCAGGCAGGCAGGCAGGCAGGCAGGCAGGCAGGCAGGCAGGCAGGCAGGCAGGCAGGCAGGCAGGCAGGCAGGCAGGCAGGCAGACAGGAGTCAGGGAGAATTGATGAGGAGCCCTGTCCGTATCAGCCTGGCCTGTAGGCCTGTTATAATGATCACCTACATTGTGGGTTGTTGTGTGTGGGCAATATTTATCTTTGTAGGTTAAAACCAGGCTCCAATCCCTCTCCCACCTGCAGAACAGTGGTAGATGGGGAGGGTGGTGTAATGGTGTCATTTGCTGTGTAATAGTCATCATCACACAACGCTACATAGATATGTATCGTTGTGTGATGATGAATATTACACAGCAAAGCCCATCCACCCTTGTACGGAGGGTGGAGTGCATTGCCCCACATAAGGGAGTGTGATGAGCTAATAAGTTATGCTTCAGCGATGGAGCCCCTACCTCCTGTAGCAACACACACACACACACACACACACACACACGACAAAGACCATTGAAAATATGCTGTTCATCACCAGGGTGCACAAACACACACAGAGGAAGAGAGCGACGGAGAAAGAAACACTATAATGTAATACACCTCTAAAGTAAGATATCGTTCTGTTCCCCATCCTCCACCCACATCCCTCCCCTGCAGTGAGCTGTGCAGTCATGAATCAGTGAACAGGACTCATTTGAGTCCAGGGCTGGTGTGTTCTATCATGGTGTCAGCTCCAATCCTCCTGTGACGTACTAATTGCAGGGTTATAATGCTTTAGTCAATACCTCCCCAGAGCAAAGGCTGCCCTGGGCTTCAGAGTGAGAGCGAGAAAGAGGGGGGAACACCAGAACACCAGAACATAATGATCAAGTGATCTAGTCTTTTTGTCCACAATGGTGAACATGGCATTTGAACTTACACCTAGTGGCTTTTCAAGATAAAATGAAGATTACCAGAAGCCATACTCCTTCTACTGAATGACAAGCAGAATACACCTCTCCATCTCATTGACAGTAGATTGTATGGATGTACTATGCCATGTAGGTTCTGAGATGACCTGTCCCATCCAATGCCCTCTGCGGCACTCTGCTCTCTCTCGTTATTGCTGAAGTCTTCATGTTGTAATGAAGTGCCATGTAGCAATCAATAACAGCTCGTTGAACAGAGTTTTAATACAAACCTAGCTAGGTGTCTGGGGAGGCCAAGGACTCATAGGGAGAAGAGAGGATGTTGTTGATACAGTCCAACTGTGCTTAGCAACCCATACAAATGTATGCATTTACACCGTGCACATTTTGTGTGTGTGTGTTTCAGATATGTGTTTAAATTGGTGTGTTTTTGTGGGTGTTCATCTTTGTCTCTCAGTGTGTGTGTGTGTGTGTGTGTGTGTGTGTGTGTGTGTGTGTGTGTAAATCCTAAACCCAGGACACAGCGGTGGATCAAAGTGGGCGACAAACAGGTGTTGCTAGGCAACCACATGTAACCTATCGGGCCGAAAGCATGCTCCTGGTTTTGTAAATGAGAGCGGTGGGTTTTATTTTTTAAAGAGTGGAAGGAGGGCACCCTGTTGGTACAGTAAGGTGCAGTATGAATTCGGACGTCCTTGTTTCGAGTTTACAGGAGATGTCGTGGCCTATCTTGCGTGACCTCCTCTCTTCTCCTCTTCCTCCTCTACTTCAGGGGAGGAAGGGAGGAGATAAGATAAAGAACAGGAGAAAAGGGGCCATCGTATTGTACCTCTAGCATAAGACAATTACTGTACTGCCAAACAGAATATGATAGACCGGAAGTTATGCTTCAATGTTGATGCTTCAAAATTACCTCTGTGCTTTTCTTTGCCTTGAGAATGTTTAATTTTGGAGTTTGAAGCCTAACAGTACTGGACAACAATGCTTTGAGAAGTAAATATGAGGGGATTTTACTGGCTCAACAGTTTACTCCAAAGGCCCATGAGTCTATTAAACTAAACTGTAAAGCCTTTTTTACATCAGCAGATGTCACAAAGCGCTATACACTTTGATGGTGTGTGGAGGAAGGGTTTACAACCCCTATAACGTAATGTAATCACCAGGCAGTAATCTGGATCAGATTTGGATTATTTTGATTAACATTTGAGAAGTGAAGGTATTTTTCATTATATGTAATACTATTGTCATGGTAGTCATTAGTCTATTCTTCTCCTCTCCCCTTTTAGATTGATGAGACGCCGAGACATTCTGATCTATGGTCCAGTGAAACATCAAAGAAGTTGGACAAGGGGAACAATTGGTCAGGCCAGGGGGAACCATTTCAAAGGAGCACAGATGTTCGGTAGGAATCGACACCAACAAACCCTTGTCTGTTTGAGCCAGTGTCAGTGGAACTAGTGCTCAGGACCACATAAATGCTAGCCAGTTTATTTTTTAGTTCACTTCAAATCAAGATGAACTTTGTCTTTTCAAGTCTCTACGCTTAGGTCACTGAGACAAAGGCAAACTCCACAGCACTACAAATATGTAACTTTTTGAGCAAAATGTACATAGAAATGTGAGTTATAGATCTGTGATTCTCGTTGAAAGCAAATCTAAGAAACGGTTCTATGTGCGCTATTTCTATCCTTCACTTTGTTATTTCTAAGCTTTACTTTGCTATTTCTATGCTTCACTTTCTTAAGTTTCGTTTTTGCATCTTTTACTTTCGGTTTTGTACACCAGCTTCAAACAGCTGAAAATACAATACTTTAGGTTATTGAAAGGACATTTTTGATGGTACAATGACTTCCAAGAAGTGACCTGAGGAACAGTCATGTTTTATCACATAAACAGCTATTGTAAAAGTCAGTAAATTGAGTCGGAAGGAAACGTCCAGCTAAAGATGCAGATGGGTTGGGTGTGACTATGCTCAGACTTCATTAAAACTGTATTCAAATGGGAGTTTCGCCATTAAATTGTCATTAAAGATCATTTATTGTCATACTGCAGGGAATATAAGAAGGGGGGGGGGGAGTGTATAGTATTTCTGAGGTATTTACCACATTATGTGTGTTTTCTAATAGTTCCAGCTGTGGATCAAGACTTCATTAAATATCCCCCAAATTAGTAAATTTTGCAGGAGAGTCCGTAAGTGTGCCAGAGATGTTGGTTGGTTTGCTTTCACACAAACATCGTAATGCGGAGAGCAAATGAGAGTCTGGTCGATTTAATTAGATACACTGTCAGAGAGAGTATGTGTTTTTCCCGGCGCTCACACACTGTTAAAAGCTTTGAAAGAAACACAGATGCATTAGGTATTGTTATAATACTGGGTACATCAGGCTACCCTGAAAGGATAGGAGGGGAGAGTTGGGGAGGAGAGTCGTGACTCATCTTCTAGATACCTTTAATAGAAAACAACTGTAAAGAAACATCAGAATACGACACCATGGATTACATACATAGATTAACAACACAACATTATCTTCTAATCAGACAAGATATGTAACACATCTCTGTCCTGTTTCATGTTGTCATATAAATTCTCCAAAGAAAGAACACATCCAGTGTCTGAAAAGACTCAGGGTTATTCCTACTGTTCCTCAGGTCACTTCTTGGAAGTCATTGATTGGGTGACTCAGTCAGAGCAACACAAAAAACATGTGTATGTATGTGTGTGTGTGTGTGTGTGAGTGAGAATGTGAGTGAGAATGTGTGGAGAAGGAGGGAATGTTGTGTTGAATGGCTGTGTCTGTCAGACGGTGAGTGAGTATGTAATACAAGGAATAACAAAATATAAACAGTTCTTCTGTGGAAAGCCACCATTGACAAAGGCGTTGGAGTTCCAACTATTCTATTGAAATAGAAAAAATGTGCTGCAAGCAAAGTCAAGATCCCCTTCTTAGAAGAAAGAACATAAAATGCGCCCTCTTCTGTTTCTCCAGTGCATCGCAGGGCAGAGTGAACTCATTAACTGTTTTCAAGGCAGATGGCAGTTAATGTTTCTCTTCCGCTCTGAGATGCGATATATTCCCTGTGAAATGTTTCAGAGAGAGAGAGAGAGAGAGATTTCATATTTGGTGAAAGTTCTGTCCGCTATCATTTGCTGCCATAAGTCTTGGGAGAATAAGAGAGGGTTGCTGTAAAACTTGAGTCATAAAATAGCCTACATATGTAGTTCCTTGCAATTTCCAGAGGGTACAATGAAATGAAGACGGGTTCAATCCCAGACTTCGCCAGTGATTTGCATATTTCAGAGATTCGTTTGGGGGTTACTATTCACTAATCAGTCCCAGAGTTTAGTTTCCTCAAGAAGCTGAGAAGCTGTCTGGCAACAACAGACCATTAAATGCAGGCTTGGAATGGATTACAAAGAAACACAGAGATTTCCATTCCACTGGCGTGTTGTTGACGATCTAAAAAAGCTGGAGTAAAAAGCTGCAGAGATCATTGCCATTGTTTGTCACTTAAAACTCCCCAATGGCATAAACAGACCTTTCCTACTTTCATATTTCTCTCATTTCAAGCACAGATAAATATATGACACTGATTGGAAGCACATTGCACTACAGTGTTCCTGGTACTGTATATCATTATAATCATGAGGAAATAGACATTTCCATTAACCTCAGCCACAATAAAGGACCAGCATACTGGTGTATGAACATATATTATCATCACACTGTACCATACCTCTTCAACCATCCAGCAAGTGACATTGAGATGTCTGTGCATGTGAATTTCAGCATTTACATGTACATTACATGATAGAAATCACAGTGTAGCATATTCCAGTATGTAAAGCTAGTGATACTTCAGGTGAGAGTGCTACTGTAGTCCTTCTCTGCTTTGATTGGTAAAGGAAAACTCCCAGGATGCACCGATCATGCTATTGGACAGATTTTCTTTTTCAACCAAATGACGAATATGAAATGGGGATGAAATAGAGAGAGAGGGGGAAAGGGAGGGAGACAGGGAAAGAAAGAGAATGAGGGGATCATAGTGAGTGAGTGAGAGATCTGAGTGAGAGAGAGATCTGAGTGAGAGAGAGAGAGAGAGAGAGAGAGAGAGAGAGAGAGAGAGAGAGAGAGAGAGAGAGAGAGAGAGAGAGAAATCAGTTTGTGACACAGTAGGCGAGAAACTTTTAAGTTTGCCCCTCTCTCTTCCTCTCTTCATTGAGTTTGACAGACTGCCAAGATGATTTTGCACCTCAACATGTTACTGGATTACTGGTGTAGGCCGTCGTTGTAAATAAGAATTTGTTCTTAACTGACTTGCCTAGTTAAATAAAGGTAAAATTAAATAAAAAATAAATACAAATATTGTCAAATCCAATAATGCCACAGGATTGGGTCCTGTCTCCAGAGAGATCAATCAAATTCAATCAATCATATTTATTTATAAATCCACTGCGGCCCTATCCAAAGTTACCCCCGGACGGGGCCAACCATGGCGTAAATAACCCCACCCACTTTGCCAAAGCACAGCCCCCATACCACCATAGGGATATCAATAGACCACTACCTTACTACCCTGAGAAAAGGCAGAGTATCTCCCCCACCGCATAAGCCCGAGGATAAGAAGGATGGGAGATCGCAAGCAAGTCAGTGACTCAGCCTCCGTAATAGGGTCAGGGGTAGAGAATCCCATTGGAGAGAGGGCAGCAAGGGTGTTCGTCACTCCAGTGCCTTGCTGTTCACCTTTGCACGCACCCCTGGGCCAGACTACACTCAGACCTACTGAAGAGATGAGGCTTCAGTAAAGACTTAAATGTTGAGACCGATACCGCGTCTCTCCAGTGGTGTAAAGTACTTAAGTAAAATTACTTGCAAGTACTACTTAAGGATTTTTTTTTTTTGTATCTGAACTTTACTCTTTACAATTTTTACTTTTACCTCTCTACATTCCTAAAGAAAATAATATACTTTTTACTCCATACAGTTTCCCTGACAACCAAAATTGCTCGTTATGGTCCAATTCACACACTTATCAAGAGAACATCCCTGGTCATCCCTACTACCTGATCTGGCGGATTCACTAAACACAAATGCTTTGTTTGTAAAGAATGTTGGAGTGTGCCACTAGCTACCCGTTAATTATAAAAAAAAAGAAGATGGTGCTGTCAGGTTTGCTTAACATAAGGAATTTGAAATTACTTTTACTTTTGATACTTAAGTACATTTTAGTAATTGCATTTATTTTTTAACCTTAAGTATATTTAAAACCAAATACTTTTAGACTTTTACTCAAGTAGTATTTTACTGGGTGACTTTCACTTTTACTTGAGTCATCTTCTATTAAGGTATCTTTACTTTTACTCAAGTATGACAATTTGGTACTTTTTCCACCACTGCTTCTCTCACCTGGATCGGCAAACCATTCCTTAAAAATGTAGCTCTAGTATAGGAGAAAGCCATGCCTCCAGCTGTTTGCTTAGAAATTCTAGGAACAATAAGGAGGCCTGAGGTCCTGTGACCGCAGTGTAAGTTTACACAGTAAACTCACCAGTGTTAAATTCCCAGTGTCAAAAGTGAACGACTGACATAGAGTTGTTTTAGCAGCTGGCAGTGCCAAATGACCCCTAGTGTCAGGGCTGATAACTGGTGTTAACTGCTAAGGTGTAACATTTTACTCAATTAGTGTAGACTTTTACTCAGTAAGTGTAAACATCATAACCCCGCCCATAAATTCAGTTTCTGCGTTCAAATTTCCTCTTTTCTCGACGCCATTGTTTGATCAACAAAATCCTAATCTGGTTTAAACAATAATTTCACTGATATTATTTAGCTATTTTAATGTAAATACTTGATACTTGTTTGTCAGACTGCAGTGTAACATAAAAAGTCTAACAGTTTTGATTGTGTGTGTGCAGCTAATGTTAGAGTTACTTTTTGCACGTCTTTGCTAGATAGCTAGCGTGCTAGCTAACTAGCTCGCCCCTGTCCTGTGCAGTTAGTCTGCATGGTGGTTCCTTTGACACGTGTCTCATTTCAGCGCTTACTATATATTGATGACTAATCTGATTAAGGTGAGTTGTTTATTTAGCAAAATTATAACAGAATTTTCTAATTGTGGGTGATGTTTTTAGATAAATATTGTGGCCATTGCATCGGCAACTAGGTAGTCTAGCTAACTGCGTTTCCCACTCGCTTTATCACCAGTTCATGTTGGCGGTCTTAGACTGCTCCTAGAACATGACAACATAATATAGTGACTAGCTGGAATTATGAGTGTATTTTACTGGACTAATTAGGCCGTGTCCATATTTTGGGACAGTGAATGTGAGTTGAAGAGTCTTTTGTACAGGGGGAGAGAAGGGCGTGTTTCATAGTTCTCAACCAATGTCTGTTCACTTGGGTGTGGCCACTGACTGTGCAGCGTCTACTACGAAACCAATTCTCTGATATTTAGGAGGCTAAAATTACATTTAATCTTTTCACAAATAGTTTCGTATTCAAACATTTAAATTGCACAATAACTATATGTTTATCTGATAACTAGAATGTGTAGACTTTCAAAGATACAATTTATTTTGAATTATCATCGGTAACAACATCCCAGAGTGTAACTGATCTGACATCACATTCTTTAAGTACCAACTGACACTTTCAACTGGTTGGATTACAGAAATATTGTTCCGTTCTTCAACCTTTTGGATGTTGCCAGACTGTAGAATCTTTCTCTGACCCCTCCACCCAACAGGGCAACGTCGTGACACCATCAAATGGATTTTTCACTGCTGTTGTTTTACAGCTAATAGAGAGCATACTGAAGAAAAAGCCTGGTGGAGAGGTTGCCATCAAGGAATTCTCCAAAACTAAAAGCCTGACTGACTGCCCCAGATAAAAGATAATCAACATTCTTGTTTCGGCGATGACAGAGACTCACGGGTAAGTTTAAAAGAAAGATTCATAATGAAAAATGTTGAGCATTACTTGCTCCCATATCTGCTGAATGTTAAAAATTACTTCTGTATCAGTATCTCAGTCACATAATTGGTTAGGCTACTGCTGACCATCCACTGCTATTGGTAGAAGATTTCTCTTCTATCAGACTCGATAGGCATGATACTGAATGCCGCCTAAACATAACATTATATTCTTGTCAGGACATCACCACCGCGCAGTGTGAGAGAAACATTTGCACAAGGCATCGTCTCCTTGTTCCCATATCTGAAGGATCCCTACACCGCAAATGGATATGTAAGTATACATTACAACTGATAAAGGGCATCTGTGTTTAATTTGTTTTTCCTTTCCAGATTAGTAACCATGTTCATTTTCTTAAGGAACATTATTAAGACCCTAATAGTGAAGAAGGGTACCTCTCGTATAGAATCAAAACCGTTCAGAGGAATGTGGCTTCATCTGAGAAACGGCCCACTCAACTATACTCTGGAGGGCTAACTGCTGAGAGGGAGTCCAGTCCATCCACTTTGGTTACCCTGAAGTGAAGACCAGTACAGAGAGGGCATTTCTCTTACGAAGCATTCTTCTGATGAAGAAACAGTCAAGCAGAAGATTAAATTGACCTTTGAGTACAGGAAGTACCCGGGTAAATGCTCCACCATCCTAACAGAATTTAGACACTTTCTGGATGTGAATGGCTTGGTAGGACTTTTTTTATAGAGCAGTTTTAAGTTGTATAAATTGCGTTTCATCTCAAGATGCCAATTCAGGTTGGCCAGTAAATTTAAACAAAAACAACACTTCTGTAATAGTAGTTCAATAAATGTGTATGCTGGTGATTTACTCAAACTCTGTTTTGGAGGTTTTGTGAGAAAGAAATTGACTTATGTTTTGTTCTTGGTCTTATTTATTTTGGATTGCTGTTTAAAGAGGGAACATCAACCAAGTTTTTGGAAAGGTGGCCCAACTACATTCAAGCAAAAGATCATCATGCTAAGCAAGACCCTAAGCAAGGCCACTCAGGGAGCTGAACTTCAGAAGCTGATCCAGACGGCAGAATCTGCAGTTGATGAGGGAGCTGACGCGAATGCTGACAGTTAGATTATCATAATTTATCATTTATATTTCAAATAACTCTGAAATGTTAATGTCACTGATGATGGAATTTACTATTTTAAATAAGGATTTCTTCTTTGTTTAGGATGGGACAGTGACCTTTCCTCCATCCTTCTCCTGCTCCATTTGATTCTTCCTCCATCACAAGGCCGCAAAAGACCAGGCAAGATGTCTGCATCCCAAGCTGAACAGCTTCTTGTGATATTCCAGAAGGTTAGTATTAAAAAAAGAATAATAATTTGTAAAATGTTTATTTAACTAGGCAAGTCAGTTAAGAACAATATCTTATTTACAATGACGGCCTTCCGGGCCAAACCCGGACAACGCTGGGCCAATTTTGCACCGCCCTATGGGACTCCCAAATACGGTCGGATGTGATACGAACCAGGGACTGTAGTGACACCTCTTGCACTGAGATACAGTGCTTTAGACTGCTTTATTGGAATTCTTATTCTTGAACAGTGCTGCAGCCGTTATGATGAACTAATGATGGTGTTAGTTTTTGTTGTCCAGTATCCAGGAGCACCTTGATGCGATTGACAAGAGCCGCCAATCATATCTTCTTCGGGACCAGGAAGAGCAGCATCCATGCTTACTTCATCATCCTGGACAAGCGAGCCTTGAAGTGCAAGTCAACGAGTGATCTTAGTAACTTCGATGAGCTTTTCAAGACACTTTGTTTTCGGTACTGCTTACAATACAATGCTGCGCAATACGTACACCTTCATACAGACAACTGTGTACAACATAGACATTGGGAGTGTTAAGGAGACTCTAAGGGTTGCTGAGCTCTGTGCTAGACTCCTGCAGTAATGTCGATTATAAGTTATGATGATATGTTTTGTTTGCCAAGCTAGTCATGGAAGTACCAACTTGCTCGGGAGGCATCTCAAGTTGATGCATGGAATGTGCCCTGGTCTCGTAGACTAAAATGTGGTCGAGCAGATTGTTGTGTATTTGGTACATTTTCAGGCTTTAGGAAGCATTTGAACAGTGCACATTCCGGAGACTGTCAAATTTTGTTAAACGCTAACTTGGATGCTAATACAGCCATTGATAAACAGCCAAGAAATGCTGATTTTCCTTCAAATTCTAGTTGTAATCATGTTGTACCAAGATCTAACAAGAACACACTTGATATGTGTTCGTCTGCTATTGCACAACTGCAGGTGTAGGTCAGACGACTGTAAACAGTTTTGTATCTTCCATGGAAGAAGCCGTTCAAGAGACACAGGGTCAAGCTAAAGCGACCGCTCTTACATGTATATCTTCAAAAGACACACAAACTGTCAGAAAAATCCAACATTCTTTTCAGGATATTGAAAATCCTTTCACATTGTTGAATTCGGTATCAAAACTAAGTGCTTATTTCATTTAAAAAAATGGGGAACAGTACAACAAGTTAGATTTGACAATAGAAGAACCAAACCTACTGGAACTTACGATCAAATAGTCATAAATTATACATTTTCTTACATTACAATTCTCGAGACATTGCAGTCAATTTTGACACAAGTGGCATGTTTAACTCAGGGCACAATTTTAAAGATGGAGTTGACTTTGATTTGGAAGATAGACTACAGTATATATGAAAATACATCCTCTCTTTTCTAAAGAGAGAAATGCATTCCAAATTCAACTCTTTTATGACGACTTTGAGACTGCTAATCCATTGGGATCAAAAAAGGACCTTAAAACGTATGGATTTGATTCCATTCTTGAGCCAATAGTAAGCGATTTGAAAGTGCTTGAGACTGAGGGTATTGAAGTTCCCTTCTTCAGTGGTCGTATACATGGCAGTATTGTCCAAGTAACTGGAGATAATCGTGGTATACATTGCTTGTTTGGTTTTGTGGAATCATTTCGTGCTCGTTATTGTTGCAGTATTTGCCTAACTGAGAAAGTGGATTTTCAAACTGTGTTCTCGGAGGATGACCCAAGAGTTACTTTACGAACAAAACACATGCACTCAGACCATTGTCAAATTATTCAGTCAGACCCAACACTACCTCATGTGTAGGCTGTGAAGCATGCTTGCTCATTGAACTCTCTGCAGTACTTCAATACTACAGACAATTTTCTTGTTGATATAATGCATGACATTTTAGAAGGAGTTGCACAATTTGAGGTAAAACTTGTGTTACAGTATATACAAGACAACTTTGTGACTGCTAAAGATATGTACGGTAGAGTTTTTTACATTTAACTATGGCAACACAGAGAGAAGGAATCGTCCACCTGCAGTCAAATTGGATGATGGGAGCAATGATTTGGGTCTAAACGCTATTCAGTCTTGGTGTCGTCTCTGTAATTTTCCATTGATATTTGGTGATCTGGTACAGAAAGATGATAAATACTTCTGTTACTACTACAAATAGTAAATAATTTGTGTTCTCCTATACTAACAGAGGGTATGACTATCTGAAGCACTTAATTGCTGAACATCATAGGCTTTTCAAGTATTTGTTTCGTGATAGAAATCTGTTACCGAAACACCACTTCATGATACATTATCCTCGTTGTATAAGGAATATTGGGCCCATTCTTCACTCGTGGTGTATACGCTACGAGGCAAAACATAATTTCTTTAAAAAGCAACTGAAGAGCCTTAGCCAAGAAACACCAAAATGACATGGCATATAATTGGGAAACGTTCAGCCAGGATAGACAAGCTATAGGTTCAGGAAAGATGTCAAGGCTTAATGACCTGAAAGAAGGCCATGAGATTGCTGCCAAGTTGAATGTATCAGTGCACACAAATGTTTTGTCAGTTAAATGGGTCAAGCACCATGGTACAGAATAACGTCTTGATTTGGTCATATATGGTGAAGTAGTCATTGAAATGCCAGTATTTTACCAAATTAAGGCTATTGTTCTGAAAGGGGAAAATGTTTTTTTGGTTGGGTCAGCTCTTGAAACCTTTGCTTTTGTTTTGATGATCATTTGCATGCATTTGAAGTTGTTTTGAAGCAAAGTCCACCATGCAAGTTATCTAATGTAAATGACACCATGTACCACAAACCTTTTGATTTGCTCATGTCATATGGAGCAAGGGATTCTTTTGACTATATTGTACTGTCACTTGATAACAGTTTAAGCCAGGGCTGAGACTTTATTGTGAAAGTGCTTTTACAAAATATAATTTCCATTTACATGGGGGAAGAAGAGTAAATAAATTAAACACTGAATAGAGTAAATACATTTTTAACTCTAATAGTAGTCACCCTAGATCAATACTAGTGAGTGTCACTATAACACTCAGTGTTGATCACCTCTTAGTGTTAAATTTGATCAACACCGGCCAGTGTAGTGCAGTGTTAACTTTTTGCACTCCTCAGTGTTAACTCAGTAGATAGATAGATAGATAGATAGATAGATAGATAGATAGATAGATAGATAGATAGATAGATAGATAGATAGATAGATAGATAGATAGATAGATAGATAGATAGATAGATAGATAGATAGATAGATAGATAGATAGATAGATAGATAGATAGATAGATAGATAGATAGATAGATAGATAGATAGATAGATAGATAGATAGATAGATAGATAGATAGATAGGTACTTTATTGATCCCCCGGGGGGGAAATTTCATTGTCAAGCAGCTACAACAAAAACACAGGGCAGGTGCAAAATGCCACAACGAAAGTACACAAAAGACAGATACACGGTACATGATACATAGAGCGGCAGTATGAAAAAGTATAGAAATACAAGATATCTGGAGTGCAAAAAAAAGCTATAAAAGGACATTGCATAGTATGAGTGGTTGGCTGAATATGTACACTATACATTTGTGGATGATGGATGGTTAACTATACTATACAGGTCGATGGCAGAGAAATACTTCAGTAGCTAAAAATGCGTATGATATGAGCGAGGGTAATAATAGTTTACTTAATAGACAGACTGGGTAAATGAACAGGTAAGTGAAAATTTTGCATGGTTAAATTAGCTGTACAGTTAGGTATACAGTTATATTTACAGATAAGTGAATACTTGCATGTTTACACAAACTGTACAGGTAAATGACAGGAAGAGATACTTTAATAGCTAAATGTGTGTATGATATCATTTGGGGTAATAATAGTAATTCCCTTAAAATACAGTCCGTAACACTTTGTTCAGTGTACTTTTTACTATGTGTAGAGTGGGACCATATGTACTCGCTGACAGTGTTGATTTAACACTTTCAAATTTACTGTTGTAGGTATGTACGGCAGGACCAAAAGCATGGATTAACTTTACTGCATCATTTTTGCATCAGATTTTTGCAATGTTACAAAGACGGAAAAAGGCTGCTCTTGAAATATTGTTGATATGTTCTTCAAAAGAGAGATCAGGGTCCGGAGTAACGAAGATCTCTTTGTTTCTTGGGACTTAGAACTAGCATCTCTTATGTCCAAGTTTAAACGTAAAACATTTGACGCTGTCCACGTATGTTTGAAATACAGGTTTCTAGAGCAGGCAATTTTGGGGCTTCACCATGTTTTAATGAAATGCACAGCTGTGTGTCGTCTGAATAGCAGTGAAAGTTGACATCGTGTTTCCGAATGACATCACCAGGATGTAACATACAGTATATAGTGAAAACAATAGTGGTCATAGAACGGAACCTTTCCGGATCACCACACCTTACCATTGATTTGTCAGAGGGCAAACAATCCACGGAGACAAACTAATATCTTTCTGACAGATAAGATGTAAACCGGGTAGACCAATTAGTTTCCAAACTCTCCAAAAGAATCTGGTGATCGATGGTGGAGAAAGTGGCACTACGGTCAAGGAGCACGAGGATAGAGCCTTGGTCTGATCCCATTAAAAAGTAATTTACCACCTCAGTACTATGATGGGGTCTGGAGGGTTTCGTATACATTATTTGGAAGGCAGTGAGTTGTGAGGAATGGTAGATTCAATATAGGCTGATAGTTATTGAGAGGAATGGGAGATTCAATATAGGCCGATAGTTCAAGGTTTGGTATTCCTATATCTTAGTATTCAGGTCTTAGTATTCAGGTCTTAGTATTCAGGTCTTCAGTCGTTACTAGTATTCAGGTCTTAGTATTCAGGTCTTAGTATTCAGGTCTTCAGTCGTTACTAGTATTCAGGTCTTAGTATTCAGGTCTTCAGTCGTTACTAGTATTCAGGTCTTAGTATTCAGGTCTTAGTATTCAGGTCTTCAGTCGTTACTAGTATTCAGGTCTTAGTATTCAGGTCTTCAGTCGTTACAAGGTCTTTTTTTGAGAGGGGAGGCCTGGTTGCACTTGGAGGAGGATGTAACTACATGAGTAACAAATGGAACAGACAATGTCAAAGAGGTTTGGCAGAGACAAGGCAGGGCCACAGCTAATGACACGATAGGATGACAGACAAGGGAGGGCCACAGATAATTACATGATAGGATGACAGACAAGGCAGGGCCACAGCCAATGACACGATAGGATGACAGACAAGGGAGGGCCACAGATAGTTACATGATAGGATGACAGACAAGGCAGGGCCACAGCCAATGACACGATAGGATGACCTGGCAGGATGGTTGGGCGTCTGCCTAGGAAGAATGATCTGTTTGGATGTGGTTCAAAGGTCAGAGGGCGCTTTGAATATGGGACTACCAAGGTAAATATGTGAGCATGAGGGTCGATGTTTACCTCTTAAACCGATACGTGACTGAGGAACCCTAGTATGGTACAGGTAGGTAGCTGTAGAAATTTATATTGCACTTACAGTTCTGTGAAGCCTGCTTAGAACATGTTAAATCAAATGCTTTTCAGCTTTCATAGGAACGGAAGACAAACGTTGTACTGTCGGAACATTGTGGGGGACGTTGTAGAAAAGTTAGGGGGACGTTGTAGAAGCATTGGGTGGACGTTGAGTCAGTGACACAGGCAAGTGGAGGAGTCAGCGCCTCTCCAAGACTGCTCTATTCAGCAGTCAGTTCCAAAGAGGTTTTAATTGTGTGTTGCCACAGTGTTCTGTTCTGTCCTCAGAATGCTTAGCAGAACAGAACAGAAGTCTTCTACAGGGGAGAGAGAGACATTCTGGACAGACATCAATGTGCTGTTGTGCTCTCTTGTTTTCCCGGCTCAGACACTTAATCTGCTTCTCTCATTGTGCTCAACGCCCCTTCCTGTCGATAACGGGGACTGTGTGTGTGTGTGCCAAGAAGCTTTCTGTGTGTAATAGTTGTTTACCACTGTGCATATACACAGTGTACAAAACATAAAGAACCCCTTCCTAATGTTGAGTTGCATCCGCCACCCCCTTTTCCCTCAGAACAGTATCAATTCTTCAGGGCTTATGACTCCGCACTGAGTCATATTTACATATTTAACCTCTGAATGGCTCACATACACAATGTCTCAATTGTCTCTAGGCTTAAAAGTCCTTCTTTAACCTGTCTCCTCCCCTTCATCTACACTGATTGAAGACGTTTTAACAAGTAACATCAATAAGGGATCATAACTTTCTCCTTGATTCACCTGGTCAGTCTGTCAGGGAAAGAGCATTTCTAGTGTTCTTAATGTTTGTACACTCCGTGTGTGACTGTGTGTACTCAAGGACATGCAAGGTGAAGATGACCAGGAGTGCAGTGGGGGACGCCTAAGGCACCATGCTGGTATATAAAGTGAGACGGAGACAATGCTAGGCTGACAGACACAGTGGAAATTGTGATTTGCAATTCTGTTCCAGATTAAGGCTCTTATCTGCCCGGGCTCGGCCTTGCCTTAGTCAGAAGCCTTAATGCGGAGACTTCAAAAGAGAAAAGAGGTGGGGGTCGGAGCGAAAGAGTGCCGCCCGAAAACACCCTAGAGAAAGGAAAGGTTACAGTAAGAAACGAAAGAAAGAACAGGATGACATTTCTGTCAGGCCAAATGGCATTGGGACTGAAAGGGAGACACACAGAAAGAGACCGAGCTGGAACAGCCATTTGGGGTTTGGTTAAATGCAGAAGACACATTTCAGTTGAATGCATTCAGTTGTAGAACTGACTAGTATCCCCCCTTTTCCCTTTCTCTTTTCCTCTCCCTTAGGGTTGGGCCAACACCACTTCTCTTCCCCTCCAAGACCTTCAGTGGCGCCCCCACCTGACCGCCTGGGGGAACTGTACGTTGGTGACCATGAAGCTGGAGATGCCGTGTGTGTGGAGGTGGCGCAGGAAGTAATTGATTTTGGGGTACATGATTGGCTCTCCCACCAGGGACAGGGCACAGTGCATCACCTCCAGACCCTTCTAGTACCGCTCCGGACGCACCCGTGATAGGACAGACAGAGAGAGAAGTCAGAGGTCAGGGTAAGAGAGAGCCAGAGAGCCTAATGACGATGCAAACCTCTTCTGTCTGGTGTATACTCGTTCACTCTCCCTCAAGGATTTAAAGGGGAAGTTTATCCCTTATTATGAATAATAAAAGCAAGAAATTAGGGTAGTGCTTCCATTCCCCTTTAAAAGTTATCGGCTGGTGTGAAGAAAATATGGAGTGGGAGAAATCAGAGAGAAGCCAAGGAGAGAGGTGTACAGAAATGAAGAGGAAGAGAGAGAGAGAGAGAGAGAGAGGGTGAGGGAGAGAGAGAGAGACAGAGAGAAAGATGGTAGGTTGGATCCAGGCCCAGTCCCTCTCCTCTCCCCACTGGGAGGTCTCAGTCTCTCCACTTCCCACTGATCACTATGGATCTCCTGGCAGAGCCTAGATGCTGCTGAATTTTCCTAGAATCAACACACGCCCCACTCACTCAGTGTATTTATCCTTGCATGCACACACAGACGTGCACACACACAGATGCACGCACAAAATTGATTCCAAAAGTAATCAGTGACTTTTCTTGAATGTATAGGTCATGTTTTCAATAGTTGAAAGATTTTATTTCATGCACTGAAGATCATTGCATTACCCCAAAAAGGTATATACTGTGGATCAATGCAGTGTGAAACAACATTAACTTGAAGAATGGCAGCAAGCGACAACGAATCCTAAAAATCATTTCTATTGATGAAGCCAGGCAAACGGCTGGTGTCTCTGATACATTTGAAGGGTAAATCACATCACAAAACAGCTTTACACTGAGAGACATCAAGCTGAAAAACATAATTGTACATTCCCCCAGCCCTCATACAGGGCCCTTGGAGAAATCACACTTTCACCAGGCTGACACACACAAGCACACACACATCCCTCAGACCTCATTATGTGTCTATTTTATTGATATTATGTGATGTGGAATCACATTACACTACCACATGGGAGGCTGGCTGTCCTCTCGAGGGGCACTCGTTCACTCAAGTGGATTGTTCATACAATACTGTATCAACGCAGACATGGTGCTCCATTAGAAGTATCTATTCTAACGAGAACGTAGGAGGAGGGATGGAGATGGTTATGAATCTGGGTATAGTATCTGGCAGGAAGACTTCCACATCATTACCACTGTCCTCTAAAACTCTCTACAATAGAAATGTTTAAACTCCAAGACCATTATCCCAAGGAAAATCTGTAGAGGGGACTGGTTGAGTGATCGGGTTCGACCAGACTACCCTGATAACAGACGTCCTAAGAGAACCCCTAATATTGACTTAACCTAATGTCAATCATTAATACTGAACGTTTAATTAACCTAATGTCAATCATTAATACTGAACGTTTAATTAACCTAATGTCAATCAATAATACTGAACGTTTAATTAACCTAATGTCAATCAATAATACTGAACGTTTAATTTAAGAAACATAAAAACCCAAAATGACTCTAAACGTCTTTATTCTGTGCCGACATGACTCAAGTAAACTAAGTGGTCAAATGAAAACAGACATCCCCACCATTGAAGAGCGTGACAAGCAGCACTGAGAAAATCAGGATCATTAGAGAGAATTGAGTCACTCGTACACACACACACACACACACACACACACAAACCTCCCCTACCAACACCAACCCCCTGGTCCCACCACAAGCTCGCTAATCAGCAATGCAATTCGGTTGGGTTCATTTCAGTCCCAGTCCCGCTAATTACTCCACTCCAGATGTCAATCAAAGGGTTGAGAATGGGAAACGAATTGGAATGACATGTTCCTTTGACTGAATGGAATTGGCACTTAATGAAGAGAGAAAAAGTGACACTTGAGTCTTTCCAGGCTAAATGGACTGAATCAGTTCAGTCACGACAGAGAGCAGGGATAGAGAACTCCCTTGATCCCAATAGGATAGGTAGGGCAGCATTTGTGATGGGTCATGTTTGAAGTGTTTGGGTTATGTTTGGGTTATCTTAGAATAAATCATCAACTACCACAGTCAAAGGCCACCTAATAAACCACTGAATAATATCATAATGAGAGGATGTCGCAGTCAAGCTGTGAGTGTGTCCATCACCCATTGATTACAAATGAAGACAGATGCCATGTGTTTTTCTCTTTAATGACTGCTGGAACTGTCATGGCCGACTGAGCTGTTGCTTTGCAAACCAGAGACAAATCAGAGACAGGTGCGTCACACTCTGGTCCCGGTGCCATTTGGGACACAGCCACTATGATGTCATTGCATTGTGGGGACCGAAGTGTCAGCCAAATATCCCCCAGGCCCAGCGTCTGTCTGTCTGTTAGCCTGACCAGGTCTGTGACACAGTTCGAGCTCTATTATATAGCATTGTAGCGTGTGTCGTGACTCTTGAACAACACTCAATTTGATAGGGAAATTTAGTCTTTTGAATCTAGATTAGGTATTGTGGTGAGCTGTTAGGCAAACCTATTCCAGAAGTAAAAACGTTTACTTCATTTGAGTTCAAATTGTTCTGTCATCAGTGTAAACAAAGCAAATGTGTTGTTACGGTTACCTCTGAACTGTGGGATCAGGTTTTTTAGTGTGTGTGTGTGTTACCTCTGACCTGTCGGATCATGTTCTGGTGGTTCTTCACAGCCTACAGTAGTATCTTCTCAGGCGGGTCCATCTTCTAGCGCCACTCTGTGCCCACCGGGTTAGTGTGGTATCTGTCAGGACAGAGAGACAAGGTCAGAGAGGACAGCTCACAAACACACGCTCTGCCCCAGACCTGGCCTGTCTATCCCCAGGGGGGCTGGCTAAGTAACCAGACTGGTTTGGTGACCTCTTACGTCGGCCTGCCGTGACCCTTTCAGTCCCTAAAGGGTACACTAGAGTTAAATAAAAGTAGAGTAGGCACAAATGCAACAGGTGACAGTAAATATGGAGGAAATCCACACACATCAGGGGCTCTGTATTCTCCCTCACAGTTCACTAGACTAGAGAACATTCCCTGTACCCATCCGTTCTGGTGCCTCCTGCTGCTGAAGGACAGCTAAAACAATACCTCTGTGTCTGACAATCTTCCGCTGTTACCCATCGCTCCGGATAAGGACCTCAACTCAGACAGGACTATCTCTACTGACGGCACCCCATTCACCAGAGGCCTGGATTGACAGAGACCTTTCAGAAAGGAGTTCTATCATCCTCATTTTTGCAAAGGTTAGCCTGGTTCCAGATCTGTTTGTGCAGTCTTACCATAGGAGTTAGGAAGACAGCACAAACAGATCAGGGACCAGGCTATTTCGAAGGTAACTTGAGGAGAAGTCCCAACCAATGTCACGTTATGTGATTCAACTTCTAAGCTCTCTCCTTTTAATTAGCACGATCATTAATCATCCTTAGCTTTTGGTTAGCTAAGCAATAGCATGGCCATCAGTCAATGACGGGGTGAGCACTGACAGGTTTCTTCCATACTATGGTTTTCTGGAACTTACAGCAATGAACAAAAAGGGTCTAGGCACGCTAGCCATATTGTGAAATGCAGGGCTGGTTATTGGGCTAAGATGAGGATACAGTACGAATGCACTGAGTGTATGAGAATAATGTGCATAACTGGTGCATGAATTATTCAAAAATCTCTAAATCCATCACACCAACAATCATAGTTCAGTTGCACCCACCTCCAGCAGAAGACACACTTGTTGGCACAGGCGAGGCTAGGGGTGGTCTCCATACACCTGTGGGACTTGATTCAACCTCCTCTTCCTCTTAGCATGGACTGGCGGAAAGAAAATACCTTAATACCTGTCATTTAGTTATTGTACATGTTTATGAGTGTGATATTACCCATATAAGGAAGAAATAAATTGTATCTTCCTTACCTTGGTTCAATTACAAAGCTTGACTCCTGGGTGAAAATATATAAAATAGTCACATATTTCTCCCCATCATAACCTGTCTGCACGAGTAGCATTCGTTATGAATGAGTAGATCTCTGTTGGAGACACAAAAAGCACAAAGGAACCCTATTAAATATGCTGTGGTTCTGTGACAAACTGACAACATTTTGGGATAACGTATGTGCTATCATTTCATTGTGTCTAGGAATTTATATCCATCCATCTCCATGATTATGTCTGTTGGAAAATGTAAATATTGGTAATCAATATCAGAGAAAGTTTGGTAATCTATGTCTAACTGCAAAAAAATGTAGAACCATCAATTGGAAAGCCTCATATCCACCAGGAATAACTAACTGGAGAACTGAACTTTCTAGCTACATTCCATTAGACATAAACCAGACATATTTCACATACTTAAGGTGTTTTCACATATAGTCCTCTTTAAAATAACCGATCTCAGTCCTCTTTAAAGTGAACTCTGGGGTAAAGAAACCCCCCCAAAAGAACACAGTTCTCTTTGCATTCACACAGCCCTTGCTTTTGAATGAGGACTCAACTCTTTTGCCAGTTCAAATCCCCTTTCTTGAGGTCCGAGTCCTCTTTGCATTCACATTGCTATGTTTGGAAAGGAACCAAGATATTTTTCCAACATTCACTCAGTGCACTCTGGGTAAAAGTACAGGACAAGCCATTCCATCCTACTTACATTTTGGAAGCTAATAGATTGCATTTTGTTAAAAGATTAGACATAATACGTGACATGTAAATATTATTGGTAACAGGTTAAATACAAGTAGAATATCTGCAGATTAAATAATGCTGTAGGCGTAATAAAAAATTGTACACCCAATGTAGGCTACTGCCCCTTTAAGAGCTAGAATGGATTTTGTATCTAAGTTGTGATTCTCACCAATGTTGTGGTTCTCACACTATTCAAACCCCACAATCGAATAAACAGTTTATGAAGCTCTCTTAACCTATAGATCAACATATTGCAAATAAATAATCTGAACATTGTGTCATTACAAAACTCCACACATATTTTGGGATTTCTGTGCATACTTGACAATCGCTAATCAATATCCCCAAAAGGTTTTTTCCACGAACCTGCACATCATCAATGACGGACTGCCCATCTGGAGCACTGGGAGTTTTCCCGGTGGCCCATTTGACAATTGGGGTCGATACAACGCAAAATAAAAATAACCAGCCCCAGCTTAAATAAAAATACTGACTGGCCAACTGCCACTGCGGTTGGGTATTACACCTGTCAGCCTCTCTCTCCCAGCCAATTACTTTTGGTCCAGTCCATTCTAACTTTACCTGGGCCCCGCCCCTTTCCCATCTCTGTTAAGTGGTGACATTTGGATAAATAGTGGGAGGAGCAAGATGGACAAACAAAAAGAGAAACAACGTAAACGTGGTGCTGAAAAGCGGAGAGAGAAGAGGTTGAATTACCTTGAGACTGATGCAATGTTTTAAAATAACAAATTATTCATTTGGCGTCGTTATTAGTCAATCATCTCAGCCTAGTGAGCCTGAAGGCACTGGCAGCAGAGAGGAGAGAGAGCAGAGAGAGCAGCCCATTGAGCCCAGCGATACCAGTTCAACTGTTAGTCAAGGTTTTGCAGCTGAAGCGGTAAGACAGAAGACAATAGGGATAAGATAAGCAATGTTTAGGTTTGGCTATCTTGCTATTTAGCTATATCAGGTGCCTTTTGTTGAAACAAGCGCTTGTCAATGTCACTTTTTGTGAACCGACCAATCACAGCCTGGATGGGGCAGGACATAAAAAAAATGTTGAAGAAAACTTTTGAAATGTTGAACTCATTGTTATGCATGAATGGTTATGATTATTGACAAGATAGTACTTAGCATAAACAAATTAGAGACTAACCACCAATGTAGACCATTTGTTTTGCACAAGAATTTATTGACGGAACAAAACCTGGAATTAATATAATACTAGTGGTATATAGTATACTATTATATGAAATTATATGAATATACTAACATTATATAATTAATATATTAACATTATACTAACATTATACTATTATATTAGCATTATACTTGTTATTTAATGTTACAATATTATACTAACCTACTAATTTATACTAATTACTCATCCAGGTTGAGGATAGTGCATCTGCAGTGGACAGGTAGATTGAGACAGAGCCAGGATGCCACTGCCACCCCAATGTTTTATTATTTTAAGAGGCCAAAGTCAGGGGACCTAGATATTTTTTTGGGTTTCCACCCCCAACAAAAGTGTGAAAAGTCTGTGGTGCAGGTTTCCTTTCGTAGATAGATAGATAGATAGATAGATAGATAGATAGATAGATAGATAGATAGATAGATAGATAGATAGATAGATAGATAGATAGATAGATAGATAGATAGATAGATAGATAGATAGATAGATAGATAGATAGATAGATAGATAGATAGATAGATAGATAGATAGATAGATAGATAGATAGATAGATAGATAGATAGATAGATAGATAGATAGATAGATAGATAGATAGATAGATAGATAGATAGATAGATAGATAGATAGATAGATAGATAGATAGATAGATAGATAGATAGATAGAACGAGAGCCTGTTCATCGGCAGTCAGATGTCTGCTCATAGAGAGCAAGTGCGCAGAAGAAGGCAAGTGCTAGAGAGCATTATAGATGTTGTTAAAGTCATAGGCAAGAGGGGTCTGAGCTACAGAGACATGCAATTTGAACCAGCTTATACGCTAGATGGCAGCAGCATTGACCATGGCAACTTGTTAGAGATGATCATTCTACTGGGAAAGTACGACCTGTGTATGAAAGAGCATCTCACTACCTGCATAGAGAAAAGCAAAAAACTGCATGAGCCTGGGTCAAGATGGGGCAGAGGCTCTCTAATCACTCTATTATCAAAGACTACCATCGATAACGTCAATACCACCATCCAACACACAATGCAGGCCATCATAGCAAGTGAAATCCAGGAAGCTGGTATGTTTTCAGTCCAGATTGACACAACGCAGGACCTTACAACACAAGATCATGTGACGAACGTCATCCATGAGAGGATTGTGGCTGTGGTGAAATGTGAGGCATCCACTGGACAATACTTTGTCCAGGTACTGAGTGAAGTACTGGAAAACATGAAGCTTGACATCAGCAAGTGCATTGGCAATTCCACTGATGGAGCCTCCAGTATGCAAGGCCAGTATAAAGGCTTCTCTGCCCTGATCTCTGCAAAGTCCACCAATACAGTGCATGTGTGCTGCTATTGTTTTGGCAGACACAAAAGAGTGTCTTGGCAAGTGGGTCACTTTTTTCTCTCATTAACAACATAGCTGTGTTCTTCCGTGAATCCTACCAGAGGATGAACATTTGGGAGAAGGAGAGCAAGGACCAAAGAGTTTGCCAAAAGGCACCCAAAGGACTCTCAGACCATGAGAAACAAGATTCTCTGGTCTGATGAAACCAAGATTGAACTATTTGGCCTGAATGCCAAGCGTCATGTCTGGAGGAAACCTGGCACCATCCCTATGTTGAAGCATGGTGGTGGCAGCATCATAATGTGGGGATGTTTTTCAGCGTCAGGGACTGGGAGACTAGTCAGGATCGAGGGAAAGATGAACAGAGCAAAGTACAGAGAGATCCTTGATGAAAACCTGCTCCAGAGCACTCAGGACCTCAGACTGGGGCGAAGGTTCACCTTCCAACAGGACACTGACCCTAAGCACACAGCCAAGACAACACAGGAGTGGCTTCGGGACAAGTCTCTGAATGTCTTTGAGTGACCTGAAAATAGCTGTGCAGCGATGATCCCCATCCAACCTGACAGAGCTTGAGAGGATCTGCAGAGAAGAATGGGAGAAACTCCCTAAATACAGGTGTGCCAAGCTTATAGCGTCATACCCAAGAAGATTCAATGCTGTAATTGCTGCCAATGATGATTAAAAAATTACTGAGTAAAGGGTCTGAATACTTATGTAAATGTAACATTTACAACAAAAACATTTTTTTAATTAGCAAACAAATCTAAAAACCTGTTTTTGCTTTGTCATTATGGGGTATTGTGTCTAATCCATTTTAGAATAATGCTGTAACGTTACAAAATATGGAAAAAGTGAAAGGGTTTGAATACTTTCCAAATGCACTGTAACTATAGCCTTGCCCATATGGGATATACTGTACATGTCAGCCATATTGTGTCAGAATTGATGTTCTTCAAAGTGAGTTATTATTGATCTCAGGACTGGTGTCCTCCTGTTATTAGATAGGTTAAATAATAATAATGTAAAATAAAGTAAACAAAATGTACCTCAGTCTTTTGCAATGCTAGCAAAGGCCCAACAGTGTGATGCACGATGGGGGATTAAGATGCATTCACCATTTACCCAAACACCAAGGGGCTGGCTATCGATCCAGGCTGCCTCTTTTACACCCACAGGCAGTGGCGGACTGGCCGTTGGGAGCACCGGGACATTTCCCGGTGGCCTAAGGGTCGTTTTGGCCTGCCGTGAATAGTCAACTTGACCAGCGATAATATAGCAAGCAGGAATGAGAAGAATCCACGCATCAGGCGCGACTCCCACTCTCTCGCTGCAGTTTCCCCGCGCCAAAAATGACATCAGGTCTCTCCGCGACGCATATAGCAACCGTCTACCTGCTTCTCTACCGATAACATTTTAGACAAGTCGCACGGCGAAATGGACGGTCAACAAAGGAAATGTGGCGCAGAGAGGGAGAGAATAAAAAAGAGAATGGCCCTTGCCACAGACGCAGCTAAATCCTGCAAAATAAGCTACATGTTCGCCAGTAAGGGACCAGGTCAGTCAAAAACACTAGTTAAAACACACACAAACGACACCCAGTATGGCTAGCTAAGTAGCCTAGCTAATAATAGTGACACAACGACCGGTAGGCTAAACAGTTTGCACGTCTTAGGTCTTCGTGGAGGAATTATATCATAACAATGAGTGCAACACAGCGATCATAATGACATTGAAGGCAATATGTTTAAACTAGTAAAAAATAGTAAACCTAGACTATGGACTTGCCAGCATTCGGTCATGACTCAAGCCACATAAGCTAGGGAAAGTGCACATACAGTGTACAGCGAAACAGGCTAGAGTAACGTAACCATAATACATCCACGAAAGTTACACAGTAGCCTGTGTGACACAGCACAGGCAATGACAAAGATCATTAGCGCCATTAGTACCAGCATTACAAGTTACTACAATAATATACAGCTCTGGGAAAAATTAAGAGACCACTCTTAATTTTTTCCAGAGCTGTATTAATGTAGCCTACTGATACACTAATGATAGTGAGTATGATAATATAATATTTTCTTTGCAAAGGTGGAGAAGGAAGCAGCAGCAGCTCTAGAGCTTCAGGTGATCCTGCAGAACTGGAGATGGTGGTCAGTTTAGAGTCAGACTCAGAACCTTCAGGTACAACTTAAGAGCACAAACCTAAACATGTAGGATATGATTTTAGATTAATATATGTTTTATTTATGAGATTATCAGTTAGGACTGTAATCGGGGGTGCATACAATCGATGACTGCACAAGTAATACAAGTTTAAGTTATTGACAGGCTCTGGCCATAGCTATGGTCAGAGTCTGACAGTGTCGTTCTTTTCTGTTTCTGTGTGGGGTTTGGGTTGGATCCCTAATTAGAGGCAGCTGCTACGCATTGTCTCTAATTCGGGATCCCATATACAGCGGGTGAAATAAGTATTGAACACGTCACCATTTTTCTCAGTAAATATATTTCCAAAGGTGCTATTGACATGAAAGTTTCACCAGATGGTGACGTGTTCAATACTTATTTCACCCGCTGTATGTTGAGTCTGTCCTTCACTCGGGTGTGGTTCGTTATCGATGTATGTCGCAGTCACGGTGAAAGTAAGTGTGTTTTGTTTACGTCCGTTCATTGGTGTGTTTTGTGAACGTGACGTTAGTCTGTTTGTTTAGTTCTGTAGTTTGTTTGTTATACGTAGTAATTATAATTATTATTACATAGTATATTAAAAGAAATGTCAAACTACTATCCCTGCGCTGCGCATTGGTCTCCAACACACACACTCGTGACAGTTATTTACAATGTTAATCTCGTTCTGCAGAGCATCCAGATGTGCAGAGAGAGAGAGAGAGAGAGAGGTTCAGAGCCCAGTACAGGGAAAATAGAAAGGGGCAGCGAAAGCACATTTGATTATTTTGCCCGTCCTCAGTCCAAGGATTTTGACTTATACTTTCAGTACAACTCAAAACAAACCCCTCAAAGGGTCATTCCCAATGTATTCCACTCCAAAGATGGCACAAACAGAAAATGGCTGACATACAATGAAGTAACTCACTCCTTGTTCTGCTCAGTATGTCTTGCATTCTCAAAACCTTCAGCCGGTGATGGTGCATTTGTCAAAGGAGGCATGCAGGCCTGGAAACATGCCCATCAGAGAGTACAGGAACATGAGAGAAGCAAGACTCATAGAGAAAGTGCAGAAGCCTTTTTCCTCAGAGCCAGCAAAGTAGACATCCGTACCCTTCTGAGTACAGTTCAACGAGACCAGGTCAGAAAGAGGAGACAGGTCATGGAAAGTGTGAATGACGTAGTTAAAGTTATTGGTAAATGTGGGCTTAGCTACAGAGAACACAGACACGAAGCTGCATATAACTTGGAAAACATGGCCGTCAATCATGGCAAGTTTCTTGAGCTTATATTGTTGCTATGCAAAATGATGTCTGCCTAAAAGAGCATGTTAGTGATTGCATTGAGAAGAGCAAGAAGCAGATTGGAAGTAAAGGATGAGGGTCCTTGGTAACTTTGATGTAAAAAAACAACAGCAAATAAAGTAATTGAAGCCATCAGAATGTCGATTCAGCAGACAATTGCTGTTGAAGTGAGAAAGGCAGGGATGTTCTCAATACAAATAGACACAACACAGGATTTAACAGTGTGCAGTAGTTCTGCGATATATATATATTTTTTTTTACATATTTGGACACATGAATATTTGAGCTAAATTCCCGCCATATTCATTGATAAAGGTAACCCAATTTAACAAATCACAAAAATATATATATTTTTTTTTGAAAATGTTATGCAATTAAAATAAACAAAAATGCCTTTTCTTATCCAGAAAAAGTGAGCACACTCCTAACTTTACCATCACATAAAATGGCTAAAATTGTAATCAGGTGCACCAAAACAGGTCAAACATTATTAGAAAACATTAGAGAGAAACTTCCATAAAGATTATAAACTTGGTCTGGTTTGGTCTTAACCATATAGGTGTGTGGGAAAACATCATGCCAAGATCAAAATACAGAGGCCCTCAGAAGAAAGATTATTGAAGCCCATGAGTCTGGGAGGGGTTACAAATCCATTTCCTAGCAATTCGAAGTACATCATTCCACTGTCCGACGGTTCATCTACAAATGGAGAAAATTCCAGACCACTGGCAATCTACCTGGGACAGGTCATCCCACCAAATTCAGCCCAAGAGCTGACCGAAATATGCTCATAGAAGTCTATAAGAACCCCAGGGTAACGTCAAGGGATCTACAGGCCTGTCTTGCCACAATCAATGTCAAAGTGTATGAGTCAACTGTCAGAAAGAGACTGCACAAACTTGGCCTACATGGGAGGTCAGGAAGAAAGAAGCCTCTGCTCTCAAAAAAGAATATCAAGGCACGACTGACGTTTGCCAGACAACACCTGGGTAAAGACCAAAACTACTGGAACAATGTGCTCTGGACAGATGAGTCAAAGGTGGAGTTGTTTGGCGGCAATGCCAGACGACATGTTTGGTGAAAACAAAACACTGCCTTTGAATAGAAGAACCTCATACCAACCGTAAAGCATGGAGGCGGTGGCATTATGGTTTGGGGCTGCTTTGCTGCCTGAGGGCCTGGCCAACTTGCCATCATTGAGTCAACCATGAATATTATAATGTACCAGAGAATTCTTGAGGAGAATGTGAGGCCAACTGTCAAAAAGCTGAACAGGACAATGATCCAAAACACAAAAGCAAAGCTACAACAGAATGGCTCATGAAGAAATAGAGGGTTATGCAATGGCCAAGTCAAAGGCCAGATCTCAATCCTATCGAAATGCTGTAGGGGGTCTTGAAGCGGGCCGTGCATGCAAGAAAGCCCTCGAACATGACACAGTTGAAGCAGTACTGTAAAGAAGAGTGGGCAAAAATTCTTCCCAGTCGATGTAAGAGACTGATAGACATTTACAAGAAACGTCTACATTAAGTTATTTCAGCCATATCACGTGCAATATTGCTAGTAATTCTTGGACCTAACTTACGTAGGCATTCACTCAGGAATGCATATTAGTATCCTGTCAGTTGCACCTTTTCTCATTGCTTTTAGTATATTGAATGTGCAATACATGCAGTTGTCTGTAATTAAACCTTGCACACTAAGGACTGTATTTTAAGGGAATTACTATTATTACCCCAAACTATATCATACACACATTTAGCTATTTAAGTATCTCTTCCTGTCATTTACCTGTACAGTTTGTGTAACCATGCAAGTATTCACTTATCTGTAAATATAATTGTATATTTACCTGTACAGCTAATTTAACCATGCAAAATATTCACTTACCTGTTCATTTAGCCAGTCTGTCTATTAAGTAAACTATTATTACCCTCGCTCATATAATATGCATTTTTATTTTACTGAAGTATTTCTCTCCCATCGACCTGTATAGTATAGTTAACCATCCAACATCCACCAATGTATAGTGTACATATTCAGCCAACCACCCATACTATGCAATGTCTTTTTATAGCTTTTTTTGCACTCCAGATATCTTGTATTTCTATACTTTTTCCATACTGCCGCTCTATGTATCATGTACCGTGTATCTGTCTTTTGTGTACTTCCGTTGTGGCATTTTGCACCTGCCCTGTGTTTTGTTGTTGTAGCTACTTGACAAAGAAATGTCCCCCTCGGGGATCAATAAAGTATCTATCTATCTATCTATCTATCTATCTATCTATCTATCTATCTATCTATCTATCTATCTATCTATCTATCTATCTATCTATCTATCTATCTATCAAAGCGGGCAACACAAGCTATTGAAGCTAGGGGTGTACTTATTTTTTCTGCACTATGGAATTGCATTTCTGTTGATTTTTGATGAATAAATGATTGCAAAGTGTAATTTGTTAAATTATGTTAACTTTATCTGTCAATAGTGTTGATGTGAAGTGATCCATCTGTCCAAATATGACACCACTGGGGTTGTTGTGGCATGTGAATCCCTTTTCTCACTACTGAATTACATTGCAGTGTTCATTCGAGATTCCTACATGCGCATGAAGCTATGGGAGGAAACCAGTGAGGACAGGAGACACAGACGGCTTGATGAAATTGGTGAAACACGCTGGTGGGCCAAAGACGAGGCCTTGAGGAAAGTATTTGGAAGCTTTACAAAGCCTGACTGTGCACTTTACACGGATGTGGTCATCACTATGGAAATAATTGAAAAGGATGTGACCATAAAACCTGCCATCCGAAGCAAGGCCCAAGGGTACAAGGATGCTCTCCTAAAGTATGAAATCATACTTACAGCTGAGGTTTTTCTCAGGATTTTTGAGCAGACATCCCCTCTCTCTAAATACTTGCAATCAAGTGGCATGGATATCGTAACAGCACAGGACTTGGTGATGGGAATGGAGGATAACCTGAGAAAGTGTGCCCAAGACTTGAGGGTGTGAAGAGGGCAGCAGACGACATTGTTGAGTGGGCCAATGGCATTCTGGAGGAGCAGCAGGACTGTGATGCCGAAGCTCAGACTGCTCTCCCAGAGAAGAGAACAAAAAAAAAAAAGAAGAGAAAGCCAGGTGAGCTGGCAGAAGACAAGCCCATTGCTAATGCAGACATGGATTACAAAATCAAGATCCACAATGTGGTACTGGACACTGTTGTTGAAAATATTCACCACCGTTATTCAGCAAATGCAGTGCTGTGTACAGATGTCTCCTGCATGAATCTGAAGCATTTTCCTGAGATCAGAGAAAAGGCCCTTCCAAAGACAGCAAATGCTTACTGGAATTTGATGAACATGCCACTGTTGAGGAATTGCAGGCTCACCCTATCCATCACTCAGGTGGCTTGTGAGAGGACCTTCTCCATCGTGAAATTCGTGAAAAAACGCCTAAGAACATCCCTCACTCAAGAGAACCTTGAAGCGTTCCTTTTGATCGCAACAGAGAAGGAGATTCTTATGGGACTTGACGAAGATGACATCATTGACAAGATGGCAGAGAGCAGTGAGTTACTGTGCTAGCTACTGGTTTACTAGTTGTAATTACTTACTGGTTACTCTGAAGTAGCTATGCTATGACTCATCCATAACAGGCTGACAAGGGTGAAAGACAATTTGCTGTGAGTTAAAGCTTTTGTACAGAAGCATGTTTTTTGGACTTTCGTATTATACTTGCAGTTATGTAGCCAATGTTCAATTTCATTGACTCAGTGTATAGATGTGTTTATTTTTGTGCTGTTTGCTTTATGGACACCAGTGAGTGAACATTGTAATCAAAATGTTTTCGTGCTTGATGCTTGAATATAATGTATATCTCATTCACTTTTTAAAAAGTGTAGGCTAATTGTTTTGTGTGTCTAGCCTTGTACATTTGTATGTGCTATGATTGGTGTATTCCTAGTGAGTTTTTGAGGGTGCACCCATAGCCATAGCATACCTTAAAAACTCAGTGTTCTGATAGGCTACCTGTTGGTCAGTCCCAAATGTTTGTATTTTGTAATGTGGATAACTTTCTTCCCAGATGAACATAGTGGCCAAATAAATGTATAACTAGTTTGGTACCCATTACATTAACAAATAGGGTTAGCCTACAAAATTAACAGTCTGGTGGTCTGAGTGAACAGGGTGGCCTGGGATGGAGTCGAATTCCCGGCCTGAATTATTGTTTCAGTCCGCCCCTGTCCACAAGAAATCATTTGTAGCACGCACGCACACACGCACGCACACAGTCAGACATACACACACACACACTAAATAATGGTCTTACCCACAATCCCCATGAGGATAGGCTACTGTTTATTACTTGTTTGTCGACCCATGTGGAGCAAATTCTGAGGTGTCGGGAGCTGGAGCGCCGACTCAGATGTATTAAAATTCTGCTGAAGACAGGCAGGTACTGGATGCAGCACAGAGAGGAAAGCAAGGCCTAGTGGGAGTTAGTGTTGAGTCTAATCTGAGGGCCCTTTCTCCTCCTGTGTTCATTAGGTAAAAACCTTCACTTCCAACTGCCTTTTATGTCTGTCTGCACAGAAAGAGAACGAGTGAGGGGGAGGTAGACGGGACTAGGCTTTGATCTTCTCCCTCTCAGAGGACCTGATTAACTGTACCCGTCTATGTGGAGAGGCTCATGTGAAGACCAGGCCAGCCACAGAGAGAGATGACCTCCAAACTTGAGCTGCTGTAGGGCTTATAGCCACCCACTCCAACTGCAGTCATCCCCCTTTAATCTCCCACGGTTACATGAAAGTAATCAGACCGTCACCAGTCTACCCGTGAACCAAGAGTAACCCATATCCTTAAAATTGAGACGTGGTGGAGGTATACTACATTTCAACAAAATAACATATGTTTTCACTTTCCATAGAATCCAAAGAGACACTGTGATCTTCCTCTCTTATCAATAATGCTAGGTCCTCTAGGAAACCCTGTAGATCAAAATACAGTGCAACACTATCAATACACTCAATACACAGGACAGGATATGAACCGAGTCCTGTCGGAGAGCTCCTCTACAGACCTGTTCATTCCCGACTGGAATGAATAATACATTTTACATCGACAAATACCAAACTTTTCACTCATTACGGCTCAGTAGGCTAATACTGATTAAATACTGTAGAGAATAGATCCCAAATACATTTTTTGTTGATACAAAACTTAAATTAGTTTTGAATGTGCTGGGACACATTAAGCCTTCACTACATTATGTTCTTAACTAGAGGCAGAGACGTTTCCCTTCCAAAAGAGGCAGGACTCTTTAGCTAACATCCACATCCAGACAGAAATATATACACTGAGTGAACAAAACATTAGGAAAACCTTCCTAATATTGAGTCGCACCCCCTTTTGCCCTCAGAACAGCCTCAATTCGTCGGGGCATGGACTACAAGGTGTCGAAAGCATTCCATGGAAGAACTGGGACATTTTCAGCTTCCAGGAATTGTGTACAGATCCTTGCGACATGGGGCCATGCATTATCATGCTGAAACATGAGGTGATGGCTTCAGGATCTCGTCACGGTATCTCTGTGCATTCAAATTGCCATCGATAAAATGCATTTGTGTTCATTGTCCGTAGCTTATACCTGCCCATACCATAACCACACCGCCACCAAACTGCTCGCCCACACAAAGCCATTTATTTAGAATTGTGGTCTGTGGTTGTGAGGCCGGTGGGATGTACTGCAAAATTCTCGAAAGCGACGTTGGAGGCGGCTTATGATAGAGAAATGAACATAAAGTTATCTGACAACAGCTCTCGTGGACATTCCTGCAGTCAGCATGCCAACTGCATGCTGCATCTGTGGCATTGTGTTGTGTGACAAAACTGCACATTTAGTTCCCTTTTATTTTCCCCAGCTCAAGGTGCACCTGTGTAATGATCATGTTGTTTAATAAGCTTCTTGATATGCCACACCTGTCAGGAGGCTGGATTATCTTGGCAAAGGAGAAATGCTCACTAACAGGGATGTAAACAAATCTGTGCACAAAATCGGGACCTTTTCTGGGATGAAACATGGGAGGAATGGAGGAGGAATGGTCTAAGATCCCTCACAATGGTCTAAGATCCCTCACAATGGTCTAAGATCCCTCACAATGTGTTCTCAAACTCACTTTTTCAGTACCTCGCATGGTGATACGGTATTGAAAACAGGGCTGTCCATCATTTTAATCCCTACCTTTTTGAGAGGAAAAAATTACTACTTTTTAAACAAAATCTCTTTCTCTGAGAAATTGTATTAGTATAAAATAAGATAATTTCCCCTTTTTTTGTATACTATATAGCTCAGTATTTAAATGTTTATTGTTTATAATGTTCATTACTCATGCTCAGGCAGCGTGTTGACAAGCAGAAAGCTAGTAATGTTTAAGAGGGGATAAACTACTGTAATAGGTATGAAAGAGACAGCACCTGTGTTGGGGAGAGGAGAAGAGAGTGAAGTCTCCTGGGACATCGCCTGCAGGAGCAGCGGAGAGGAGCAAGAGAGGGTAATTGGACCAGGCTACATCATTAAGCCGCGTTAGGTAACACACACTCCCGGCGATAGCCCACTCCTCTCTGCGTAGCAACACACACACACTCCATCCCAGCCCCGTTCCTCACCCCGTTAGGCAACACCCTATTACCCCTTTTTCCTCAGTGTCTCTGTAGACAGAAAGGTTAAGAACATGCTGCTCTTAAGCATCTAGTCTGTTTCAGAGCAGATTATCGAAGCTGGATCCTCCTCACAGATACACTTATGTACCCAAGTGGCAGGTATTACGGGAACTATAAGGCCACCGAAGGTACAGCAATTACTGAGAAAGCCATCTGTTTTGCAAAGTCTTATGAAACATGGCCTCTTACTAGAAGTAACGCTCCACCGTGTAAATTATAAGTGCATGCATACCTGAGCATTTCAGTACGGTAAAAAAAAAGTGCAACCACAATTCCATTATATTTCTCTTCTGCTTCCAGTGTTAGAGTACCTTGGCTGTATTTCTGTAGTGATTATGGTGTGTACAACAGGTCTGCTCCTTACCTTGCTCAGGGCAGGAGTGATCATCTCTCTCTCTCCTCTTTTTCCTCAGCCTTCATCACTCTGTTCAGCCTGGACAGCTTCACCATCTGTCCATCCTCCTGGCCCTCCTCTCTTCTCTGAAACACACACATAACTCTGGGTTCGTTTTTGTTTTCCCGCAATAAACTTGGGTTAGTTTTTGTTTGGCCCAACAAAACTCTGGGTTAGTGTCTGTTTGCCCCATTGCATGGCATTGAAAAAAAGTGTCTTATTGACATAAACGCCTACTCTCACACTGGCCTTTAATAACAATTTGGCAAAAATGACCTTTCTTTCACCCATGACAGTGATTTGATTAGGACTTAAATCAATAAATAAAAACAACACTCTTGGATCATTAAAGGGATAGTTCACCCAAAGTACTAACTGACACATTGGTTCCTTATCCTGTAAGCAGTCAATTATTTTCAAAGTTATGACAGGAATCTATGATTTGATTTTATTTCCCTGTCACCGTTTTCAAATTGCTTACGTTTCGGCATTTGTGGCACAACTTTATATTAGCATTTTTCGTGCATTATGTCCAAATCATCTGAAAGTATCAAAAATGTATTGTGAAGCTCAACAAAGTCACTTATCGATCATTTAAACATGACGCACGGAAATGCTGATATTGGTACCATGACTTGAATGGGATTTCTGCCACAAATGCTAAAATGTTAGTATTTGGAAACAGTGCCAGACTAAGTCCATAGACTGCTTACATGGTAAGGAAACCAACATGAAATTTTGAAGTTTGGGTGACCTATCCCTTTAAACACTAGAACTCAGATCACGACAAGCAAATTTCAATACCACAGACACCAGTGAGACATGTATTCCAATGGGTCAATTGTATCAGGGCAAACCACAGACAGCAGAGGGAACATGGTGCCTTTAAAACCAGTATATATAAATTATTCACAAGACATTATTTATAGACCAAATTACGTGTGATGTCACTTTACTGTGTGTGACAATATGGGCATTGTCTCTGAATAGGCTAGGATTAGAAATGGTCCCTGATCAGTTTGTGCGTGACAACCCCCATAGACATTGTCTATACAGCACTAAACAGATCTGGCCCAGGATGGGGTGAGATTAGGTTTGCCAATCTGAGGCACCATCAACCCTCTTGGCCTTGCTAACTGTGCTATGCCCGACAGGGTTGTCCATGAGGCTATGAGTCATTAAGCACCAATGATATTCCGCCTGTAAAGTTCACCACCAGAACAATGCTGACAAAAGGTGACCTGCTTTAGGACATTGCTCTACCAATCATACAGTCATTAATCATGCCCCTCAGTAATACACTGCAATTCTGAGACTGGCGATAGTGATTCAATTAATGTAAGGTACAGAATAGGGCTGTTACCTTGTCTGCAGCTACAGGGAAAGGTCAATAGAACAAAAAGTACTACAATGGCAAAACAATAAGGGTAGATTGATTCCAACCAACAGTAGGCAGACAATTACTTCAAACACCTGTTGAATATTTGTGATGTAATATGTCTCTAACAGAGAAGGAGAAAAAAATGGCCACGCAAATAAAGGCATTTGCAAAGTTGAAAGCACTAAAAAAACTCACAAGTTCAGTCTTTGATGTTTGATGGGACGGTGAAGATAGTGATTCTATCTGAAGTGTTACGACTTCTTGGATGACAATGGACACCCACAGAACAATATACTGTAGATCTCTATATGGCTGGATGCCCATGGAGCAGTGACTTTCCCAAGCCTCACCTTGCAGCTATTAAGCAAATAAAAAACAAGTATTCAGATCCTTTACTATGAAACTTGAAATTGAGCTCAGGTGCATCCTGTTTCCATTGATCATCCTTGAGATGTTTCTACAACTTGATTGGAGTCCATCTGTGGTAAATTCAATTAATTGGGCATGACTTGGAAAGGCACACACCTCTCTATATAAGGTCCCACAGTTGGCAGTGCATGTCAGAGCAAAAACCAACGGAATTGTCCGTAGAGCTCTGAGACAGGATTGTGTCGAGGCACAGATCTGGGGAAGGGTGCCAAAAAATGTCTGCAGCGTTGAAGGTCCCCAAGAACACAGTGGCCTCCATCATTTTTAAATGGAAGAAGTTTGGCCTGAATGCCAAGCGTCACGTCTGGAGGAAACCTAGCACCATCCCTTCGGTGAAGCATGGTGGTGGCAGCATCAAGATTTGGGGATGTTTTTCAGTGGCAGGGAGACTAGTCAGGATCAAGGGAAAGATGAAAAGAGCAAAGTACAGAAAGATCCATGATGAAAACCTGCTCCAGAGCACTCAGGACTTCAGACTGGGGCGAAGGTTCACCTTCCAACAGGACAACCTAAGCACACAGCCAATACAACGCAGGAGTGGCTTCTGGACAGGTCTCTGAATGTCCTTGAGTGGCCCAGCCAGAGCCCGGACTTGAACCCGATCGAATATCTATGGAGAGACCTGAAAGCGACGCTCCCCATCCAACCTGACAGAGCTTGAGAGGATCTGCAGAGAAGAACGGGAGAAACTCCCCAAATACAGGTGTGCCAAGCTTGTAGCGTCATACCCAAGAAGACTCAAGGCTGCAATCGCTGCCTAAGGTGCTTTAACAAAGTACTGAGTAAAGGGTCTGAATATGTATGTAAATCTGATTTATTTTTAATACATTTGCAAAAACAACGATTTAATTCATTTTAGAATAAGGCTGTAATGTAACAAAATGTGGAAAAAGTCAAGGGGTCTGAATACTTTCCGAATGGCTCTGGATAGAACCAGCTAATGCTAAACTACTCAGCTTTCGAAATCTAATGTGTGACATCCTGACCCAAAACATCCTGCTCACTCACAGCCAGCCAATGTACCTGAAAGTGGTTATCTTTTTTCTCCACCAAGCTCACAAAATGGGTGAAGAATTTTAATGAGTAGCATGACTGCATTGAGTTGAGACCAATTAAAAACGTTCCTTAGCATTCTGGAACTGCTTCAGCTCAGCTTCTATACTCCATATGTATAGTTCCCTCTGGGTCAATGTTCTGAAATTAATCCTCCGGTATTTAAGTGAATGTAGACTGTAGCATTATGGTAAATTGCTGGATAGATTTGTTATATGTCCGTCTAGGGGCATGAGGGAACTCAAACTTGATATGGAACAAAACTCAAGACATATCTCTTGACAATGAGGAAGCAAACAGTAATGGATTAAAAAGATCTCTCCTGGACTAAATGCTGATATAATTATTTGTACAATATCAACTCTTCTCATTGACTGTGGATGACCACTGACAAGCATGGAAAGGCTGTAAGAAAAGAAAGAAAGATTCTTCAGAACGTTTAATCTCTCCCATATGCTCCACATTCCTCCTCAAATATCTCCCTGACTAGATTGATTCAGGCTCTCAGTCTGTCTAAACACAGCACTCTTTTTCATTTTGTCAGGCTCTGGCCATAGAGAAGCAATAGGCTTCTCTATGTAGCTTGGTCAGAGTCTGACAGTGTCGTTCTTTTCTGTTTCTTTGTGGGTTTTGGGTGGATCTCTAATTAGAGGCAGCTGCTACCCGTTGTCTCTAATTAGGGATCCAATATATGTTGAGTCTGTCCCTCACGCGGGTGTGGGTCGTTATCGGTACATGTCGTATTATGTTCGCAGTCACGGTGAAAAGTAAGTGTGCCTTTTTTACGTCCGTTCATTTCGTGTTTGTTTTTGTGAACCTGACGTTTGATCGTTAGTGTTTATTTAGTGTGGTTAGTTCGTTCATTTGTATTTATTTGTATACATAGTAATACTAAATATTATGACGAACTACTATCCCTGCGCTGCGCCTTGGTCTCTCCAAACACCCAATCGTGACACATTTATATTTCTCCTCAAATCCATCATTGACACCTAGAGATGTCATACATTCAACCGAACACACTGTGAACAAAGAAGGTAAGGGTAAAATATGTACATACTCAAGTCATGGCCTTTACTGCCCTTCAGCCATCTCAAGATGCTGAAAACACAAAAAAACAACTTTATTTCACACCACGTCGTGAGAGAACACATACAGACACACACACATACACACATGAAGACGGACAGTTGGGACAGAAGTGCTCCTTCCTGGTATAGAGGTCAGGATGGGGTCAGAGCAGGGAGGTGGCACTGATGGAAAGTGACATCATAGAGACCAGAACAGAGCAGAAAACTCTGCTTGAGTGGCGGCTGTCCCAAACAGAGCTGACAATGACATCGCTGTCCGTTACTTCGCTGTCCAACAACAACGGTCTGGAGCAGGGGAGATATAAATCCCATAGTGCATAAACAAGAAGGATGCCAGAAAACTGTCCGGCACTAAACACTAAACACACTGACTCTTTTAAGTTTTGTACTGTAGTAAAGATACTCACTAACTTTGCAATACATACACACACATCCTTATCATTAAAGTCCATTTAGTCCAACCTCACTAAATAATATTTACTTCCTGGTCAGGCAAATGTTTTATAACATGATATGATTCATATGTTTTATATTGGGCATGCTTGATATGTTTTTATCACTGAACAACCAAATTATTTTCTAATTGTGGGCGTTGAAAACGTTCCCATTCTTGTTCAGATGTAAAGGATATGCCAATCGAACAGACAGGTAGACAGAGGGGATAGATACTTGAAGCCGTTACTTTTTTCTCTCCATCCCTTCTTTCTACACCAGTGAGTGTGACTAAAATGAGATGACGAGTACATGTACCCTCTCCCTCTTCTCATCTTGAGTCACTCGTCCCCAGAAGTCTGGGGAGTGGGCGTCCACAGCACATTCACAGCTCACTCTTACGCAAGTCCCCACTTGGCCTGCCCAGGCTGGTGTCTACCAAACCATCTACAGCTCGCACCGTTTTTCCTTCAATGAAACCACGTTTACTCCACAGTCACATTTTTCAGCTTATGTGTAAGCTGCTAAAGCAAGGCAAGGAGGCTTCACACCACTCACTCTGGTGTCCCCATGGAGCCGGAGTTCACAGAAGCCAAATAGAGCATGTGCTTCTCGGCAGAGTGGGAGGCCTTCAACTGCGTTGTGCTACAATACTATGTCAAAAACAGCCAGGAGAAGTTGTAAAGCGGCTGTAAAACAAATAAATCATAACGGCTTATGGATCAATGATATGAAGTTAGAAAATGCTATGGTTACCCTTCAGACACAGATACAGTACCATGAACTATGTTGAAACTGAAATTGAAACCACGGCTATGTTCCAATCAAGTGTCCATACTAGCTAACCTCGTATAATGCATGCCCATTACATTGCTTAATTCTACGTAGTATGCTAGTGTAAAACCCAGAGTGTGGCTTTCTTGATGCCATTCATGTTTCCTAGATCCTCCACATCGATGACCGAGCCTGGGCCTTTCTCCTCTGACCCAGCTGTCTCTTTATCCCTACTGGACTGCAGACAAATGCTAAAATGAAAATGTAAATGTAAAAGAGAGGGAAAGAGATGAAAGAGAGAGAGGAGGAGAGACAGCAGGTGAGAGGGAGAGGAGTAGATAGTGAAAGGTGATGGCACAAAGAGAGAGATGGACAGAATAAAAAAGGTAGGTGAGAACAGAGAGAGTAAGTGGGAGAAAAATAGGAGAGATCACTCACATTTTTGTACACGAGCGACGTGCCTCACTTACTTCAAGCATCTCCTAAAGAGAACCTCCTTCAGATTTAAGAAGTCATAAATCCACAACTAATCTTAAATACATCCATGATTAAACACATCCAGGATCCCATATGGGATACATTTGATTAGAATTCATTATCTTTCATTGGAGCTGCTTGATTAAATAAAGCAAAGTATATGCATATGGATGGAGTTAGGGAACTCCTCGGGGTACGTGGCTGATTAAAATGACGTTCATCGGCGTTGGCAGGATTAAATAAAGGCTAAAAGGATGCACAGTACATAAATGAGAATGATTAGCCTTCACACTGTAGCTTCTTTCCACACTCTCTACTCTCTGAATGTCACCCCTGCTGCGTACAGCGCCGGAGACAGCAGGAGGAGAAAGTAGTGCTGCTAACTCACGTTACCATGACAATAGGAGAAAGAGGGTACGTGCATGCATGCGTGTTTAGAATAGAAGTAGTGTCAAGGAATCTACTCCAGATAAAAAAGTGTAATAAGAAATACTTTTTTGTGGACAGAATGAACCTGCATTGAGCTACGTGAACCACAAAATCAGCTCTATGAGATAACACACATACCTCCCATTACTAATGTAATGTTACCTCAGAGCTGAGCTGTTCTGGAGATGCCTGGTCATCTTCAGTCTTCTCCTGTGGTTTCTTCCTGTTCCTGGTCTTACAGGAGCCACCCGTATTACAGTTTCCACTACTGGCATTCTTCTGCCCTGCAATCAGGGCCTGCAGGCAGTTCAGGAACTCGGTCTTCCAGACCAGTTAACGCTCAGCACCCACAGCCACTTAGGAGAGGAATTTTGTGTTTTCAGTCTAGAGAAAGTGGATGGTTAGCTATTGGACTGGAGAGAACAGTCATAGTGACCAATGATAATCAACTGAATGAGTTTCTAGTGTGTACAAAAAGAGGAATGTATAAAATGCAAAAACAATGTATAATATGAGGACAACAATTTGAAGGCAGAACAAATCTCCAATGGAGAGCAACATTGTAACTGATTTAAGCCCTACAGGGCAGTCAGTGTAGGGTGACCTTAGCCCCATGGTTTCCTACGGCAAAGATCTGCCTGCAAAACACTATGCTGTTCAAGGGAGAGAGCATCATGACTGATCACTGGGTAGAGAGAGTCGATGCACTGAGCATCTGTAGTTAGATCTCTGGGCCGGCGTCAGGGCCGAGCACCCGTGGTCATTTCTCTTTGGGGAGAGGGATTTTTATCTCCAAAAGTATCCCTGTTGTATAAATGGTAATTTCCTCTCAGGCTGCTGCACCAGGCAACCAATCTTCTATTCATTTCTCAGATGGAGTGGAATATTGTCCAACAAAATGGAATACTGATGTTTTTTTCCTGGTTGAACAAGATTTATTTAACACATGTATACCTGTACCAGCCATTGGTTTGTTGAATTAAAACAATTTATTTTTTAAAAAAAGTGGCAAACTTGGCGATGGAAAATGATTCTAGTGCAACTCTTTAAGACTGTATAGTTTGCTATTTCATCTGTTTATCTGTCAGTGAATACAAGACGAATTCCCTAGAAGCTAAGATAGTAGCACTTAATTAATGCACGAAATCAAGTATGTGACTGATAACATAACTGTATAATAGTATGATAACAAGTTATAGTTACTCACAAATTTAAACATGACTGCCCAGATAGATAATGTACCAATTAAGGTCAGTATAATTATAGAATCATTTTCTTCCAGGTTAAAGGAAACATCACTCACCTCATCAGATAGTCTGTCATCTGGGTCATAATGTTTCATGTCGATCATTTCAGCTGGCAAGCCCAAAACCTTCACCTCCTCTGCTAGCGCTGTAGCAAAGGCCTGGGACAAAGTAATTATCAATTAAAGTTAATTCCAGTGTGCAATTCTGCTCATAAAAACCTTGCCCATTCATGTACTGTAATGCTAGTGCCTTTCAGTCCATTTACAAACCTACATTTATTAAATGTAGATATTTTTTGTCACACACAATACCCCATAATGTCGAAGTGGAATTATGTTTTTCTTTTTCTTTTTTACAAATTAATTTAATCTTAAAAACAATTAAAAGCTTAAATGTTTTGAGTCAATACATATTTAACCCGTGTTATGGCAAAAGTCACATAATAAATTGCATGGACCCACTCTGTGCAAAAATAGTGTTTAACATGATTTTTTAATGACTACCTCATCTCTGTACCCACACATACAATTATCTGTAAAGTCCCTCAGTCGAACAGTGAATTTCAAACACAGACTCAACCACAAAGACCAGGGAGGTTTTCCAATGCCTAGCAAAGATGGGCACCTATTGGTATACGGGTAAACAAACAAAAAAACAGACATTGAGTATCTCTTTGAGAATGGTGATGTTATCAATTACATTTTGGATGGTTCAATACACCCAGTCACTACAAAGACATAGGCGTCCTTCCTAACTCAGATGCCGTAGAGGAAGAAAACCGCTCAGGGATTTCACCATGAGGCCAATGGTGACAATTACAGAGTTTAATGGCTGTGATAGGAGAAAACTGAAGATGGATCAACAACATTGTAGTTAATCCACAATGCTAACCTAATTGACAGAGTGAAAAGCAGGAAGCCTGTAGAGAAAAAAACATGCATACTGTTTGCAACAAGGCACTAAAGTAATACTGCAAAACAATTGGCAAAGCAGTTAATTATTTGTCCTGTGCTATGTGTTATGTTTGGGGCAAATCCAATACAACAATTTACTGAGTACCACTCCCTATATTTTTAAGCATGGTGGTTGCTGCAGCATGTTATGGGCATGCTTGCAATCATTAAGGACAGGGGAGTTTTACAGGATAAAAAATAAATGGAATGGTGCTAAGTACAGGCAAAATCCTAGAGAAAAACCTGGTTTAGTCTGCTTTCCACCAGACACTGGGAGATTAATTCACCTTTCAGCAGGACAATAGCCTACCTAAAGCACAAGGCCAAATTTACACTGGAGTTGCTAACAAAGAAGACAGTGAATGTTCCTGAGTATCCGAGTTACAGTTTTGACTTAAATCTGCTTGAAAATATATGGCAAGACCTGAACATGGTTGTCTAGCAATGATCAACAAAACATTTGACAGAGCTTGAAGAATGTTGAAAATAATAATGTTCTAATATTGTACAATCCAGGTGTGGAAAGCTCTTACAGACTTAGCCAAAAAGACTCACGGCTGTAATCGCTGCCAAAGGTGCTTCTACAAAGTATTGACTCAGAGGTGTAAATAGTTATGTAAATTAGATATTTATTGTATTTAATTTTCAATAGATTTGATACAATTTCTAAAAACATATTTTCACTTCATCATTATTGGGTATTGTGTGTAGATGGGTGAATTTTGTTCAATTTAATCCATTCTGAATTCAGGCAACAAAATGTGGAATAAGTCAAGGGGTCTGGATACTTTCTGAAGGCATTACGAGGAGAATATGTTAAGCGCCCAGACGCCATGTCTAATGTTAATAACCCTCCCTTGCAATACAGTTTTAGAAAACCTTTACTTTCATATCATCAAGAAATATTTTCTTAAATATCAACAATATACTTACTGTACGCAGTTTTAGCACAGATGCACATGGCTGGTTTTTAATAACACGCTTCCAGACGATGTATGACACTTCCTCCCCATTTGCGCTCCAATGGAAATGTCAGGATAAGTGGTAAGTGTGGTATGTCGGCTGGAAGCGTGCGTTATTCAAAACACAGCCATGTGCATCTGTGCTAAAACTGCATACAGTAAGTGTATATTTGGTATTTGTAAAATTATTTCTTGGTAATATGAAAAAGTTAGGCCTAAAGGTTTCCAAAACCGTATTGCAAGGGAAGATTATTTATGATTAGTTTCTAAGCATTGGGACTGTAGTACACATTAGCCATGCTGTGGTCCTTAAGTTCCAATAAGATGCCAAGGGCTGGGTATGGCCCCTTGGGTTCTTGAGCGCTAATAAAAACCATGCATCCCTAAAACTATTATGTTCTCTTAAAAATCGACCCCTGTACCACAAAAAAAAGTCCATGGTTGCAGAATCGCACTCTTACCTTTGCAGTCCCTGTCTGTGATCCATAGAAGATCTTTACTTCAGATACATGAACCACTTTCTCCTTCTCAACACTGTAGCCATTCTTCTTCACAGCTTTTTAGAGCCAGGGGCTCACTGGATTGTTAAGAGTATTCTAATGGGGTAGAGAGAAAAATTACTTGTGTGGGGCATATAGATTCAGTCCCAGTGATAACCGGTCATTTGGACAGCTTGGTATTACAAGGTTCTATCTGCAGAAAGATAATTCTGAGATAATTGGTTTTAAAGTTCCAAACCCTCATTGGTTTGAAATCGTGTCAGCTATCTTTATATTGTATTATTTTGAACTTAACACGAATTGGGGTATTTAGAGAATTATATAGGTAGAGAACATTGAACAGAACAAGGCTATGTCAACAACTAAAGTTTGACAAAAATGCAGATAAAACCTTATAGTCCCAAGTGCTGGATATTACTCTTTTACTCTAAATCTGCTCTACTCTGATTTCAGAGCACTCTCGTCTGAGTGTGCGAGAGAGCAGAATAACTGATGAATTTAAATTTATAGCCTTTATTTAAATAGGCAGTTAAGAACAAATTCTTATTTACAATGACGGCCTACCTACAGCGTCAGCAAATTTAGGGTTAAGTGCCTTGCTCAAGGACACATCAACAGTGATCTTTCGGTTACTGGCCCAAAGCTCTAACCACTAGGCTACCTGCCGCCCATATTCAACAATGCTTGAATATGACCGGTGTCAGAAAACGTTGGCAAAAAAAAAGTAATGAAATTGTTGCCAGCTCTCTGGCACTCCAGATTGAATTTACGAATACACCCTAATGCAACAAGAACTGATATTATATCATATAATAGTACTCAGAGCTTTCCAAGAAAACAACAAATTAGACATTTATGGTCTGTTTACATACAGTTGAAGTCAGAAGTTTACATACGCCTCAGCCAAATACATTTAAACTCAGTTTTTCACAATTCCTGACATTTAATCCTAGTAAAAATTCCCTGTCTTCAGTCAGTTAAGAATGTGAAATGTCAGAATAATAGAAGAGAGAATGATTTGTTTAAGCTTTTATTTCTTTCATCACATTCCCAGTGGGTCAGAAGTTTACATACACTCAATTAGTATTTGGTAGCATTGCCTTTAAATTGTTTAACTTGGGTCAAACATTTCGGGTAGCCTTCCACAAGCTTCCCACAATAAGTTGAGTGAATTTTGGCCCATTCCTCCTGACAGAACTGGTGTAACTGTTCAATATGTACACATAATTTTCCTTCCTCATGATGCCATCTATTTTGTGAAGTGCACCAGTCCCTCCTGCAGCAAAGCACCCCCACAACATGATGTTGTCACCCCCGTGCTTCACGGTTGGGATGGTGTTCTTCAGCTTGCAAGCCTCCCCCTTTTTCCTCCAAACATAACGATGGTCATTATGGCCAAACAGTTCTATTTTTGTTTCATCAGACAAGAGGAAATTTCTCCAAAAAGTACAATCTTTGTCCCCATGTGCAGTTGCAAACCGTAATCTGTCTTTTTTATGGCAGTTTTGGAGCAGTGGCCTTTCAAGTTATGTCAATATACTTGTTATACTGTGGATATAGATACTTTTGTACCTGTTTCCTCCAGCATCTTCACAATGTCCTTTGCTGTTGTTCTGGGATTGATTTGCACTTTTCACACCAAAGTACGTTCATCTCTAGGAGACAGAACGCGTCTCCTTCCTGAGCGGTATGATGGCTGGTTGGTCCCATGGTGTTTATACTTGCGTACTATTGTTTGTACAGATGAATGTGGTACCTTCAGGCGTTTGGAAATTGCTCCCAAGGGTGAACCAGTGACTTGTGGAGGTCTACAAATTTGGAATGATTTCTTTTGATTTTCCCATGATGTCGATCAAAGAGGCACTGAGTTTGAAAGTAGGCCTTGAAATACATCCACAGGTACACCTCCAATTGACGCAAATGATGTCAATTAGCCTATCAGAAGCTTCTAAAGCCATGGCATCATTTTCTGGAATTTTACAAGCTGTTTAAAGGCACAGTCAACTTAATGTATGTAAACTTCTGACCCACTGAAATTGTGATATAGTGAATTATAAGTGAAACAATCTGTCTGTAAACAACTGTTGGAAGAATTACTTGTGTAATGCACAAAGTAGATGTCCTAACCGACTTGCCAAACCTATAGTTTGTTAACATGAAATCTGTGGAGTGGTTGAAAAATGAGTTTTAATGTCTTCAGCCAAAGTGTATGTAAACATCCGACTTCAACTGTATATTTTAAAAGGCTATTTATACAGAACATTGGTTTACATAAACTGTATTTAGGTTGCCCATAATTCTAGTACACAATTTCTCATATATCACATGTATTATCTTTATTTTCCTGCAGAAATAAAATCAGGATAATGCCTTTACTGCTATTCATTCCAATTAGACTGGTTTGGATTTCTCCGGATTTCTCCCTGACCAATATGGCTGCTATTTTTAAGTCATTATCTAACTTTTAGGGTTTATGACACCATCCCTCTAGTAATTTAATATGATCTATATAATATACATACACATCAACTGAAGATCTCAGAAAGGATACAAAAGTTATTTTTGAATTATAATCTAGCAGCTGCTAGCAGGCTCGAGGTCATTATTTCTATGACATCAAAAATCCGCTGACTGACCATCTCGGACTGGACTATCCTCATCTCACCTTTCACTTTCACATACCCAGTTATCTCTCTGAGACACTCTCAATCACCATCAGTATCAGCGCCAAAAACATATGTTATCAAATCCAAAAGCAGTAAAGTTGAACCCCGCAACATTGTCGTTTCTGTCTCCTGTGCAATGTTTTGTATCACCAATGTATATATTGACAAGTGTTAAAGGAACATCGAAGTTCAGCAGCTGGAAGCAGCCAAATTGTTATCACGATGAAACGAAATGCATTGTGGGAATTGTAGGTTTAATATCACATATTTAAACATCTTTGATTATATTTTTTTTTAAATCATGATATCGCATAAGCATAGCAATAGTTTTACACCACTCTACTCCATTACATTGCAACCAATTTTTTAAGCATTCAATTATATCCTCTGACTGAAATACACCGGTACAGGGACAACTTCATGAGCAACTTCTTCGCTCGAAGTGTTCTCTGGGTGTTCGTAAATTCCAGTGGTGGAAAAAGTACCCAATTGTCATACTTGAGTAAAAGTAAAGATACCTTCATAGAAAATGACTCAAGTGAAAGTCACCCAGTAATATCCTACTTGAGTAAAAGTCTAAAAGTATTATGGTTTTAAATATACTTAAGTATCAAAAGTAAATGTCATTGCTAAAATATACTACAGATCAGACGCAGTTTGGATGACCAGGGATGTTCCTACTTGATAAGTGTGTGAATTAGACCATTTTCCTGTCCTGCTAAGCATAAACAATGTAACGAGTAGTCCTACTTTTGGTTGTCAGGGAAAATATATGGAGTAAAAAGTACATCGTTTTCTTTAGGAATGTAGTGAAGTAAAAGTAAAAGTTGTCAAAACATCTAAATAGTAAAGTACAGGGACCCCCAAAAAACTACTTAAATAGTACTTTCAAGTATTTTTACTAAAGTACTTTACACCACTGGTAAAGTCAGAGCGTAATCAGATTGTCCGTTCGTAAATTCAGAGCGTATTGCTCTCGGAGCGTTCTAACCTCACAACGGCATTTAAGCACCCAAGCTAGAGCTGGTTAGGCTGTTTTCATGTTATCCGGAATGGTGACTGTAACTATGACGCTGGCATCAATTTAATGTAGCTTTTTCCCCCAACGTTTACTGGCACCGGCCATATTGAACGGGTGTTGGGTGTTCGTAAATTCCTCAGTTATTCTGCTCTCAGGCACACTCAGTGCTCTGAATCGAAGTAGCGCGCCCTCAATTTACAAGCGTTATTTTATGCAAAGTATCTAGTTTGTCAAATACATAAAAAGTAAACATAAATATTGTTTAAAAGTAGCAGTCGTTACAAAATACAAAACAGGCATGTATAGGGATCTGAATAGACATTTAAATCCGACTGAATGAGTACAGGTTTACGTTTTTGAATTTGGTTAGTATTTTTTTTCTTCGGGTAATTAGAATGAATTTGTTCATGTTTTGGGGGTATTTGTTACTACCCAGTACAGTAGATGGCGACAATGCACATTATGAGTGTAGTCTGTCAATACATTTCAAAGAAGTAGAATTATAAAACAGTATCCACCAGAGACCAAAACAAAGTCGGAACGTTTGTATCTAGTATGTGTTTCAGTCCGGCGGAATTGTTGTGAAACTCATAGCACACCAACGCCGCAAGACTTTTATCGCCTTACTGACAGATTACTCTGTTTTGTAAAGCAGAAATATGTCTATATTTACACCAACAAACCAGATCCGACTCACAAATGTGGCGGTGGTGAGGATGAAAAAAGGAGGGAAACGATTTGAAATCGCCTGCTACAAAAATAAAGTGATGAGCTGGAGATCTGGAGCGTAAGTATTTAAGGAATTTAGCTAGCTAGCAGCAAGAAGCTAGCAAGCTAGTTAGATCTGTTTGATACCCACCGAGTCATATAGCAAAAACTAGTATGTCAGCCTAGCTGTGTTTCTAATTAGCTCCGAATGTAAACTAAATAATGTTTAAACAATATGTGCTGTTTCAGAGGAGCAAGTCATGACCTATCACTGGCCTTGTATCGTGCATCATATTATTACCCAGTGTCGAGAGGATGTGGATCTGATGAAAAGTCTAGGTGCCATGCGTTTTGCATCACTGATTCTTTGGACTTTGAAGCACCTACACCTGGTATCTTTTGACACCCCCTCGACCTCCCCCACAACCAAATCCAGTAGCTGATCACTTCACACTATTTGGTTTTAGGTTGTCGAGATTAGCCTTTCAGTCACTAGGTATTGAAAACCTCATCTAGCACAGTGCTTCTAGCATGGTCCTGGGGACCCAAAGGGGTGCACATTTTTTGCCCTAGCACTATTCACCTGATTCCACTAAGCAACTTATCGTCACACCTTTGATTAGTGGAATCTGGTGTAGTAGTGGTAGGGTAAACATGGGCACCCCATTGGGTCCCCAGGACCAGGATTAAGAAACCGTGGTGGCAAAACCCCCTGTACATACTTAATACATCTCCATGCCATTTCCATTTGCCAATTACACAGAGAGAAGGACCTGGATGAAGTGTTGCAGACCAGCTCTGTTTTCAATAATGTTTCCAAGGGTCAGGTTGCCAAGAAAGATGATCTGTCAAAAGCCTTTGGAACAGATGACCTGACAGAGATATGCAAACAAGTATATACATTGACAAATACAAACTAACACCTGTAACTAATATTCATACACAAATTCATTCAACATGATGTATTGCTGTGAGATTTGCCTATTCTATTCTTGTCTTTTTCTTTGTTGTCAGATTTTAGCTAAAGGAGAACTCCAGGTTTCAGACAAGGAGAGGCAGAGCCAGTTGGAGACGAGTTTCAGAGACATTGCGACTATCGTGGCGGAGAAGTGTGTGAACCCAGAGACCAAGCGACCATACACAGTCAACCTCATAGAGAGGGCCATGAAGGATATCCACTACTCTGTCAAGGCCAACAAGAGCACCAAGCAGCAGGTAGGGCTGGAACACAGTGTTGTTGCTACAGTACACTCTGTAGTCTAGACATTTGCCGTATTTTAATATAAACGTCAAGGACACATGAATGAACAGCTTTGTTTTTAATGCTCACTCAATGTGCATAATGTGTGTACAAGCAGTGGCAAGATTTAGCCATAAATTATTCCCTTCAAATGAGTTTGATCTCTCATATTAAACAATCTGAACCTGAATGTTGTTTAGCTACATAAACCAGAATACTTACATGGATGGCTTTTAGTACATACCAACTAATGACAGTCTTTGTCATGCTAATGCCCCATGAATCTAACAGCTGTTTGTTTGTCCCTAGGCTCTGGAGGTGATCAGGCAGCTGAAGGATTCCATAGAGATCCAGAGGGCCCACATGAGGCTAAGGCTTGTCCTGCCGGCCAAGGACGGCAAGAGGCTGAAGGAGAAACTCAAACCCCTCCTCAAGGTGGTGGAAAGTGAAGACTTTGACGACCAGCTGGAGATGGTGAGAGACAGATCCCTCTGGTCTATACTATCATACACCGTGGGGCTCTAAAGTGCATGTGTCAACTCATTCCAAGGAGGGCTGAGTGTTGCTCCTCCCTTGTGCTTGATTGATGAATTGAGGTCACTAATTAGTTAAGAGCTCCCCTCACCTGGTTATTTAGGTCTTAATTGAAAGAAATACACACAGACACTAGGCCCCTCCATGGAATGAGTTTGACACCCCTGCTCTAAACTAAAATGATTATATCTTATCTAGACATGATACCCAAACAAATATGTAATACACTGTATACGCTATGTATATACGTAGTAAACAGTTAAAGTAATACAACAACAACAACAACTCTCTCCCTCCCCCTCTGTCTATATATCTTTCTCTCCCCCTCCCTCCAGGTGTGTCTGGTGGACCCGGGCTGCTTCAGGGAGATAGATGAGTTGATCCGCTGTGAGACGAAAGGTAAAGGTTCCCTGGAGGTGCTCAGTCTGAAGGATGTGGAAGAGGGAGACGAGAAGCTGGAATAGCCTTCACACAGAGCCCAATAGTACTACATACATACACTATCTTACCACCACCGCTGCCACACAAACTGCAAACCCTTAATTAAAGAGACCGCTATTTCTAATACCAATGGAGACCTTCTTATTTCCAGTATCTGTATATTTGATGATAATAATTTAACTGAAAATAATATATATGTTCCTGCCCTACATACAACTACTGGATGTATAGTCTCTCGTGACAGCTGATTTGGTTCTGGTTGTCGAGATTACTGGATGTATAACCTCTTGCAAGTTGCATGATGCTTTAGCAGGGAGGTTGATGGAAACCTGTGCTCAAATATTGAGATGCTCTATTTCTTTAGTTTACAAAACAATTTTGAGGCTTGTCAGGTATTGACCAGTATTTCACTTCATATTATGAGTTTTGGCAAACACTGACAGAACATTTTAAATTATTATATTGACCCATTTCCTGGCCGTGTCATGTAAACAAGCCCATTTCACGCGCATGCAACTTTTCATGTAAGTGGATTGGACCACATGCAACGTCAAATGCAGCTTGTGCAAGTAATCAGATGGTTAACGTCTACAGCATTGCAGATCATCGGAGAATTGATTATCTAGCGAGCCATCGAGGAAAGGTAAAATATCACAAATGAAGCTAGATTAAAACAGAATAATAATATACTTGTTGAACATAGCTATAGCCATCAGTCTTGTGTGTTTTCATGTTTATCACTCACTGCTAAGTTTCAAGGTCCCGACATCAGTGTATAGCTATCTGCCACAGGGATTTTTGCTGCGAGCATGGCCATGCACCACTCGAACTTGACGTTTGCTTATAAACAAAAAATGGCTCTATATAATTGAATGAAGTTTTTTTGTCAGTCAACTTCTACTCAAGTAATTAATATGGTTTTGACCCTGCCTTTCATTTTACCCAGTGTGCCATTTCACCATGTTTGAAAAATTATATTTTATTATGAATAGTTCATTTAACCCCTTAATTTATATATATATATATATATATTTCATAATTCCTTATAAACAATTGCAAATAAAAACGTAATAATCTATTTCATTGTTTTTATTCATTATTTTGTGATTACTATGGCATAGTTTATGCAGGTAAAGTGACAATATCAAGAGTTTATGTTACTGAAATTACTCAAGAGCAGAAATTGTACCATAATTGAATAGTGCCTTCAGAAAGTATTCATACCCTTTGACCACATTTTGTAGATAGTTTTTCTCACCCATCTACACACCTTAACCCATAATGACAAAGTGAAAACATGTTTTTAGAAATGTTTGCAAATTTATTGAAAATGAAATACAGAAATATCTAATTTATGGAGTCAATACATGTTAGAATCACCTTTGGCAGCGATTACAGCTGTGAGTCTTTCTGGGTATGTCTCTGTAAGATCTTTGCACACCTGGATTGTACAATATTTGCACATTATTATTATTATTACAAAAATTCTTCAAGCTCTGTCCAGTTGGTTGTTAATCATTGCTAGACAGCCATGTTCAGGACTTGCCATAGATTTTCAAGCTGATTTAAGTCAAAACTGTAACTAGGCCGCTCAGTAACATTCCATGTCTTCTTGGTAAACAACTACAGTGTACAGTATACATGGCTTTCTGTTTTAGGCTATTGTCCTGCTGAAAGGTGAATTTGTCTCCCAGTGTCTGTTGGAAAGCAGACTGAACTGGGTTTTCCTCTAGGATTTTGCCTGTGCATAGCTCTATTCTGTTTCTTTTTATCCTAAACAAACTCCCTAGTCCTTGCCGATGACAAACATACCCATAACATGATGCAGCCACCACCATGCTTGAAAATATAAAGAGTGGTACTCAGTGATGTGTTGTGTTGGATCTGTCCCAAACATAAAACTTTATATTCAGGACATAAAGTAAATTTCTTTTACACATTTTTTTGCTGTTTTACTTTAGTGCCTTATTGCAATCAGGATGCATGTTTTTGAATATTTGTATTCTGCACAGGCTTCCTTCTTTTCACTTAATTTAGGTTAGTATTGTGGAGGAACTACAATGTTGTTGATCCATCCTCCTTTTCTCCTATCAAAGCCATTAAACTCTGTGACTGTTTTAAAGTCACTATTGGCCTTATGGTGAAATCCCTGAGCGGTTTCCTTCCTCTACGGCAACTGAGTTAGGAAGGATGCCTGTATCTTTGTAGTGACTGGGTGTATTGATACACCATCCAAAGTGTAATTAATAACTTAAAAGGATATTCAATGTCTGCTTTTTAAAATTGTACCCATCTACCAATAGTTGCCCTTCTTTGCGAGCCGTTGGAAAACCTCCCTGGTCTTTGTGGTTTAGTCTGTGTTTAAAATTCACTGCTCAACTGAGGACCTTACAGATAATGTGTGAGGTACAGAGATTATTTAAAAAATTATGTTATGTTAAACATTATATGTTAAACATTATTATTATAGTCAATGCAACTTATGTGACTTGTTAAGCACATTTTTACTCCTGAACTTATTTAGGCTTGCCATAACAAAGGGTTTGAATACTTATTGACTCAAAACATTTTAGCTTATTAATATGTAAAAATGTCAAAAATCTGAATTCCGCTTTGACATTATGGGGTATTGTATGTAGGTCAGTGACACAAAATCTAAATGTGACCATTTTTTGATTCAGTCTGTAACACAACAACACGTGGAAAAAGTCAAGGGGTGTGAATACTTCCTGAAGACACTGTAACACTTAAATGCTTAACACTCACCACAAATACAAAAAATATTACAGTTTAAAGCGCAATTCACTCCATGGTTAGTGCTACTCCTTTACCCCTATGATAAATTCTTCAACATCTTGATAAGTGTTTCATTGCAGTAGAAGAATTACCTCTAACATTGACTATTGTACCTAGAAATCCATTCATTACACACATGCAATTCAGGTAAAATGTCACAGAAGAAAAGTTCGTAGATGGAAGGTTCCTCACTCAAGGCCCTCAGAGTGATTGCATCTTCTCATGAAGGCTGTGTTGTTGCCCGAGCGTACTGGCTGTGTCTAAAAGCGGTCCTGTGGATAGTATCCAGGGGGTTGGTTGGCTCCTGCTCTGCCCCTCTTTCTGACTCCTGCTGCTGGAACGTGGGGCATCTAGTACTGAGAAACCCTCCCCCTACTACCATCAGAGAGAAGGAGATCCATCCTATGTACAGAGCAGCTCCCCAGTTTTTCCTCAGTACCACAGCGCCTTCCAGTGGCTCGTTGGTGTGGTGGCAGGTCCAAGCTACAGGGACAAGCAGCAGTATTCCAGACAGCACAAACACCACACCGGAGACAACTTTCACCTGATTCCTCTTCGGAAACCACACCTCTCCAATGATACTGAAGACCACAGCAAAAGCTCCAGCACCTATAGAAGCCATGATCAAGCCTCTCCATGCTCGGAAGTTTCCAGAGAGGGATAGCAAAGACTGGTAGAAGGAGCAGTGGAGGCTACCGTCATGGTTCAGGTCCCAGTGGTCCCATTCCAGCCACACCCCGTCCCAGTATACCGGCAGCGTGGCTGTGGAGTTGTCCAGATTGCCGCTGACTTTCCACAGGGGCAGGCAGCGGGTGAGAATTGCGCACAGCCAGCCTGTAATGCCCAGGCCCAACGCCGCTAACTCCAACTGCCTCTTCATGACGGAGATGAGCTTAGCTCCTCACAGGAAGAGGCCTAACAGCAGGGTTTAACCAGCTGCAGGCACAGCAGGGTGGGTGTGCCTGCCTGCCTGTGTGTGTCTAGCCTGTGTGATGTGAAACCACTCCTTCCGGATTCCTAAAAAGAAAAGGGCGTGGGGCAGCAGTACAGCTGGGGGATAAAGAGGATTCCTTCTGTTTACTGTGCCATGGTTTCACAACAATCCCTCTTTTTCAGTTTCGCCACAGCCACTAAAACAAAGATGCCACTGTGCCTTCTGTTGACTTCAGCCTCTGACTTTGTGTTTTTGTAAGAAAATGTAATTATGTCCCTCACCGTGTACAGCATCTAGTCTTTCACACTCTTCTAATCAGTTTTGATACAAGTTTTCCAATAAGATAAATGAGATGCAACAAAAGTAACAAAAGTAATTTGGAATCAAAATGTTTATTTGTATTCGGTTCAAATTGCAAATGATTCAAAGAACATGATTTCTTGCCCTCTAAAATGCTGAATCTATTTTCTTTGCATGTAGATTCTAGTCACAAAATAAACTGATAAACATTGTTACAAAAACACATTACAAGTAATAATCACAGTTGATTTACAACACAGGGATGTAAAAACAATTAGGTTAATTCAGTGATTATCTTTCAATATTTCCTTTCATGGTGATAGTGAACATTTGAATATCTGTACCTAAATGATTAGTTCCTAAATATGACTTATTTTGTAACAATAATTAATTAACATTATCTAATTTTTAATAACTTTCAGCAAAGCTATCAAATAGTTCCTGGGTAATTCTACATGTATCAAAGTCAGACAATACACTGAACGAACAGACATGCACATGCAATGTACAAAATTACAATGTTCTCATGGAAAAACATGCTGCAACGTCTCTTCCGAGTGCTTACACCTGCCAACACTATTTGCCTGAAGTTAACAGGCAAATAAAGCACTCTCCCCCCACACATAGTTCTTTATGGCATAGCTGCTGTGAGTGAGAGTGGGCATCCTAGCCAGGGTGTACAGCACCCCTCCTCCACAGAACAGGAACCCAGAGGTCACCCAGCCCACATAGATGGCTGCCCCCATCTCCTTCTTCAGCACCTCATGGACCCGCGGGTTATAGAAGTCCCTAATGATGGACTGGGCCATCCAGGACACTATGGTGCTTAACCGAGCTAGGGCGAAGGTGACACCTGCAGCCTGCACCACGCAGGCTTTGACCCTGGGATGGCTTAGGCAGTTGGTACACCTAGCACCCAGGAGGAAGACGAGGAACGCCAGGCAGCCCAGTACCATGCTGATGACGATGAGCATGGAGATCAGGGGACAGGTCTAAAAGAGCGTCATAGATCTTACACTGCATCTGTCCCGTTGTTTCAGACACACAGGTCATCAACTGGCCCTCCCAGAACACCTGCATGACCACCAGGTGGGTGCCGATAAACACTGTGACCTTCCACATAGGCAGGCGCTACAACTTGAGCAGAACTAGGGATGAAACAAAGGGAAAATAAGTATTAACAATATGCTCAACATGACTGTTTGCCCTTTTGTCACAGTTCATAAACAAATACAGAAAGTTGATATACTAAGCTATGCTCTATGGTTTACAAATGTCCCAAAGACCCCAAAGTCCATTGTCATAGTCCTGTAGGGCCGATGCCACTTGTTCCATAATCAACAAGTACATGAATTCCCTTATCCAATTGTCCATGCTGAAGCATTGCGGTTCAATTTATAAATATTGTCTGTTTGACTGAAAAGAAGGCCAATGCAATGATGCATTGCATGGTTCTAGGTTTGACAGCCTACAGTACTTCCTATCAGGCACACTACAGGACAAAGTGGGATACATACCTGAAAGATTCCAGACAACATATCTACCTCAATCCAAAATATTTTGACGGCTGGACATTTCCAGAACAGATTCAATAGTGTACCAGCCATGACAATACAAATCTGAAAGACTTTGATACATATTTTCCAACCTATGAGGTGTGGTATAATCCCTGTGCAAGACTTTCGTTTGAATAATTTTATACCTTACACAGTTGGATATCGATGTTGTGTTTTTCCATATTGCATCCCACTGTGCTGCGGTGAGAGATACACCCAAGTCCTCTTCCCAACGTAAAGTAGGGATGTTGCCGTTTGGGGAGGAGGGGCCAATCAGCTTGTATAAGGCAGGAAACCGTTCCTTTCTCATTAGCAGCACCCCTTAGTTTGTTGCCTATCACACTTTTAGCTCCCACACCTTTTAGAAAATGGTTGCCAGGTTCCATTAGCCAGTGTCTTGCCAACTGCAGTAAACAAGTGGTTGTTCCATGTTGTCCATATTGGACATGCAGGAAGGGATGCTCCATTGATATATTACCTTTTATGAAGGATCTTTGCCACTTCACATGAAAACTCCAGTAGTGGATAATCTATTTTACAGTGGAATTTGGGGTAATACCATAATGATTATATGGAGATAGACTTGCTTCAAAATGTTGTTTCCAATTTTCTCCACTAGCCACTCCCAGTTACCACACGTTTCGATCTTGTTCTGACATGCTTTGTTTTGCTTCTCACTTCGCTGCTAAAAATACATTGAAAATCGAACAAACCAGAATGGTTTTACTAGTGAATTCCCAGAATTTATTATGCAAACGTGTGCCTGCGATGGACTTTAGAAGGTCAGTGATTTAGTCAGCACAACATTGAGATACGCTATATCTGGTTAAATTGACATGAGCTTGACTTTACTCAATAAAGTGATATACAAAACAAATTAAATGTATTAATTTCCGTGATTCTGAGCAGCTTTTACAATGGTAGGTAGCATTGTTAGGAGGTTTGTCTTTGTCTCGTTTTTGTCACGTGGCAGACAGTTTCTTCATCGTTTGTCGTAATAGAAATGTCCTCAGAGAGGGCATATTTACTGTACAGTATATACCACTAGATGGCAGTAGTGTGTCATCAGTGTATTTGATGGAGGGACATGACTGAGGTGTTGCACTATAAAGAATAGGAAGAATCAGTGAAACAGTAATTCAGAGTGAAACAATTATGCTAAAGTTGATACTGGGTGGAATATGAGTTGATAATTCAATCTCACTGAATATTAATTTACAGTTTTTCTCTAACACTATTATTTGATGTTAAACTTTATCTTAATAACACAATAACAAAAACACCTAAGGCTAAGAGATTTTACAGGTGAGACATATTAGAAAAATGACTAAAGGAAGGGATTGTCATTTTCTGCATAACTCGAGTCTCTCTCTCTCTCCCTGATCGACAAATCTGATAGCATGGAAACAATAACACTGCTTTCTCACAGCTTAGTGTGAACCAACTCAACTCACTCCAGTCTTTTTATAAACTCAACCATAATAGATTATTTGTATTTATTTAGATGCTACGAGAGTGGATTGATTGCCCCTTTAAAATAATAACTGTCACAATAGACATACAGTCAACCCAATGTCTGGAGGCCTTGCTTTTTTATATGTTGGTCGAACACATTGAAGTGATGTAGTCATTGAGTTTGAAGCCTGGGTGGAGTTATCTCAGTGTTCTGTTTTAACCGCACAGAGAACATTTTATGATCATGACGAATGCGTAGGGAAAAAAAGGACATCCGGGGGAATACTGAACCAACACACACACCTGAAATATGAAAAGATAGTTTCATCTATTAAAAGAGATTATATACTGGGTGGTCCCAGCCCTGAATGCTGATTGGCTGACAGCCATGGTATATGAGACCGTATACCACGGGTATGACAAAACATTTGTTTTTACTGCTCTAATTACTTTAGTAACCAGTTTATAATAGCAATAAGGCACCTCAGGGTGTGTGGTATATGGTCAATATACCACGGCTAATGGCTGTATCCAGGCACTCCGCAATGCGTCATGCGTAAGAACAGCCCTTAGCCGTGGTATATTGGCCATATACCACACCCCCTCGTGCCTTATTGCTTAATACATACAACAGCATAAAAAGGTGCTGACTAATAACATTTGCAACAGTGTTCGCACGGACCTCTCGCTCAACGCCTCGTTTGATTACCACGAACCGTGACACTAAGCATTCATAGTGCACTGTCTGTGCATACAACATCCTCCCACTGGATCCTGTTCCTTCCACTGTCTGTCCATATACCTTATACCACCAATACCTTTTGAAATGTTCCGACCAGTTTGTCCCATGAACTGTCATGTTAAATGTAAGTCTTTGTTGGGGTGGAGGGGCTTGCCACAGAACCTGCTGCTTTGCTGTGACCTCCTGACTACTTGGCCAGTAGTATTTCACAGAGGGGGCTTTGTCGTCCTCCTTGGGGGGCAGTTACCAGAGGAGCCCCCCTCCCAGGAGTAGAAGGATCCCAGCCGATGTAGAGCGTAGCCCCCAGCTCCCTCCGCTGGGCATCCACCAGGAGCGGGTTGTAGAAGTCCTGGATGATGATGCTGGCCGTCCAGGATACAGGGATGAGACACAGGATCCCACTGATGATTAGCACAACCCCTGCCGCCACCGTCACCTGTGCCTTGGCCACCTCCATCGCCACCAAGTTGGTGTACTTCCCACCGGCGAACGTCATGAGGAGGCCGGCGATTCCCACCATGATGTCCAACACGACCAGCGCTCTGGCAGCCTGCAGGGCCAGCATCGAGTCATATAGCTTACACTGCATCTGGCCCGTGCTCTGGACCACACAGCTCATCCAGATGCCCTCCCAGATGGTTTGCGAGGTGACAATGTTGTTTCCGATGAAGGCTGTGACCCTCCACATGGGCACGCCGCAGACAATGATGGACCCCACCCAGCTGAGCAAGGCCAGGCCACTGTCCAGAATCTGCATGCCCATGGAACCCATTCTGAATGTAGTGCCTCTCTGTCTCTCTCTACTCGTCGACTCTATTCGTGTCTCCACTATTCGTGTCTCCAAGTTAATATTGGAAGGTGATCAGGTGTTTATGTGCACTTGAAAACAAGATAGAAGAGTGTTACTGGCTGTTCCGGCTATACAAAACTGAGATACCAGCCAAATAATACTAGCCAAATAATACCAGCCAAATAATACCAGCCTTACAGGATACATTGTTGTCTGTGGACAATAAAGGTGTGAGTTTCATTTTGTTCTCATTTTTAGAGATGATAGATCGGTTTACGAAAGCGGTTATTGTTCAAACAACCAATGAGGAATGAGGATGTAGATATGTGCCAGAAAACTCACCAGCTTGAAAGTTCAAGCAGCAAAATTTACTTTCAATGGGATTTTACATTATCAGCAATAGATGGAAAATAGTGCTGAATTAAGTTCATAGATAGTCGTGGGAGGGCAGAAAATAAAAGAGAGAGGGGGGGGGCACTAAGCCCTATAAAGTACCCTGTGTGTATTTTTTTACTCACCATACCTTCTTAGTTTACACATTCTCAACTTAAAAACAACAGTGTTTTGTTTTACTTTGCTGACGCCTATGCCAAGCTTCACCACAGTATCCAACCGGTTTGGAGACATTCACATTGCATTGGCACAGCAATGGACAGAAGAGGGGGGCATTTTTGACGATGAGAATTCAAGTGGCATTGTTAACGGCTCATCTCTCTATCCTGAAACCAGTGGGAAGACAGGCCTAACCACCTAGCCAACTGGCGTTCACTACAGAGGCATTGTTTGAATGGACAAATTACCATCTCTTGTTCACAGCTCTTGTTTTTGTTAGCATGTCCAAAGACATTGATGTGCATCTCATTGAAACCGGTCGTCAACCACACATACCAACCGGGGAAGTGAAAGAATCTGGTCTGGCTTGAAAATCCACGTTATCTGGTTTCAGGTCAGGGGGAAAGAAGTTTACTCCACCCTTTCAGGGACAGATAGACCCATATAACTTCAGGGGATGTGACTGAGCCATTAGCTAACAACGATTACAACCAAGCTGAGCTGACCTGCGTTGACTCTCCTTTACAACCTCTGCCTGAGCTTCATTGATTTTACAAAATAAAACAAGAAGTCTTCAAAATGGTGTCGATGGGAAGACAGATGCTGGGTTTCATCCTGGCTATCATCGGGTTCCTGGGGACCATCATTGTGTGTGTCCTGCCTATGTGGAAAGTCACAGCTTTCATCGGAGCCAACATCGTGACTGCTCAGGTCATCTGGGAGGGCCTGTGGATGAACTGTGTGACCCAGAGCACGGGACAGATGCAGTGCAAGATCTACGACTCCCTCCTGGCCTTACCCCAGGACCTGCAGGCCGCCAGAGCTCTGTCCGTCATCGCCATCATTGCGTCATGCTTCGGCATCCTCCTGGGAATTGCTGGAGGAAAGTGCACCAACTTCGTGGAGGATGAGGCTTCCAAAGCTAAAGTAGCCATTACCAGCGGGATCATCTTCATCGTGGCTGGCGTCCTCATCCTCGTCCCTGTTTGCTGGTCCGCCAACACCATTGTCAGGGATTTCTACAACCCCCTGCTGATCGAGGCCCAGAGGAGGGAGCTGGGGGCCTCGCTATACATCGGCTGGGGCACCGCAGGGCTCCTGATCCTGGGAGGGGGGCTCCTCTGCAGCTCCTGCCCACCCAAGGAGGAGCGTGACAACTACCCAGTGAAGTACTCACAGGCAAGGTCCACAGCTACCAGCAGAGCTTACGTTTGAGCTGGAAACTGTTGAAAGAGAGACTGTAAATTATTTAATTATCTTGGGTGATCCTCTCTGAATTGACAATACCATGCAAGTTACTGGAATTATCAAGTCTTGTTCTTCTGCATTTTACGTTTTTTAAAGTGATGTGAAATCAGAACAGAGTGAATCTATGAAAACAAAGTTACTGAGAGCTTCAGAACTTTGCAAGAAAAATAAAAAGACAGAACGGTTGCCTATAAGAAACGACAATACAGAGAAATAGTGCTACTGTATATGCTGTCTGGAGGGATCATCTCATGAGTCATTAGGTGATGACTAAAGTAAATTGAAGCCATTCCCATAACCCTAACTTCTCTTTTACTGTATAAGGACACTGTGCCAGAATAATAATATTGATATTCATGTAAGAACATGGGGAATATGATTTGAGAGTTAAACCATAGGTACAGTATATATGTATGATTGACTTTGTACAGTAGATCACAGTATGTTTTGCAAACAGACACGTGTATCTGTTCAATATATGTTAATTGATTATTTTCTTATTTTTTTAAATAAAAAGTTTCCAACAAAGTTTATACATTGGTGTTAACCGTCTTTTTTAAGAAATAGATTCCGTTACTGTGATTTCCTTTTTCTCAGCTGGAATCTTAGCTGAGAATGTCTAATAGCATATTCTGACCTATTGATGATCCTTCCTCACTGTCTTCTGTTTGAATGACACCAAAAGCGGACTTTACATCCCATTGATCCGAGTAAGAAAGTGAGGAAAAATATTTAGCCCTGTCACACAATCCTGAGCATTTCATCTAAGGATTTGAAATAGATTTACCCCATTAAACCCACTAAGACATTTACTGTAATGACTGGCAGTGACAGATTGACATCAATTCGTTTTCAAAATCTTTAAGGAGGGGCAAGAATGCACAGCTGAACCAGTTACCCAACTTAAGTCAGGTGAGATAAGGGAAAAACTACTGTCTGTGAAACAGTTCCGCTATTTAAACTGTCTTCCTCTCAGAACCAGCTATGTAGAGACGGTGCGAACAGATGTTCCAAAATGTAAAGGCCTACTGGTAATTTTGATTATTTATTTAGATTGAAAAATACTCTAATTAGAAAAACTGGTGGAACCAGGTTTGTTTTCATTGTTGAATAGACAACAGTCCCTACTTTCTTTAACTACAAAGCATTAAGAACAGTATAAACCTATTACTCCTGAAACTAAATCATAATACCTTGTTCCAAGTTTACCAAAACATGTCACATCTTCTTGTGACAGTGACACACTTTATACATAATGTACATAACATAATGCTTTAGTTAACAGTGCATTATGTTAGTTTGAGAAACAGACGCGTCACAAGTCCTGAAATGGCAGATTAATTAAATAGTACCCCGCAAAACACCAGTCTCAACGTCAACAGTGAAGAGGCGACTCCGGGATGATGGCCTTCTCGGCAGAGTTGCAAAGAAAAAGCCATTTCTCAGACTGGCCAATAAAAAGAAAAGATTAAGATTGGCAAAAAAACACAGACACTGGACAGAGGAAGATATGGCTTTTTCTTTGCAACTCTGCCTAGAAGGTTAGCATCCCGGAGTCGCCTCTTCACTGTTGACGTTGAGACTGGTGAGGCGTCTGTTTCTCAAACTAGACACTCTAATGTACTGTACTTGTCCTCTTGCTCAGTTGTGCACCGGGGCCTCCCACTCCTCTTTCTATTCTGGTTAGAGCCAGTTTGCTCTGTTCTGTGAAGGGAGTAGTACACACCGTTGTATGGGATCTTCAGTTTCTTGCCAATTTCTCGCATGGAGTAATCTTAATTTCTCAGAATAAGAAAGTTATTTGTTTCTGGACATTTTGAGCCTGTAATCGAACCCACAAATGTTGACGCTCCAGATACTCAACTAGTCTAAAAAGGCCAGTTTTATTGCTTCTTTAATCAGCACAACAGTTTTCAGCTGTGCTAACATAATTGCAAAAGGGTTTTCTAATGATCAATTAGCCTTTTTAAATGATAAACTTGGATTAGCTAACACAATGTGCCATTGGAACACAGGAGTGATGTTTGCTGATAATGGGCCTCTGTCTGTAGATGTACTGTAGATATTCCCCCAAAAATTAGCCGTTTCCAGCTACAATAAGTCATTTACAACATTAACAATGTCTACACTGTATTTCTGATAAATGTTATGTTATTTTAATGGATAAAAAAAATGCTTTTCTTTCAAAAACAAGGACATTTAGTGAACGGTAGTGTATTTATATTTCCTGAGCTTTCTTATATCTCCTAGATATAGGACAGACAATTCAAACCTTACTCCTCATGATTTATTTTTTACAGTCTTTTGCCATTTATGAATGTGTTATTCAATGGGCTTTTATGGGCTATAGTAGCAAAGGCCAAATTCAATATTTTTTCCAAAAATTAAGAAATATAATTTTTTTGACACCTAAAGTGGTCCAAATCAAATAGTTAAATTATCTATGGTATGAACATCTCAAAAACTATTCCATATGTTAGCTTAGTACACCCCGCCGGCAAAGGCTTTTAGATTAATGATTTAAGGGAGAGTTTCAAAACACAACTTTTAAAACATGAATAGTAAAAGCAGAGGCTTTGATTATTGGTATGATTATTGCTTATAGTTCATGAACATTTGAAATGGCAGTTTCCCAACTTTTCCACAAAGACACATTAACACTTTACATTATTTTATATCATAAAATTTCTGTTTATTTTTGTTAAAAATAGGTATACATATTTACAGAAAAATGTATTGTTTTTCATGTACAGATACATCACATAGACCAACCAGCTATTTACAAACAACAGTATCAGTTGCACAATGGGAGAAGAACACAGGTTGCTGCTAAAATGAACATTTACGCTACATCCATTCTCATTATCAAACAATTTCTCATAATTTTTGCATACTTATAAGGATTTACATTGTCAACATTTAAGAGAACAGGTTCTTCCTTTTGTGTGCAGGTGCAAACACTCGTAAACAGGATGCCTCCGAGGATCGTCACTTTACTCTTGGAGGAATCAGACTCCAGGCAGCTGGTGCACTGGCCCCCGATGAAGGTGCCAATCAGGCCAACAAAGTTGAAGACAATGGAGATGATGACCTCATCACCGAGTCATCACAGAGTCATCCATCCTCCCCATGGCGACAGGCTGTGTCTGGATTGGGAGAAAGAGACGTCTGCCTGCCTAGGTCTGGATTTCTGGAGATATGTGGCATGTCTAATTGACGATCAGAAACAACTGGAGCCTGCTGAAGAGGAAGAATGTGCAGGAGGGGTTTCCTGCCACCAGGTGAGTTGTTCCGGACAGACCAGATTCATCAGACTGTCACACTGTAGATACTGTGTGACACTCAGACAGAGCTGAAGCATCTTTAATGCAATAATGTAATCTTCAGAAAGATCTCTTTCATATGCGACAGGTTCAAAACAACCTGGAGTTCAGATGGTCACACTTCCGCCCACCGAATACCATCAATAGACACTGAAACTGGCACCCCGCCAAGCCGCACTGCTTCATGACACAATGCTTGCTTAACCCGGAAGCCAGCCACACCAATGTGTCGGAGGAAACACTGTACACCTGGCAACCGTGTCAGCGTGCTTGCACCTGGCCCGCCACAGGAGTCGCTAGGGGCCAAATCCTCCCCTAACCCGGACGACGCTGGGCCAATTGTGCGCCGCCTCATGGGTCTCCCGGATGAGTCCGGCTGCTATGCAGGGAATAGGATATGTTATGATGAAAGTGACATTCCACCAGGGGCGATTTTAGCATGTAAATCTTTGTGGGGTCGAAAAATAATAATAAGTGGGATGAATGCCAGCAAAACCACAACACAACACAACACAACACTAAACAATACATTAATTGCACTATAATGGTGACAAACAGTGCCCACAAACTGTTAGGGCCTACATAAAGCTGTCCAAACAGCAAGAGTCCCAACAGCATACCCAACACCTTACCACTGTTACACCTGGCTATCAGCGGAGCCTTATCTGGCAGAGAAACAGTTCATTCAGCCTCATTTACTGACTTTTAAAAAACATAGCTGATATGGCTGACTTGCTTAAACAAACTATGGTTTCTACTGACAATTGAGATGTACAAACTATGGCATATGGGAACGAAGAGCGGATAAGAGTCAATCTTTAATTTTGATTAAGACATTAACGAGCAAGCTACTGTAGGACGGACGTAGTCAGTATAACTATTTATTCAGCACTTTTGAAATGCACAGTGACAGAATTCAGAACAGGAGACGTTCTTACAGTGTTCTCCCTGTACACCAAGTCAGAACCATAGGATAAATAAAGAGGGCATATAAGCAGACAATGAAAGCTCTTGCAATATTCAATGATTACATTTCTCTAAAACAGGTGACAGGCTACATGTACACCACCGAGTCAGAACAGTAGGCAAAATTAAAAAGTGAACATTGACCAAATTATTAGGGTGAGGCACATGGGCTACTAACAGCTTACTATACAACATACACGTATTATTACTTTCTTAGCTACAGTATACATATCTCCCTGGATTATTACATCATTTATGCAGCAGCATACAATACATTTTTTGGACCTTGTTGTGCTGTGCTCACTTGAACAGGAAGGTGGCGCGCCAGTCCGTCGTGGTCAAATTTTATCATCAAACTTTGTCATCAAAGTCTGGCATTCTCTAGATTGATGGTGCTTTCAAAACAACTGGGAACTGAAAAAAACAAGGTTGAATCATGATGACGTCAGTGATCTTCAGGTCGTAGCTCTAGAAAGAGTTCCAAAGAACGGGGGAGCTTGCACCCCCACGTGAGATGGTATGAACTCTGAACTATTTCACTAAAGAAGAAGTGATTCCTAGATTATAGCCTAACAGTCTGCAGCTGGAAAGTTGCGCAAATCTAGAAAGAACATTGATCGACCTGGAAGATTCTACAAAGGAACGATAGCGACACCGGAGAACCAACGGACTACGTCAGGGCTGTGGCTGCGTTAAATGCATACTTTGTGTCACAGGTGAACTAAGCATTCGCGAGACAGACGTTTTATCAACTGACACGGAAAACTGGTGAGACAGTTCAGCAATTTTGTTACTCGCCTTAGACAAGCAGCTAAAGACTTTGCTGGAGATAAGGACAATCAGATTAGAGATGCCATACTGGTAAATGAGAACTGTAACTCAGACAACATGACGTTCTCAGTGGGAGGGGTCCGTTTATTAATGTTAATTGACTCTGGGGCCACGAGTAACATAGTAGATGAGAGCGCATGGGAAACGTTGAAAGCCAAGAAAGTAAGGTGTCGTTCATCACTGACTGATAAAAAGCTATATGCATACTCATCAAGCGAGACATTACCAGTAAAAGGGGTTTTCACATGCCACATAAAGACAGGCAAGCGTAGCACACAGGCTGAGTTCACTGTGACGTGTGGACGCGGAGTACCGTTGCTAGGTAAAGAGACTGCCATCAAATTGGGTCTGCTAAAAGTGGGTGTTGACATAGCAGCAGTGACAGATATAAAAACTCAAATAAAACAGCAATACCCCAAGTTGTTTGAACGGGTGGGTAAGCTAAACACAAAGCAGATCAACCTACATGTTGATAAAAACGTGACACCAGTAGCAACATTCCAACTGAGAGAAGGTGTGGAGAAAAAGATAGATAGAGAAACAACATAACATGGACTTAATGGAGAGAGTGGATGGTGCCACACCATGGGTAAATCCGGTAGTGGTAGTGCCAATTGGTGCAAACACCAGAGTCGAGAGGCATAACAACGTTTGCTGTGCATAGTGGGATATACAGATATAAAAGACTCATATTTGGAGTTTCATCGGCGAGCGAGAAGTATCAACATGATATCGCAACAGCACTGGCAGGCATCGAGGGGGTGGAGAACATATCGGATGACATCATCGTCCAAGGAGACCCATGACCAGCGGCTACATGCTGTGGGCTGACTCTCAAATCAGAGAAATGTCAGTTCAACATGGACAAATTGGTGTTTATGGGCATGTTGCTCTCACAGAAGGTCATTGGGCCCACAGCTGAAAGAGTGAGAGCCGTGGTCGAGGCCAGGGAGCCTGAGACGGCATCAGAGGTTTGTAGATTTCTAGGTTTAGTGGGCTACAGCAGTAGGTTCATTCCCCAGTTCTCTAAACAACATTCTACTTGGGACCGAAACAGAAGGCATTTCAGACATTAAAAGAGGAACTGGCTGAAACCGCGACACTCGCGTATTTTGACAAAGACGCTCCCACAAAAGTAATAGCAGATGCAGGACCAGTGGGCAGAGGAGCTGTGCTTGTGCAAGAACAACAAGGAGAAATGGTTCCAGTCTGTAATGTGAGTAGGAGTCTGTCAGAGTGTGAACGTAGATTTTCACAAATTGAGCGTGAGGCCCTTGCATTGGTTTGGGCTTACGAAAGGCATCACCCGTATGTATACGGCAGGGGATTTGATATAGTGACTGATCATAAGGTGTTAGAGGCTATTTACAGACCTCGGTGGGTCCTGAGACTCCAACCCTATGACCTTCGAGTTGTCGAGTTGTCCACATACCTGGGAAAAACAACATCGCTGACCCTCTGTCTCGTCTAATTGGAAAGACTGCAGTGAAAGACTCACACATACACAGAGCAGAGGAGTATTTTAGATTTGTGGCTGTGAACACAACTCCAAATGCAATGACTACAAGGGAAGTGGAGGAAGCATCAGCTACAGATGTAGAGCTAAGAAAAATTAGAAATGCTATTCAGAGTTGGTGTTATGAGACATGCCACCCGTAGCAAATGAACTGTGTGTTATCGGACAATTAGTCCTAAGGGGAACACGCATTGTTTTGCCACATGCACTTCATGCGAGGGCTCTAGCCTTAGTTCACAAGGGACATTTGGGCATTGTAAGCACAAAACAACACCTCAGGAGTAAAGTATGGTGGCCAGGCATGGACAAGGCTGCAGAAAGATATGTCAAGTCATGTCATGGCTGTCAAGATGTGCCAGAACCGCTGAGACCCACAGCGCTACCTGATGGGCCCTGGCAGGACATCGCCACTGACCTATTGGGTCCACTACCAACAGGACACTCAATACTAGTAGTTGTAGACTACTACAGCAGACATTATGAATATGAAATCATGCAATCTACTACCACAGAAAAGGTGATTGATAGTTTGGAGACTATTTTCAGTCGTCATGGGCTACCATTAACAGTCTGATCTGATTGTGGCCCACAGTACATATCATCCCAGGTCCAGAATTTCTGCCAGGAAAATGGGATACAGCATGTAAAAACAACGCCAAAATGGGCACAGGCAAATGGTGAAGTGGAGCGGCAAAATGCCTCCCTCATGCAACGTATACGCATTCCACAAGCTGAGGGCCTGGACTGGAAGCGGGAGCTATGCAAGTACGTAACAGTTTACAGATCCATTGAACACTCTACCACGTGCAGGAGCCCAGCTGAGCTCCATTTCAAAAGGAAAATGAGGGGGAAGCTCCCAGATATACTACACCACAGAGTGACCTGGAGACACGGGACTATGATGCGGAGCAGAAAGGGAAATCCAAGATCTACGCAGACAACCATCGCAGAGCTAAACACTCTGACGTGGACATCGGAGACCAGGTTCTCATAAAACAGGACAAAACAGTTCACAACAACCTTCAACAAGACACCACACACTGTGATCCAGAGGTGTGGACTCGAGTCATGTGACTTGGACTCGAGTCAGACTCGAGTCATGAATTTGATGACTTCAGACTCGACTCGACAAAATGTACAAAGACTTGCAACTCGACTTGGACTTTAACATCAATGACTCGTGACTTCACTTGGACTTGCGCCTTATGACTCGAGAAGACTTGCTACTTCCCATGAAAACTGGGGAAAAAAATTTTCACACGGCCGCGCCGCTCTCCGTTTATCTGCATCTGTGAAAAAAATGTGCACCATCCACCTGTATGCATACAGAGAGCGCGCGCTGCCTGCACGTTATCCAATCACTGTAGTCCCACGTTGTTTTGATTCGACAGCATCTAAGCAGGCACATTGCAAGACAACCAATGAAGCACATCAAGCAACAACGCGCCAGTTGTCAAAATGATACCAAAGATAGTTTCGTTTGGCTATAAAAAATTACGAGGTAGTCGACAAAAAACGAGTTGCAATCTGCAAAACATGCGGATCGAAGATTACAGCTGCCACAACGTCCAACTTTGTTCGACACCTGAAGTTGCACAAAGAAAGGTAAGTTTTGAACGAATGCTACGCACCTTATCGGATGTACCGTAACTTACTAGCTAGCTGCTGCTATTTACTGTATCAACGAGACAAACGCACGTCTCCCTTGCTGGTTCATGCTTACAAAAATATGGATTTTTGAACTGCTATTATATGGACATTCTAAAACGCTTTCGTGAAAAACGCTTAACGTTCTTTAATGTACTAAGACAGTGTTATTAAAAGACCAAACTCTGTAAATATCATATTAATAAAGTATACTATGTACAAAACATCAGATGAGCCCAGAATATGAACGCAAACACGTTTAATAACACGTTGCGTTTTCCTCCCATAGAAAACTATTATAAGAAAAGGCTTAACGTGTCTTAATATACTGAGACAGTAATATTAAAAGACCAAACTATAAATATCATATTAATAAAGTATACTAAATGTACAAAACATCAGATGAGGCCAGAATATGAACGCAAACACGTTTAACAACACGTTAAGTGTTTTCCTCCCATAGAAAACCATTATAAGAAAAGGCTTAACATGTCTTATGTAGGCTACTATGTATTCTGGGCTCATCTGATGTTTTGTACATAGTATACTTTATTGATATGATATTTACTTAGTTTGGTCTTTTAATAGCACTGTCTTAGTACATAAGACACGTTAAGCCTTTTCTTATAATGGTTTTCTATGGGAGGAAAATGCTTAACGTGTTATTAAACGTGTTTGCGTTCATATTCTGTGCTCATCTGATGTTTTGTACATAGTATGCTTTATTAATATGATATTTGCAGAGTTTGGTCTTATAATATTACTGTCTTAGTATATTAAGCATTAAGCAACGTTAAGCGTTTTTCACGTTAAGCGTTTTAGAATTCAGTTTCAGAGTTGCTGGTGTGCTGCCTCATTGAGGTCGTTTATGTAATTTTGGTTAATCACAACTAAGCTGAACTGTCGCTGAAGACAAAATATCACAATTAAACAATGAATGCACCCCCTTTCACAACTCGGATGTAGTTGGTGCATCCCTAAACCCATCCAAGTACAACAGGAAACATAGTAAGACGTATACATTGTAAAGAGGAAAATGATAACACAGTCACAGTAGATCCACCATTAGCCTTCCCTTTTCATATCATGCCCAAACAGCAGACAGCGCATGGACAGAGTGCTACCGTAGTCTACAGTAGGTCTGTGAGGCAGCGCACCACTGGGATATATACAGTATATAATAAAATAATAACGATTATAGTAGTAATGTTCAGAGATGCAATAGATTATTATAGTGCAGTTCTTAACTAATGGGAATATTGTTTAGCTTATTTTTGGTTTAATTTGGTTTACTTTAGTTATTTAATTTATTCAATTATTTTGTTTTTCTATACTTTTCATGCCAACTTGCCATGGCCCCCCTAGAACCCCCTCGCGGCACCCAAGGGTCCCCGTCCCCACTTTGAAAACCACTGCTATAAAGCATATGACTTCAGTTTCTTGAGGGAAAGGGCTTTCTTATGAATTTTGAAGCAGTGAAAATATTCTTAATATTGCATACACTGAAACTGAAATGTATTATCGTAAACCGTAGTGTACAATAGGCAATGAATATTAACACAACAACATTGATATGAGTAAAGAGTAGTTTCAAATACAACATGTGTGGCTGTAAAGGATTTTCTGACATCTGTTTCATATTCTTCTCTGTTACAGGTATGAAGAATACCAGATGAACAAAATCATCGTAGATGAACCACAACAGGCTTCAATCTCACAATTCCTTGACACTCGTGTAGGGCGTTACAGCCTGACCCACCCACAGCAGAAGGCCATCTCCAATGCGATACTGTCTGACTTGATTATTGATTGCAATTTCCCTCTGTCTATTGTGGAAAATAAGAGCTTTCGTCACTTTCTGGCTGTGCTGGACAGCAAGTATACCCCAGTATGTCGCCGAACGCTGACCACAAAAACAGAGAGCCTTGCTGAGGAGAGACGGTCAAAGTTAAAAACTCAATTGAGCAACACTGACCATGTTTCAGTCACTGTGGACATTTGGTCTGATCGAAAGATGAGGGGATTCCTTGGTGTCACTGTGCACTGGATGGAGCGAGATGCAGAGAGGGTACAGCTAAAGACTAATCTCTTGGCCTGCAACCGCTTCAAAGGCTCTCACACAGCAGAGCGAATCTGTGACCAATTTGAGGCAATATGTGATGAATACAACATCAAAGCTAAATTGGACTATATAATTAGTGACAATGCTGCTAACATGCGCAAGGCATTTACAGTCTGCTTCCCCAGCGAACAGGAGGAAGATGAAGATGCTGGAGATAATCTTGATGATCCTGAGCTATGGCATGACTTAACCCAAGAAGACCAGCAAACCGTCGATGCTGCTATGGCAAAGAAACAGCGCCTGCAGTGTTTTGCACACACATTGCAGCTGGTTGTGGGAGACGGTTTGAAAGAAACAAAAGCGGCATGTCCTTCTCTCTCCAAGTTATCAAAACTTAGCTCCCAGCTCCACACAAGCACAACGTTTAAAGACATCTTCGATGGTGAATTTGGGGAGCACAGAGGCATCCCTGCTGCAGTGAGCACGAGGTGGAATTCCACACTGCGGCAGGTAAAAGCAGTCCTTCATTGTGATCAGCAAAAGCTCTGCGCAGTTCTTGAGAAGGCCGGGCATAAAGAACTGTCATTCACACCACAAGAGTGGAATCTGCTGAAGGAGTTGGTGGACATCTTAAAACCGTTCGGAGAAGCAACTGATTTGACACAGGGGGAGAAAGTCATTACAATCAGTGCAGTTGTTCCATCCATCTTGTCCCTCAATCACCATCTTGAGAAGCTGAAGCCTCAAGTTTGTTTCCTGAGTGGCCTGGTCAGAGGTCTGCAGGCATCCCTGAAAAAAAGATTTCTTGGGATCTTCATTAATGTAAAAATGGCCCAGTCTCAAGAAGGGATCACTGCCCCCTTTTCAGACACAGTCTACCTGAAAGCAGCTGCCTTGGATCCAGCCTTTTGTCTGCTGTGGATTGAGCCCCATGTGCTGGTCAACCGTGACATCAAGGCAGAGGTGGCACAACGAGTTAAAGGTAAATATTATTGACTTGCAATGCAACTTAAATGCAACGTACAATAATTTGATCTTAATCTGATATAGGATCTAATGTGATATTAATCTGACTTTAACAATAATAAAAAATGTCAGTCTTGAACAGTATCATCAACATCAGAAATAAGGGCTCTTTTGTTTCTGCTGTTGTGACACGGTTTTTTTTTTTTTTTTAGAATTGATCCTGCAAGATGCTGCAGAGACAGAGCAGCCTGTGCCGGTGCCTGCTGAAGAAGAACTAGAGGACATGGAAGGAGAAGGGCTGTTTGCTGCATACCATAAGAGGCAGAAAAGGGATGTTGGGACCCCACCAGCAGTACAGCTAAGTCACTACATTGGGCACAGCCCAAATACAAGCATTTTGTTTGTGAAAATTAAATGTTATGTTTTTTGCTGTATTTGATTAATGTTATTGTATAAAAAGGTTTAAATAAATACAAATCTTACAGACATACATGATTTGTATACATTTTATTTCTGTGGTAAGAGGACTTGAAATGACTCGAAACTAAAATGGTAGGACTTTGGACTCGACTTGAGACTTGATGGCTTTGACTTTTGACTCGACTTGGGACTTGCCTCATCTTTGACTCGACTTGACTCGGGACTCGAGGGCAAAGACTTGAGACTTACTTGTGACTTGCATAACAATGACTTTGTCCCACCTCTGCTGTGATCCAAAAAGAGGGAAACAATGTGGTTGTTCAATCTCCAACTGGAGCCAGGTATTCAAGGAATACAACATTGGTGAAGAGGTATATAATTGAGGAGCCGGATCCACAATCAAAGGACAACACACAATTGAAATAGTCTGTGGAACAGAGTCCTACTCTGAGACAGTACATAGAATCCAAACCAGAGACCATCTGTGAGGAATCACCACAAAGACCAGACACCAAGCCAGTCAGGCCTCACAGACAAATTAAACTGCCACAGAAGTTCACAGACTTTGCCATTAAATAATTATCCTGAACTGAAAGGGTTAAAGAAAAGTATAAACTGAAAAATGACAAGTATAAAGGACTAATGCGAATGTTTGAGTTATGACGAGAAAAGTGCAGAATGTTTTATTAACAAGAAAAACATTAGAAAGTCCATTTAGACTACAGAAATATTAAGACATTGAACAGATTTCAGTTGTTTATTGATAACATATAGGTTGTTATACAGATTAAGAATAAGTGCTGTTGCGTATGTCAGGTTGACGTTGAAGTTCATATCCATGTAAAGGGGGGATGTAGTGTATTGATGTGACGTACTGATATAGGACGTCACCACGTCAATAAAGGAAAGTGAAGCGGGCTGCACGGACCACGATGGAATAAAGACACGTTGAAGTTCACCTCTCAGTATGGTTGATTTAATTCACTATAATATCTTAACTTAGCACAAGTTGTAAGAAAGGGTTGAACACTCCCATGTCTTATTCGACTAGTATTTTTTAAAGTGTAAGGATATATTTTACTCCCTCTATGTTTAATATAACACACATACATTAATTATTAATTTCGGTTGCCTTTCCTGACGAAGTTTGGGGAGGGGGTTGGTATTCTGGCAGGGGGGAGCTTTTCGGCACACCACCTGGATGCGCGGCCAATAAAAAGAACAGATTAAGAAGGGCAAAAGAAATACACAAAAGACAGATACACGATACATGATACATAGTGCGGCAGTATCAAAAAGTATAAAAATACAAGAAGTCTGGAGTGCAAAAGCTATGAAAAGGCATTGCTTAGTATGAGTAAATGATCATGATAAATGAATATGTTAGGTGAGAAAATGATACAATTATTCCAAGTTGATATAAATAAAAAAATAGAAAATAAAAATGTTGCATGGTTAACTATACAGGTCGATGGCAGAGAAAGATACTGAACTAGCTAAATGTGCGTATGATATAAGTGAGGGTAATAATAGTTTACATAATATACAGTCTGGTTAAATGTACAGGTACATGACTATTTGCACGGTTACATTAACTGTACAGGTTGGTGTGGGGTGTGGCTGAATAGCTGAGAATAAGCATGACCGTGCTGAGGGATAAACCATTAATTCATTTGATACATGATCAAAGGTTGTTGCTCATGTACAGTGAAAGAAAACACGAGACAGTGCATTTGAAGTTGAACAAAAAATATTTATTTACAGTTTTATCACCATTGAAATTCACATTTTCAGAATCACACATACATTTAAAAAATATATTTTGTCAAAATGGTGAATGAAATGTACAATTTCAAAGCAAATGTTATGGGAAACCCATTCAGATCGTCCTGAATCTTTGATAAATTTTTTCAAATAATAGCCTTGGTTAGTTCCTATTCATTCTATGTATTGTGAATAGGAGCATTAGCTAACATTGTCCATCCACACCCTTTTCTGGGTGCGTTACATGCCGTCATGTAATTTCTTACTTATACAAGTGCCACTGTCTGGAAGTGTTGTCTGTCTTTAGTCAAATACATTGGAATGTTGTCATTTAGCAGTCGAATCAAGCTTTGATATCATACAAACATGATTGAACAATCACAAAATCACAATGTGGGACAGTAAGGATCACACTGCACAGCACCTGTATAAACGTACATAGTCTCTCTGTCTGTCATTTTACAATCTCTCTTGCTTTTCATTTCTCTTCCTTCTCTCTCTGACGTTCCTCCGCTCCTCAAACATAGTCCTTGGGTGCCGTGGACCTGGCAGCTGAGTACTTAGTGGGGTAATTTTCCTCTTTAGAGGGACAGTTGGCACAGAGGAACCCTCCTCCCATGATCATGAGGGCCGCGGCCCCCCAGCCGATGTAGAGTGCTGCCCCCAGCTCCATCTTCTGAGAGCTGGTCAGCATGGGGTTGTAAAAGTCTCTGATGATGGTGTTGGCCGACCAGCAGACGGGGATGAGGCAGAGGACGCCGGCGATGATGAAGACTACACCCGAGCCCACGCCTATTCTGGATTTGGCCCTCTCATCCTCCACGCAGTTGGTGCACTTGCCCCCGGCCATGGCGAGCATGATGCCCACCAGGCCCATCAGTATAGAGATGATGATGAGAGCACGAGCGGCCTGGAGGTCCTGGGGTAGAGCCAGCATGGAGTCGTATACCTTACACTGCATCTGACCTGTACTCTGGACCACACAGTTCATCCAGATGCCTTGCCAAGTGGTTTGGGCTGTGATTATGTTCTCGCCGATGAAGGCTGTGACCTTCCATTGAGGCAGAGCACAGACCACGATGGCCCCGATCCAGCCAATGATGCCCAGGGCTGTGCCCAACATCTGAAACCCAGCAGATACCATATTTTCTTCTTCTTTAAGTCCTGTAAGAATCGATGAAGGAAATCTGCCGAAAATGAGTGTCTTCTTAGAAATCAGTTGCTTGGTATGTCTTGCTTGAATGATGTCTTGCTTGTCAATGTTTAAGCCATAGTTGGAGCAGGTGCTTTTATACACCTGACTTGGGTGGGGCTTGGCACATAAATCCTTTGACATGACTTGCCGCTTCCCCCCCAGGGCATGTGCCGTCATGCTATTTTTTGTCTTCTTTTGTCTATGAAATGGAACAGGTGGAACAGCCTCATTGTGACTCACCAGTGTTCAAATAATTTAAGCCAAACTAAAGAGGAGCCATGTGCCAACACCCTTAAAGTATAGACTCAGTATCAGGGTTTCAGTATTCTCCTCTCTATTTTGCAAGTTTCATGCTTACACTACATTCTGTGGAATGCAACTAATAGAAAAACATCTGTTCATGTCTGAGAATATCTGTGAATAGGAATTTTCTACTTTTACATCAAACTCAAATATTAAAATAAGACAGGTAAAAGTATTATAATCAAACATTTAGACAACTACATTGAGATCGTTCCCATTCCCTTTCCTCTTAATATTAACAGAGAATAGAGAGTTTTAACAAAATGTTATTTTACTTTGGCTATCTATTAACTGACATTAAATCTTCACCTTTGACCCCATGGCTGACCATTGCACCTCTGGGACTCCCATCTGATCATGTTGACTTGAAACAATGACAGAGTTTAAACAAGATATCCACTTATTTAGTTGTGTCAAAAACCAATATGCCATCCTACAGACCCCCTTGAATACATAGGCCTACTGTTACTTATTATTTTCTTGTTTGAGTTTACAATCCCTCGCATAGTGTGATATTGCGAGGGGTGAAAGTGAAAGAGGAGGCGAAGAATCAGAGATAATGTAACAGAAATAAGAGATTTAATATCGAAGACAGCAATACACAAAGAAGGAAACAATAACCCGCGAGGGGTGAACCAAACACACAGAGCTATATGGTGACCCTGATGACCAAATGCGTAACAGGCGTGGATCATCAGGGTGTTACTGCCATCTTCCCACGACCGCCGGTTAGAACGCCGGCGAGGAGGAACGCTGGAGAGGAGGAGGTCCCGCAGCTCTGTGCGGGGCATTCGTTACACATAGAATGTTAGAAGACTGCAACAAGAGTAAATACAGCGGGTGAAATAAGTATTGAACACGTCACCATTTTTCTCAGTAAATTAATTTGCAAAGGTGCTATTGACATGACATTTTCACCAGATGTTGGTAACAACCCAAGTAATCCATACATACAAAGAAACCAAAACAAATAAGTTCAGAAATTAAGTTATGTGTAATAATGTGAAATGACACAAGGAAAAAGTATTGAACACACTTACTGATATTTATTTAATACTTTGTACAAAAGCCTTTGTTGGTAATGACAGCTTCAAGATGCCTCCTGTATGGAGAAACTAGTCGCATGCATTGTTCTGGTGTGATTTTGGCCCATTCTTCCACACAAACAGTCTTCAAATCTTGAAGGTTCCGTGGGCCTCTTCTATGAATCTTGATCTTCAGTTCTTTCCATAGATTTTCAATGAGATTTAAGTCAGGTGATTGGCTGGGCCATTCTAGCAGCTTTATTTTCTTTCTTTGAAACCAATTGAGAGTTTCCTTGGCTGTGTGTTTGGGATCATTGTCTTGCTGAAATGTCCACCCTCGTCTCATCTTCATCATCCTGGTTGATGGCAGCAGATTTTTGTCAAGAATGTCTCGGTAAATTTGCCCATTCATCCTTCCTTCATTTATGTGAAGTTTGCCAGTACCATTTGCTGAAAAGCAGCCCCACACCATGATGGTCCCACCTCCTCCAAACATGATGTGTATTATGACATCCAAATAGTTCAATTTTGCTCTCATCTGACCACACTATATTCTCCCAGTATTTCACTGGCTTTTCCAAATGTTGTGCAGTAAACTTTAAACAAGCTTCAACATGCTTTTTTTTCAGCAATGGAGTCTTGCGTGGTGAGCGTGCATACAGGCCATGGCGGTGGAGTGCATTACTTACTGTTTTCTTTGAGACAACATTACCTGCTAATTGCACCTGGTCGAGGCAAATTTATGGGGAAGTGATTGTCTTTCCACTTCCGTATTATGGCCCCAATAGTGCTCACTGGAGCATTCAGAAGCTTAGAAATGCACCTATAACCAATGCCATCATTATGTTTTGCAACAATTAGGTTGTGAAGGTCTTGAGACAGCTCTTTGCTTTTACCCATCATGAGATGTGTCTTGTGTGACACCTTGGCAATGAGACCTTTTTGTAGGCCATCAGTTGGGACTGAACCAACTGATATTAATTTGCACTGACAGGGGGCTGGATTGCTTTTTATTTACTGATAGTTTTCAGCTGTTGTCTTGGCTTTCCATGCCTTTTTGCACCTCCCTTTCTTCATGTGTTCAATACTTTTTCCCTGTGTCATTTCACATTATTACACATAACTTAATTTCTGAACGTATTTGTTTTGGTTTCTTTGTATGTATGGATTACTTGGGTTGTTACCAACATCTGGTGAAAATGTCATGTCAATAGCACCTTTGGAAATATATTTACTGAGAGCATCTCCTCCCAGTTGCCCACTGCATTGAGGCTAGGAAACACTGTCAACAAGCATTTTGCTACGGCTGGCCATGCTTTCCACCTGGCTACCTCTACCCCGGCCAACACCTCTGTACGCCCCGCAGCAACCTGCCCAAACCCCCCCCCCGCTTCTCCTTCACCCAAATCCAGACGGCTGATGTTCTGAAAGAGCTGATAAATCTGGACCCCTACAAATATGCTGGGCTAGACAATCTGGACCCTTTCTTCCTAAAATTATCAGCCAAAATTGTTGCAACCCCTATTACCAGCCTGTTCAACCTCTCTTTTGTATCGTCTGAGATCCCTAGAGATTGGAAAGCTGCCGCGGTCATCCCCCTCTTCAAAGGGGGAGACACTCTAGACCCAAACTGTTATAGACCTATATCCATCCTGCCCTGCCTTTCTAAAGTCTTCAAAAGCCAAGTAAATAAACAGATCACTGACTTCTTTGAATCCCACCGTACCTTCTCTGCTATGCAATCTGGTTTCCGAGCTGGTCATGGGTGCACCTCAGCTACGCTCAAGGTACTTAACGATATCATAACCGCCATCGACAGAAGACAGTACTGTGCAGCCGTCTTCATCGACCTGGCCAAGGCTTTCGACTCTGTCAATCACCGCATTCTTACTGGCAGACTCAACAGCCTTGGTTTCTCAAGTGACTGCCTCTCCTGGTTCTCCAACTACTTCTCAGACAGAGTTCAGTGCGTAAAATCGGAGGGCCTGCTGTCCGGTCACCTGGCAGTCTCTATGGGGGTGCCACAGGGTTCAATTCTTGGGCCAACCCTTTTCTCTATATACATCAACGATGTCGCTCTCGCTGCTGGTGACTCTCTGATCCATCTCTACGCAGATGACACCATTCTGTATACATCTGGCCCCTCTTTGGACACTGTGTTAACTAACCTTCAAACAAGCTTCAATGCCATACAACACTCCTTCCGTGGCCTCCAATTGCTCTTAAATGCTAGTAAGACTAAATGCATGCTTTTCTATCGAACGCTGCCCGCACCTGCCCACCGGATTATCATCACTACTCTCAATGGGTCTGACTTAGAATATGTGGACAACTACAAATACCTAGGCATCTGGTTAGACTGTAAACTCAACTTCCAGACTCACATTAACCATCTCCAATCTAAAGTTAAATCTAGAATCAGCTTCCTATTTTGCAACAAAGCCTCCTTCACTCATGCTGCCAAACATGCCCTTGTAAAACTTACCATCCTACCGATCCTTGACTTCGGCAAATGTACAATTTACAAAATAGCCTCCAACACTCTACTCAGCAAATTGGATGTAGTCTATCACAGTGCCATCCGTTTTGTTACCAAAGCCCCATATACTACCCACCACTGCGACCTGTATTCTCTCGTTGGCTGGCCCTCACTACATATTCGTCGCCAAACCCACTGGCTCCAGGTCATCTATAAGTCTTTATTAGGTAAATCCCCGCCTTATCTCAGCTCGCTGGTCACCATAGCAACACCTACCCGTAGCATGCGCTCCAGCAGGTATATCTCACTGGCCACCCCCAAAGCCAACACCTCCTTTGGCCGCCATTCCTTCCAGTTCTCTGCTGCCAATGACTGGAACGAATTGCAGAAATCCTTGAAGCTAGAGGTTCCTATCTCCCTCACTAACTTTAAGCATCAGTTGTCAAAGCTGCTTATCGATCACTGCACCTGTAAATAGCCCATCCTACTACCTCATCCCCATATTTTTTTTTTTTTACTTCCGCTCATTTTGCACTCCAGTATCTCTATTTGCACATCATCATTTGCACATTCCATCATTCCAGTGATAATGCTAATCTGTAATTTATTTTGCAACTATGGCCTATTTATTGTCTTTCTAACCTTACTGCATTTTGCACTACATTTGCACTCTGTATATCGATTTTCTATTGTGTTATTGACTGTACGTTTGTTTATTTCCCATGTGTAACTCTGTGTTGTTTTTTGTCACACTGCTTTGCTTTATCTTGGCCAGGTCGCAGTTGCAAATGAGAACTTGTTCTCAACTGACCTACCTGGTTAAATAAAGGTGAAATAAATCAAATAAATAAAACAGAAACTGTACAAATATCTAAACGAAAGTTACATTTTATTATGGTTATAGGGCTACAGGAGTGCAAGGGAGCAGCACTCCCTCATTCTTTTTCTAATTTAGAATACACAGAGCTGGGAAAAATATTGCTTGAAAATTATTTCTGAAGTTGAATCAGTTACTGCAATATCACATCATGATGAATTTGTATTTTAAATAACAGAACCGAATATAATAGCATAGCATTGTAGGCCTATAACACCTCCTCATTTGTAGTGAGATTTTAGGATGGTTAGCTGAAGCTGAATAGTCTCATTTATTTTCTCATGCAGCCAAAACTCAACAGCGGATGCCACTAGGCAGGATTTACAGTATGCTTTGATTGAAACAAAATGCAAGAAAGGCTAATAGTCTTTTAACACCATCAGCTCTAATTCACTCACAAACAGTAACTCAAGAAAATGTAAATGCATATTCCCATGAAACTGATTGAGATCATTCAGATACAGTTTGGACATTTCACCGTAAACAATTATCATTCACTATTGACAGTGATGATGGCCTATTTTGAAATTAGGTATGCCTAACTTGAAATTTGAGCGTTATAAAAAATGTCAACTTTTCTTGAAACTATGTGTGTGGGCATAGGCAGACATTGCATTTGGAGGATGCATTTTATGCATATTCTATAATGATATTCAATTGGCTACATCTGTCGGTACAAACTTTGATTTAGAAATTATTACGTAATTAAACATTTTGGGGGGGGGGGGGGGGGGGGGGGGCGCTCCCGCACCAAAATAAATAGCACTGCACCACTGCAACCCAAGGAGATGGAGTTCCACTCTCAGGTACTATTGAGGCGGAGAGATTGTTTTGGAGCGTATCGCAATCAAACTGAGATTATACTCCCAGCACTGAGGATCAGATAGGCCTCAGAGGGTCCACTATTTTAGGATCAGGCGTCATACACCAGATCACTTAGTAAACATGTAATCAAACATCAGCTGTGCGGCTACACTGGAATGCCCCAAACAACATAGACACTTAGAAAACGGAACGTTCTTGCAACATATCTGTTTTTTCTTATTTTGGTAACACTTCTTCTCATTCAGTGTTCTCTTATAAACCTTTATTAACACTGTAATTACACTAGTAACATTGTCGTAATGTTGTTATATATTGTTATATTGTTTCTAGTTTTTTTGTCAAACAGCATACATCTGGTTCTATGGTGTAATGTTGATCACGTTGTTGTGGAACTCCTAAGAAAGAGGCAGTTGAATCGTAGTATTTCCAGAGATTGTTATTGATGTTCTGGGTGTGACAAATGAAAGGCTTGTTGAGACACATGGAGTTTAAAAAAAGAGCACTCCCAGTACTCCCAGGATCTCTTGACGTTGGTCACAAAGATACAAAAACACCTGCCACTCCTGTCTAAGCCGGGGCTGTTCAATGTCGGCACTGGAGGGCCAAAACACTTCTTGTTTTAATCTTCTCCTTCTGATAAGAGACTAGTTATTTTTATTAGATTTTATTTAACCTATATTTAACTAGGCAAGTCAGTTAAGAACAAATTCTTAAGACCTGGGACACCAGGTGAGTGCAATTAACTACCAAAACAGAACTATTTCGGCCCTCTAGAACCGGAATTGAACAGCCCTGGTCTAAACTGTACCTTTAGTACCTTTCATGCCACAGAAAGTGCCAAAAACGCGCTCGAAGGGAAACTCATTTTGGCATGTGAAAATAGTTTTTGAGCTGAATTCCAGCTGATTTTACAGTGATGTCGCAGATTAAGTCGAAAATTTCCTCTGTGAATGAAACAGTGTGGCACTAAAGCTACGTTACTTCACATTACAGGTAGTTCAATCCACCTGTGAGTAAGTCTTTGGGGGGGGGGATACATTACAAGTGCCAGCGGGTAAAGAGGGCAGGCCTGGGCCTCACACCTGGGCCTCACACACTCTAACGGATGCTGGCTTTGGATTATAAAAGTACATCTGAGTTCTGCTAAATTGGCTGGGTCGCTATGGCTGCGTTTACACAGGCAGCCTTAAAACACAGCCTGTGTAGTTCTCATAGAACTATAACTCCTGGGGTTGGATAGTCATCGTTACTGTACCTTTTTGAATGTGTGATTCAGGGATCAAGGCTTCTTTTATATAATACTAGGTGGTATCACCCAACCACACATTTGATCATTCTTAGAAGTGTGGATATATATAGAGGCTGAATAGTAGTATTTTCAGACATTGTTATTGTTGTGGGTGTGAACTAAAGGCTAGAAGGCATGTTGCACTCCTGTGATGCTACTATGGGAGAATATGTATTTGGTTTCAGTATAATGGTTAATGATACTGGGATGTGTGGTTTTCTCCTACACATATGGATATATGTGGTGTATCTGTGTGGGTGGTTAGGCAGGAGTCAGGAGAAGGTTGTTTTGTGTGATCTGTGATGTCATTTTTCCGTGCCCAGTGGTCATGCCAAAAGGGACAGAGTCACAGTTTCTGTTGGTTATCCAAGCATGTGACAAAGATCTAACGTTACCTAGCAACCACTAGAAGCGTGGGACATTCAATGACTCTGATTCTGAATTGATAGAGCATCACATTCATCATGACATGTACATTAAATCAAAGGGTTGTTATAATACTTCCTTTCTTATCATGAGAATCTTTAACATTCTCAGAAGATGTAGGTGACTATCCTCCAGACACAGTCAACTCACAAGTTCCTTTAAACTCACGTGTTGAATGTATCCCACTGCAATTTCTTGAATGAATGAATTTAGAGGCAGTGATCACTTTTTTTTATATTTTTATTGTCCGATCATATTTTCTAAGGGGATAATGCTGAGAGATGTGCCATAGTGTGTTTTGGCATCAGAGACACCAACAGTTACAGTCTGGATTGTATAATAGGTAGGGAGTGACAGGAAGTTACAGGGATTGCGCTCCCGCACCAAAATAAATAGCACTGCACCACTGCAACCCAAGGAGATGGAGTTCCACTCTCAGGTACTATTGAGGCGGAGAGATTGTTTTGGAGCGTATCGCCTTCAAACTGAGATTATACTCCCAGCACTGAGGATCAGATAGGCCTCAGAGGGTCCACTATTTTAGGATCAGGCGTCATACACCAGATCACTCAGTAAACATGTAATCAAACATCAGCTGTGCGGCTACACTGGAATGCCCCAAACAACATAGACACTTAGAAAACGGAACGTTCTTGCAACATATCTGTTTTTTCTTATTTTGGTAACACTTCTTCTCATTCAGTGTTCTCTTATAAACCTTTATTAACACTGTAATTACACTAGTAACATTGTCATAATGTTGTTATATATTGTTATATTGTTTCTAGTTTTTTTGTCAAACAGCATACATCTGGTTCTATGGTGTAATGTTGATCACGTTGTTGTGGAACTCCTAAGAAAGTAGTATTTCCAGAGATTGTTATTGATGTTCTGGGTGTGACAAATGAAAGGCTTGTTGAGACACATGGAGTTTAAAAAAAGAGCACTCCCAGTACTCCCAGGATCTCTTGACGTTGGTCACAAAGATACAAAAACACCTGCCACTCCTGTCTAAGCCGGGGCTGTTCAATGTCGGCCCTGGAGGGCCAAAACACTTCTTGTTTTAATCTTCTCCTTCTGATAAGAGACTAGTTATTTTTATTAGATTTTATTTAACCTATATTTAACTAGGCAAGTCAGTTAAGAACAAATTCTTAAGACCTGGGACACCAGGTGAGTGCAATTAACTACCAAAACAGAACTATTTCGGCCCTCTAGAACCGGAATTGAACAGCCCTGGTCTAAACTGTACCTTTAGTACCTTTCATGCCACAGAAAGTGCCAAAAACGCGCTCGAAGGGAAACTCATTTTGGCATGTGAAAATAGTTTTTGAGCTGAATTCCAGCTGATTTTACAGTGATGTCGCAGATTAAGTCGAAAATTTCCTCTGTGAATGAAACAGTGTGGCACTAAAGCTACGTTACTTCACATTACAGGTAGTTCAATCCACCTGTGAGTAAGTCTTTGGGGGGGGGGATACATTACAAGTGCCAGCGGGTAAAGAGGGCAGGCCTGGGCCTCACACCTGGGCCTCACACACTCTAACGGATGCTGGCTTTGGATTATAAAAGTACATCTGAGATGATCTGTGATGTCATTTTTCCGTGCCCAGTGGTCATGCCAAAAGGGACAGAGTCACAGTTTCTGTTGGTTATCCAAGCATGTGACAAAGATCTAACGTTACCTAGCAACCACTAGAAGCGTGGGACATTCAATGACTCTGATTCTGAATTGATAGAGCATCACATTCATCATGACATGTACATTAAATCAAAGGGTTGTTATAATACTTCCTTTCTTATCATGAGAATCTTTAACATTCTCAGAAGATGTAGGTGACTATCCTCCAGACACAGTCAACTCACAAGTTCCTTTAAACTCACGTGTTGAATGTATCCCACTGCAATTTCTTGAATGAATGAATTTAGAGGCAGTGATCACTTTTTTTTATATTTTTATTGTCTGATCATATTTTCTAAGGGGATAATGCTGAGAGATGTGCCATAGTGTGTTTTGGCATCAGAGACACCAACAGTTACAGTCTGGATTGTATAATAGGTAGGGAGTGACAGGAAGTTACAGGGATTGAGCGATTCTGCCTTCAAGGGTTTCTGTTATTTATTTGCTAGAACCTAACCTTAACTGTGAATTTACTAGAGTACAAGAATGTCAGAGGAAACATTTCTCCTGAAGTTTTCTCTTTGTTTTTCTTTTGCTTACTTAGTTGTTGTTTCATTATTTCAGATAATAGAAGAAGAATAGTTACCAAAAAACATGGTTTTTTAACATGGTACTTTTCTCTCTCTCGCTCTTTCCCTCCCTACACTCCCTACACTCTTAGAAAAAAGGTTTCTATCTAGGACCTAAAACAGGTCTTCGACAGTCCCCATAGGATAACCCTATGAAGAACCATTTTTGGTTCCAGGTAGAACCCTTTCCAAAGAGGGTTCTACATGGAAACCAAAATAGGTCTACCTGGAACCAAAAAGGGTTCTCCTATGGGGACAGCCGAAGAACCATTTTGGAACCCTTTTTTCTAAGAGTGTATTTAAACACAGTTACCTGTTCCCAGAAGGCAAGTCTCTACTTGTTAGTTATTTATGCAAGGCAGGCACCTGCCTGGTGTGTATAGTGTAGTGTAGTGTATACATGGGCAGGAGGTAGTGACAAGCTAACCAGGCACCTGTAACCCTGGAAACTGGAAAAACCTGTTCACGTTCCCACAGCAGGTGAACTACTGGGGAAGTTCTTGTTTGTGTTTGTTCCCTTTCAAGGGAGAACTCTTACCAAATACCTGCTTCAAACCTGATGATTCCCTAAGTTATACCAATAGTAAACATTTAATTTACACAGAAATAAATGTGTTTGTCAGTTGCACCTAAATGGTCAGAAAATAACTTCCTTCCTCCACCATATGGTGTCTCCTTGAGTTGCAGTCTGTTAGCTTGGGTTGCACCAAAATGGATTAACTCTTAAACTGGGTTAAATCAATGTTTATCCATTCATGTTGTTGCACTAAATTTTAAACCTAGTTTAACATTTATCCTAGTTAAATTAAATCCTTCCTCTAATCTAAGGGTGGGTTGCACCAACATTGTTAAATTAATCTAGCATCAGAGCTAATCTAGGTTTTGTAAATCTAGGTTTATAATTAATCAGAGATGTGTTGCACCACCTAATTTTAAATATCGAGTAAATCTATGATTAACGTTTTTAAACTATGATTAGTGACATGTTACACCAATATAGGAGGTATTTCGTGAGTTGAAACGAAGTAGCTAGCCTACTTGAAAAATTAGGCAATAAAGTTGCTGTTTCTTGATAAAATAATAACAATGTAGAACTGCTGTTTACTCTTGGTATAATTTAGGTTCTCATGGATTTGCTGATTTGAAATAAAATATTTTATTTGCCAGTACTAGACAGAAAACTTGTGTTAGCTAACGTAGTTTATAAACCAAGCTAGCTAGCATAAAATATAACATATTATTGTCATTACTTAACATTATTTAGCTCTTTATTATTTGTTTGCTAGCCACCTGATCATGGCACATCATGAGGTTCACATTTCTCCACTTGTGAAAAAAACTCGTCAGAGCTGATGGAGGATTTTAATATTGCACTGGAGGATAAAAAGACGGACAACACAACTGTCAAAAAGAAGGAAGAAACCTGGGCTGTTTTTAGCAACAGGTTTAAAATGTATCTAGGTTTAAAGTGAAAACTACATTTAGGGTGGGCTGCACCAACATGGATTAGCTCTTAAACTGGGTTAAATCAAGGTTTATCTATTAATCTTGTTGCACCAAATTGTAAACCTAGTTTTGAATTAATCCTAGTTCAATTAAATCCTTCCTCTAATCTAAGTTTAGTTTTCACTTTAAACCTAGATTAATTTTAAGACTGTAGCTCAATGTATATAAACAGATTGGAAATGAATTCTAAACTGCCATGGGGTTGTTTAACTGATAAAATGTCCACACATCTACAGAGAATAATTAGAGAGGTTTAATACTGTTGGGTTTTATGATAGTGATGAGTTTCCAAGGAGATACCACTTCTACAAGGACTCAGTAATGCAACTGGAAAGAAAGGTTGGACCTACCATTAAGTATGGGAGTGATAGGAACCATGTAACCCTGGTGACCCTACCGTTCTACGCAACTGGATGTTTCCAAATGGTGGATGTGGGGATCTTTGTGGACTCCACAAATCAACCGTCTGCAGGATTGTTGTCAGAGTGTCCAGTGCTATTGCCAGTCTGAAGAATCAGTACATAAGGTTCAAGCCTACAGAGGAAACAGCAGCTGGATTTTACAGGAGAGCTAGATTCCCAGGTGTACCAGGGGTAATAGACTGAACACACATCCTATTCGCAATCCTGGTGGTGAGAATGGAGAACTATTCCATAATCGGAAAGGTTGCTGCTCCATCAACATGCAGGATGTCTGTGATGACAAAGGTCAGCTCACCAACATTGTACCTAGATGGCCAGGTTCCACCCATGACAGAATCTTTGACAATAGTCGTCTGTGTGCAATGCTGGAAAGGGGGGCATATGAAGGCCACCTACTAGGTGACAATTGATATGCCTGTAGTGGGTACCTTATGACATCCCTTTTAAACCACCAGACACCCGAAGAGAGAGAATACATCTCCTCTCATATCCTGGCAAGAGGTCTCATAGACATTTTTGGAGTGTGCAAAACAAGATTCCTGTGGCAACAGGAGGGGCTCCGCACGAAGATGGGCACTACACTGACAATCATTATTGCAGTGGTAGTTCTGTATAACTTTGGCAAGAAATAAGGAGACGAGCTACCTGAGGAGGCCCTACCTGAGGAGCATGGAGAAGATGGCCAGGTGCAAGATGCTACCAATGCAAATGGAAATGCTGTGAAGAGAACCTTGATTGAGAACCATATTTCTGCCTAAGGTGTGTATAATGTAACATTGTATTATTAAGACTTTGTTATTCTCAGTACTATACAGGGTGGAACTGGAAGCACCAGAACACAAGAGTGGGGACAAGACTGGAGGACAGCAAATTGCTTGGGAAAGCATTGTTTTAATAAACAATTGTTTAAATAAATAAAAAATATCAGCATTCTTTAGACAATGGGTGTGTGTTTCCCTGAAGGGGTTTATTTTTCTGAATTTGCAGTAACTTTGTAAATTCAGGACCTCAATCTGCAGTAGATTTTTCTCTCTCTCCAGCTCCAGAACATCAATAAGAGCTTGGTCCATGTCAGTTCTGGGGCGTTTGCTTGGCCTGTCTGGAGTTGTTGCTTCTGGTGCAAGATCCAGGAACTGCTGTTTCTCCACGGCAACAGGGTGTCAGCTCAGTTAAAGGAAACAAACTCTTGTCAGAGCTGATGGAGAATTTTAGTAACGCACTGGAGGATAAAAAGACAGACAACACAGAGGAAAGGAAAGAAAGAAAATAAAGAAAATTAACTCATTATCAGTAGGCTATTTACGTGGCCATTTTGTGCAACAATTGAATTGGGTTTATGATATGACCAGCCTTGGAACGAATGATGACGTTATGCAACATGCTGTAACAGGACTGATAACGGTAACATTGTATTGAAGTGGAATTAACGTTAGTTTTAACATGCATTATAGTAATTGATATTTACCAGTTATTTATGCTTACTAAATATTGGTGGGTCGAGTTGTCCTTCGTCATCATAGGGGTTAAGGAGAGGGGCAAACAGCTGGGGAATCATCTCGCATATCTTCTGGGAGAGATGATCAATTCCCTTGGACGGAGGCCCCCCTCTGGTTTGAAATAGCCTAGCCCCTCTGCCGCATCCTTTGTTTTTCCAGGACACCTTCAGCCGATTTTGGACTATGTTCTTTAATCCGCGGCCCAGGTTTCTTCCTTCATTTTGACAGTCGTGTTGTCTGTCTTTTTATCCTCCAGTACGTTTCTTCCATCAGCTCTGACAATAGTTATTTTTCATATGACGTTTGAACTTCACGTGCCATGACGTGGCTAGCGAACAAATAATAAAGGGATAAATAACGTAAAGTATTGACAATACTAAATTATATTTTATGCTAGCTAGCTTGGTTTATATAAACTAGTTAGCTAACGAACACGTTTTCTGTCTAGTACTGGCAAATAACAGCAAACCCATGAGAACCTTTCACGATGGAGTTGCAGCAGTGCTACATTGTTACTTAGTTTCAACTCACAAAATACCTCATATCTTGGTGTAACGTCACTAATCATAGTTTTACTCATCCAGATTTAAAATGAAGTGGTGCAAAACATCTCTGATTAATTATAAACCTAGATTTACAAAACCTAGATTAGCTCTGATGCTAGATTCATTTAACCATGTTGGTGCAACCTAACTAGGATTAATTTAAAGCTAGGTTTAAACTTTGGTGCAACAAGATGAAAAAATAAACTTTGATTTAACCCAGTTTAAGAGTTAATCCATGTTGGTGCAACCCAAGCTAACAGACTGCAACTCAAGGAGACACCATGTGGTGGAGGAAGGACTGTTCTCTAGGATGCAAGTTATTTTCTGACCATTTAGGTGCAACTGACAAACACATTTTTTTCTGTGGAAATTAAATGTTTACTCTTGGTATAATTTAGGGAGTCATCATGTTTGAAGCAGGTATCTGCCATGGGAACTGGAGCAGTGTCAGGATCTGGCCATAGGGAAGCCTTTGGCTCCTCTATTTAACATTGGTCAGAGCCTGACAGATCTGGTATTTTATTTCTATGTGGGTTTTGTGTTGGATCCACAATTAGAGGCAGCTGCTAAGCGTTGTCTCTGATTGGGGGTTCTACTTAAGTAGTTATGTCCCACACATTGTCTTGTATGTAGATGGAATGTTTGAGCCTGCACAATACCTACTAGTGAGTACCAGATATTGTTTTGCATATAGTTCACTTAATGAACTGATATGTTAAACTGCATTGCGCCTTTGTCTGCCTACACACCGCATCGTGACAAGCAGGCTAGACCAGTTTCCAGGAGGTATTCTGTCTTCTCTAGGTGTTCCTGTTTTTTTTGTATAGTAATATGAGTAGGATTATAGCCATTCTCCCTAGAGATATCATAGACTGGTACAAGGCTGCTGCCAACTGTTAGGCAAATAAGTATTTTGCAATGATGGAACTATGCATTTCTGATTCATTTTGAGTCACCAAGCTGCTCACACATATTTTGTTTGGGATGTAATTACAGTAACAGGAGCCAACATGTACAACAGAATTATGTTGAACTTAATCTTATCTTTAGTTTTCATGACATGACTTTAGTGTTATTGATGATGCTTGTCCTCACACAGCTCTGAAGTCTTCATCAGTTCCCCTTCATATTAGGAAGTAAACACAGATTTTTTAAAATGTTTAGTTGACACTTTTTAAGGTATTTTTGTAGTTGTTATTTAACACTCCATTTAATGAGCTTTATACAACTTGCTGGAGGCAAAACAGCAATAGAGTCAACCTGAGATCAGGTGTAAACCAGATCCTCTTTGGACCATTTCCCCAGACAGACAGCTATTCAATAAGACACTAACAGGATGGTACTGTTCAGTACAACTTAACTGTACCTGTGCTTCACATGGCTCCCTCTGGCTGCAAAAACATTATACACACTCATAAATAACTTTGGCTGCAACCTCCCTGTTCTCATCGGAAAAGGACATTCTGTATCTCACAAGAAACAGATTTCATAAGGTATTTAGTAATTCAGGGACTTTCAGTGATGATTCAGTGATAATAATTTTCTAGCCTTCCAACAACCTGTAGTGGAGATCAGCCAAATGAGATGGTATGTGTTGTTAGGTGTTGATTTTACTATCAGGTGGGAGGTATGAGATAGCAGTGACACCTGTTTTGACCTATGACCCCAGTCATGACCCCTGGCCCTATAATGGGCTATAAATCACATAGTGCTGGCCAGCCAACCCTAACAACCCTACCAGGACAGGACAGTTATTTGTCTGATAAGTGAAGTGTACAGAGCCACCCATTATCATTTAATTTACATCCAGAGAACATTCAGTACAACTTGAGTGAGCACGCTAAAAAACAAGGGCAAATGGTGATAGGGCTACTAGAGTTTTTCCTGTTCAGGTCAGCTTTTTTTTTTTTTTTTCATGGTTTAAGACAAACTTTATTGAACAAAACCGGCAGCGAGAGACACATGTTCAGTGCCAAGCCTGTTCTGAGCAGAGCAGTTTCTCCCTCCCAAGAGGTATAATGTGTCTGTCTAACTGACTGAACAAAGCCTGTCAATGTCTCTCGTTTGCAGAGACGGTGATTCAGCATTTGGTTTTATTTGAATGTAAACTGACTCCACCTTACAGTCTTCTTAGCAGTATAAAAAAAGGTATAATCTGTTCATCCCACTCTCCTTCTCTTTCCCCCTCTCTCCATAACTGACTAAAGTCTTATCCAGGGCATTCTGAGCTAAGGATATCCAATATCATCTTTAGAGGGCTGTGCTCTGAGACCCAGAGCACCTTCTATCCAGAGCAGACCTGAGAGACCTAGGGATAGGTAGTGACTGCTGCAGCCCCACCCCAGCCCAGAGAACCCAGTGACAGAGAGAGACAAAAGCCCAGCACCAGGGGACAAGGGGAAACTACGATAGCCCAGCACCAGGGACAGACCACAGCCCCAGATCACAGCACCAAGGACAGAGAGAGACGACAGCCACAGACCAGGACCAGAGCACCCAGGGACAGGGAGAAACTAGTTCCAGAGATGGCCTCGGCCGGCCTGGAGATCCTGGGTATGATCCTATGTGTATCAGGCTGGCTAGGAATCATGGTGGCCTGTGGTCTGCCAATGTGGAGAGTAGCCGCCTACATCGGCCAGAACATTGTCATCTCTCAGGTAGTCTGGGAGGGCCTGTGGATGAACTGTTCCGTCCAGAGCACAGGCCAAATGCACTGCAAGGTCCACGACTCCATGCTTGGACTACCTGTGGATCTACAGGCAGCCAGAGCCTTGGTCATCGTCTCTATGGTGCTGTGCATCATGGGCATCGGCATGTCTGTAGCCGGGGCCAAGTGCACTAATTGCAGCTCGGACGTGGGCAGCAAGCCCCGCTTGGTGCTGGGGGCCGGGGTGACCTTCATTGTGGCGGGGCTGTTGCTGCTGACGGCCGTGTCGTGGACAGCTAACACCATAATCTTGGACTTCTACGACCCGATGCTGGAGGAGACGGGGAAGAGGGAGTTTGGGAACTCACTGTATTTTGGATGGGCTGCCTCCTGTCTGCTTCTCCTAGGGGGAGCTCTGCTCTGCTGCTCCTGCCCCCCGAAAGCACCACAGGGTGGGAGCGGGGCTGGGTCTGGACCCCACATGGTGGTGAACTACTCGGCGGTCAAATCCCCCATGTCTGTCAATGGATATACGAGGAGGGACTATGTGTGAGAGATTGTGTTCAATGGCTTTAGTATAGACACGGCCCCTTGAGACTGCTGGGATAACTAATGTTAGCGAGTCCCCTTTCCTGACTGCACGCTATAGGGGTAGCGCAGAATAAATGTAGCCGTGTGGGATATTTGATTCAGATATAAAGTATGAACGATTGGCGATTAATGCTATATTGTGTTTTACATATATCATTTCTGGAGATGTGCATTTATAGGCGAGTCAATTAGATGGTATAATTAGTGAAATATCTTATTCATGTTTTGCCTGTTCGTAAATTGTTTCACGTGAATGTTACTCAATTTAGAGCGTGAACATTTTAATGTTGTTTAAAAAAAGACAAATAAAATTCAAATTTAACCCTAAGTAACTTATCCGCACTCAGATTTATTTTGCACAAGATTGAAAATGATTGTACAAAAAGAAAGTTCACTCTTTACCGTGGTAATTACAGAATTATGCAGTATGATATCCTAATCTCAGTACATCATGAACTGTGCTAACTAATGTTTGTATACAATAGCATACATCATACTGACAACTCCTTTTTCTTTGTTAAATTGGCTTATAGCAGGGACGTGCCCGTCTGAAAGTAAGGTCTTATCGCAGATGATCTCACCACAGGTATGTTATGTATGTGAGGAGGGGTAGCCTTCCCTATCCTTAAGGACGAAAATGGCTTAATAAGACCAGCCTACCAATGGATGACTGAGACAGGACATCCCATCGAAGACACAGGATTTAAAGAAATATACAGAAATATAGGGCAGGAATGCCTGCAGGCCCATAGCAACTCAGCCCCTCTACCGCGTACAAATACGGTTTTTGATTTCAATGCAAACAATGCCTTGGTCTACCTTCCATTGTGCTCGCTGTTCCATTCGGTAGAGAGTGAAACTGAGCCCGACAAAAAGCAGCCATTTTTTTTAGGGAGGGGCAGTAGGTAACCCACACTCTAATCATAGGGTGAGCTAGCTTCCTTCACAATGCTCCCATTGATGAAAAATCAAACAATGGCTTTATTTACATTCTAGTCTAAGAATAAGTTGATTGGAAAGTACTTTTAAGACAGTCTTATAGCATAAACTTCAAGTACTTCCTAGGGAAGTTTTAGCATCGTACAAACAAACATAGCCTCCAATAGCTGTCTTGTCATACTCAGTCTGTTCACCTGTGGAGTATAAGTACCCATCTATAACCGTGCAGAGTCCAGTGTCTATATGTGGAACTTCCTGTGCTGCAGACAGTTGAGACAGTTCAAATGAGGGTGAAACCCTTTGGTGCAGAGTGAACTTGTGGACAAGGACACTGTCTGATAACACTGACCCACTTCACCACATCAACTCCCCAGCCACAATGACCACTATCCCACTCACTCACTGGGGATGTTTGTCCATTGGACTGATTAGACAAACTATCTATCTATTCCTAAAGTTGACAGCCAAATAGAAACTTGTCTAACTCTGATCCCTCAATCTGTCAGCCAAACAAGGACAAAAGATAACAGATTCTCACTTTTTGTCATCAATCTTCAATGGCAATCAGAAACAAGATACAATTTACTATGAAATTCAGGCTTGTCTGTTTTCTGAATCATGGCAGTGGGAAACAATGAGCAAATGCAGCTTTGTATTCATTCGTTGTGCAACTGTCATCCCCCAAAATAATGTTATCTGGTACCAGAGAGGGCAATCGTTGGTCATGTAATTTTGAAAGAAACTGATCCAAGAAAAAGCCCTACTGCTGGAGTTGGAAACCAGATGAAACGATATTCAGCAACTTTTTCTATAGGTCAATGATAGTTTGTTTAAAAATATATGTATTATTAAAATCAACAGAATTCAGCTTATGCCTTCATCAGGGTATTTGGGTTGAAAACTTAGCCAATAGTGCTTGTACACAGTAGGCTACCACATATGTTCCTAGGCAGCTCTCTCTCCGGGTTAGCAGTAAGACACAGCGGTAAACACTCGAAAGAGAGCTAAATATTTTTCTTGAACGGTAGACATTAGTGTACAATGGTATCCATCTTGACCTGTTGAACAAATACAATGGGTATTTCACAAGAGTTTATGTTATTCCCAATTCCTCCGTTACTTATTACCTCGTCCATTCTCAACCTGTTTGTTATCCTTGAACTATTTATTGACCTTCACCCTCAGCCCAAACATTGGAGTAACGACCACGGCCCAACCGTTCAATTATTAATCTGTGCAGCCAAGCCGTTCACATGCCAAAGCTTTTTCTGGGGGTCGTTGAGGAGGAAAAAAAAGGAAAAAAGCATTTGAAAACCACCTTGGCCAATCCCCATGAGACTCTACCTTCTGTTGGTGGAGTGCTATAAAAATAGCTCTGAGTATACACTGAGAATTCCAGAGCAGAACCCAGACAGTGAAACCCATCTGCGCGTGAAGTTGAGACGGTGAAGAGCGTGAAGACACCTGTAGACCTGCTTACAGAGGAGGGTAAAACAACAAAATGGCTGTGTTGGGACTAGAGATCTTGGGGGTGATCCTGGCTGTCTTGGGTTTGATATTGAGCATTGTGTCCTGCGCCCTGCCCATGTGGAGGGTGTCCGCTTTCATCGGGGTCAACATCATCACGGCTCAGACCATCTGGGAGGGCATCTGGATGAGCTGTGTGGTCCAGAGCACGGGCCAGATGCAGTGTAAGGTATATGACTCTATGCTGGCCCTCAGCGCCGACCTGCAGGCAGCTCGAGCCCTCACAGTCATCTCTATAGTTGTGGGCATCATGGGGGTGCTGGTGGCCGTGGTGGGGGCTAAGTGTACCAACTGTGTTGAGGACGAAACGGCCAAGGCCCAGATGATGATCGCAGCGGGGGTGGCCTTCATCGTAGCATCCTTGACGCAGCTTATCCCTGTCTCCTGGTCAGCCAACAGCATCATCATGGAGTTCTATAGTCCCATAACTCCTGAGGCTCAGAAGAGGGAGATTGGAGGGGCTCTCTACCTGGGCTGGGCTGCAGCCGCGTTTCTCGTCATCGGTGGATGCATCCTGGGCTGTAGTTGCCCCCCACAGCCTGAGAAGAGGTATGCAGGGCCGCCCTCGCGAATGGTGTACTCCCCGACCAGGTCTGTGGCCCCCAGCGGCTATGACAAAAGAGACTATGTTTGAACTGACCTGGGTATCTGGCAGCAGCTGCTTTCTGATCACGTTTTTCACACAGTGGATGAAGGACATCTGATACCAACCTTGAATTCCAGAACCTTGAATTCCAAATGGGGGTGATTTCTATCAAAACTGTTTTGTTATATGTTTTGACATGAAGAAAATTACTGGATAATTTTTGATGGTGCTCTGTTGAAGAGGAACAACACCAAACTGGACTTTATGTACTTTTATTTCATACTGTATGCCTATTTAAAACATACATAGGTGTTATAAATATTGTATTGTAATCTTAGTATTTGAAAGGAGTTGAATTAAAACCATCTGCATTGTTACATTTTATATTCTATGGACTGAATGAATAACAGCTTATGTTGTCCATATGTTGGATAACAATGTGCCAAACACTAACAGTTTAACAGCTTTTGTTAAGTGTGAAAAATATTAACAATTTTGATGTTTGACGTGTGTCAATTTCACAATAAAAACTGTTTCATAATGCTTTCATTTTTTCTTCAAATATTGTAATATGATGACAGAAGATGTATGTTACTTTATACAGTACATTTCATTAACATTATGAAGTTATTTGCTATATGGGAGGTGCCACTAAGTCCTGTGCTACTAGCTATACAGTTTATAAGAAAAGTATGTTTGAATCTGCTGCCAAACAAAGACATAGGCTAACTCTCAACTGACATCAGAGAACTGCCTTTGTGTCATTCATTCTGCCCAGATCAGGAAATAACAGGCCTTTTCCTTCACTGATCTTTGGGTATCCCTGGTAATGATGTGTTAAGTTGAATTCTCTTTCATAGCTTCTATCTAACTGACGGACTACCATATGCCTGTTGGCCCTCAGATAACAAGAATCCTTGCTTTGTTAGACCCCCACTTTCAGCCATTCCAAATGGCCCCCATAACAATGGGTCTGTTTCATTGCAAGATGGAGGTCAGAATGAGCTATCAACACTGGGTCATGGAATGTTGGGGGGAAGTCTATTATCCCAGTTTCTGGGCCATAACTATGGGAGACACTACCGGGTGTAAGGAATTCAAGGGCACTGGAGTCAGTGACAGACAGACACGACCGTTAGAGAGTTAACAAGGCAGCTTGTTGCCGAGGAACTGAGGTCAGGCATTCTTCTATTACAAGATGCTTCAAATAATGCTGTGATAGAGTGATTGCTCTGAGGAGACAAGATTATGGCTAATCTGTTAATGAGTTAAAGAGCAATTCCACCACTCATTTTCATTATATCCAGCACATATGTTATTATATTATAAAAAAATGTATATCAAGGAAAAAAGTTCTGCCCGATGACATCATCAAAAGTTTTTAAAAACAGTGATTTTTCAAACACCATGAGGTTCGTGGGGACGTGGGGAGCAAGAACATACCCTCCCTCTGGCTAGAAACTCCTTGAAAATCACTATTTTTTTTTTCTTTTTATCCTACCCTGTGATGTCACTGAGAAGCATGTTTTTTTTTTTTACCTTCCACAGCTCCTCCCTTCAGCTGGTCTGGGATATAAAGGATATTTGTCTTCCCGGCAGCACCAGAACATCACACACTCGCAGGTACTAGGGGCTAAATTAAGTCAATAGGTGTTAGTGTCTCTGGCTCTGGCTGGTCTCTTTCTTTCTCACAGATCATCTGTCAGATCCCCTCAGGTGTGACGGAACACAGAGCATTAAACGGAACACAGAAGGAGCTCCAGCAACATCAGAATTACCACCATGTCTGCAGGGTTGGAGTTATTGGGTATCGCTCTATGCGTCTTAGGATGGATCATTGCCATCGTGTCCTGCACCCTGCCCATGTGGCGAGTAACGGCCTTCATCGGCAGCAACATCGTCACGGCTCAGATCATCTGGGAGGGCCTGTGGATGACCTGTGTGGTCCAGAGCACAGGCCAGATGCAGTGTAAGGTCTATGACTCCATGCTGGCCCTCTCCCAGGACCTCCAGGCCGCCAGGGCCCTCACAGTCATCTCCATCCTCCTGGCCATCCTGGCCGTGCTCATCGCCATCGCCGGGGCCAAGTGCACCAACTGCATCGAAGATGAGGCCTCCAAAGCAAAAGTCATGATCATCTCTGGTGTGTTCTTCATCGTGTCGGGAGTCATGCAGCTGATCCCAGTGTCCTGGTCGGCCAACACTATCATCAGGGACTTCTACAACCCACTGCTGACTGATGCTCAGCGCAGGGAGCTAGGGGCAGCGCTCTACATTGGCTGGGGGGCCTCAGCCCTCATGATCCTCGGGGGAAGCCTCCTCTGCTGCTCCTGTCCCCCTCGGGAAGAGAGGTACAACCCCTCACGGATGGCATACTCTGCCCCACGCTCTGCCCCAGGTGGGCCCGGGATCGAGAGAAAAGATTATGTGTGATGGGACGATGGATGGGACAAGGACTATTAATGTAACAACCAAAAATGTTATTCTAAACCTGTTTTTAATGGCGTGTCTGAGAAAGGGCTTCATGTATCCCAAGGAGACTCCGCAATGAAGGGATGTGTTTGTGCTTTTTTTACCATTGTTTTTTGGGATTTGTCTTTGTGTACAGTATTTGTCTCTGTAATATCTACTCTGAAAGAAAAACATAGAAGTTCCTGGGCTGGCTGTGTAAGAAATACATTTGAGAAGGATCATGTGCTTTCCATTTGGGTTTAGTGAGAACAAAGCAAATTAAGAATAAGATTGGTAGTTACTACATTGATTAATTTCATTACAAGGTTTTAAGGTTTGGATTACTGGTGAGCTATGCGTATCCATTGAAACTATATCAAGCTCATTTAAAAACATTCACAAGCCTCATATAATTATTGATATAACGTTTGTAGTTTTATGATTGAAGTTGTTAGTCATTGAGTCCATTCACATTTTAAATCCCTAACATTTAATTATTTTCCCTAGCTTCAGGCAACTACATTACATCAAATTATGTATTATTCAATATTCAATCATTATTTTCTCATTGACATTTCTCTATGTTATTGCCTCATATAAATTAGGCCTTGCTTAGGCTTCAGAAACTAAGGAAGGCTATTAAAAAGACATTTGACTGATGCTTTCACAAAAAGACAGAAGTGGAAAGGTTTTTCTTTCACTGCAAGAATACAGTAGAGTGAACAAAATCAGTATGCTCACAAATAGTTTTTTAAGGAACCACGTTTTGTTTTTATGTTGGAACATTTTATATTTTTGTTTTATAGAATAATTTGTGAAATAGATGCATTTGTTTGATGGTGATGTTCTATCATCAGTGTTAAGGATGTGATTGTGTGATGTAATCATCTGTTTGGACCCCAGCAAGAGTAGAGGCTGCCTTGGCAGCTGCTAATGGGGATCGTAATAAAATACTAAACACTACAAACATACAGAGTACTGTAACTGTACTGAATGCTGTCCCCTGAACTCCGGACAGATGCCAGATGTATTCAACACAGTGTAGATAGCAGTGCACAGAGGGAAGGGGGGTTGGGAGCAGACAAACTGAAGGCCTCAGTGTTTTGGGGCAATGAGTTGAAATGGGGGGCATTGTGCACCTGTGTCCAGCCAGAACAGTGCTACTGTGTGTGTTAGTCCTGCAGTGTTAACTGCACATCAGCTGCTTTTTAATAAAGACAGTTGTTGTTTTTATAAAGGTTTGCATTTCTACAGAAAGCAATAATCAATGTTGTATATTTTCCTCTTGCTTTATTGAATTATCATCTGCACACAGAGGTTCACACTATCAACAATATATTTGTTTTGTAATGTTTTTCTTTTAACCCAATGAGAAGGTGACGGATGCTGGGATGAGGATCAGTACATGTGCCAGTATAAAGGTAGCCTGATATGCAATCCAAGAGGCCATGTTACCGGCAACCAATCAGCAGCTTTACCGCAACAGCTCAGAACAATTAGCAACAAGAGATCACCTCACAGGTGCAGATGACAAATGTTATGTCAGCAGAGAAGGACAAAGAAGACTGAAAGAAATTCTGAAAAGGCAGAATTATAATCAGTAGCAGCAGCCCTAGAGAATATTTATAATCTTCAATTAAGGACATAGATGAACCCAATAAATACACAGGAATCAAATGTGTAATTGTTTCTGTAAGCAATTTGAAGTCTGTTTCCTGCATGCTGGCTGTGACTTTAAAACGTCCAGTCTCATGTTTAAAACACATCTTGTAGCACCTTACAAAAGCCTCTATCTGAAATATTCATTGGGATCGCATAGTAAATATGGGAGAGAAAAGTCCCTGTCTCACCTTACCAGCATCTACCAGCCAACTGTTGTCTCTTTCTCCACGTATCAATGTCACTTCTAACAACAGATCTATCAAATAATTTGACATGCAGCCACCATGACTGGATCCATTGATATGAACTACTGTACAATTCAGATGGCTTTTCCTATACAAGACTGGGGCAGTATAGGGTGTTAATCATTGATCCCACCTCAGGGTTATTTCAACAGTATTACCATGGAGGGCTGGAGATTTCTATGCCTCATAAAGTAGATTTGGTTTGGTGTGGTTTTATACAGCAGTCAGTGCAAAATGTTAAATTGAAAGAACTAAGGAAAGTAATGTTGACATAGTAAACAAAGCATTCTCTGACATGAGTCATAAAATTGGAGTTCAGAGGTGGCGAGAGACTATTATCAGCCAGATCCCGTTTAGTGGTACCTGCTGTGTTACGTACGCAGTTCAGATGTCTTTCCCTCTCTCTGCTCTACTCTGCTGCTCTGGACAGCGAAACCCTGGCTGGTCACATGACCGATACTGAGCTATGTGAAGGACGGAACAGACAGAAGTTGCTAGGCTCCTGGAATTGCCAGGAAAAAGGCCTTCCTTTATTCATCCATCATGAAAGGAACAACACAGCCCCTTTGTGGGTCCTGTCCTGTCTACTCTGTCGGAACAAAAACGTAGACACTACCGTTGGCTCACATGCTCCCACAATAAAAATAATATGCTAAGACCTACAGTATGGTTCAAAAGGCATGTTGCTTTGCAGATGAGGCACTGTATGCATGGAATATCTTAAATATTTTTTGTGCAATAAGCAAAGTGTGGCTAACAAAGTGACTGATCCGTGGAAGATACTTCCAGCCATTTCTCAATATGTTGATCTGTCTCCTTCCTCTATCTTCCTCAGTAAACAAAAGAGAAACAAACATCTAACAGAGAAGTATATCATGAACCAGGTGAGCCTAACATCTTTATCTAGGTCCGTCCACACACAGCCAGTCATTCTATATCTAATTTGGAGCAGTTTAAATACTGTTTAAAGGGCCAATCAGCAGTTAAAACAATACCAACGAGTACTCCCTGCCATTGTTTCTGTAAAAATCTGATGGATGGGCCACTCTCAAATTCATAGACAGAGCTATGGATGCAAGGACTGACCATCTATGATATCAAAATTATAGTTTTAGGTTACAAAGTGTTTGTTTATAGTTACTTTGTTTACAAACATTGGAGTAAAACAAGCTTATATTTTGTGTTCTGATGGGGTACGACATTTAAACTATGCCCACGAGGCATTTATAAGTTATATTCTTCAAGAATCAATGGGTACATATAATTAAATAATAAGTCCAAACATGGATGTACAAACTGCTGATTGCCCCTTTAAGTGCCCTTCAGGGAGGGTTGATGTCCAAACAGACCCTCTGCCAATAGCCTCACCTAAGTAAGGTCAGAGATAAAGAGCACGGCCTGTACCTGACGCCCATCTTTAATAAACGACAGTTACTTCATATCAGTGTTTTTCTTGTTGTTATTAACCTCCCTACATTCCTGTGTTCCTTCTTCCAACTGACTTCATCTATAAAGATAGCAAACAAGGCCTGCGATTGAAGCCCAACAACACCAGCCGTTTCATTCTTTTATCCCACTCCAAAACACAGCCAGAGGTTTACTGCCTATTCCGTTCCTCCAGACCAAACACCTCGTTATTGTGAGAGAGACTCTCCATTAGCTGCATACCAGAACATTGAAGCCAAGCCAATATCCCTGCCACTTGTTTTGGTATACAGCTGAGGGATGGTGCTGGGGACATGTTTAACCTCTCTCAAATTCTTTAGGTTGTGATAAAGACAGCTGTGCTAAGCTCATAAGGCATTCCTAAGTTATTTTCTTCAAGAATCAATAGGTAAATATCAAGAAGTTAAATGACCATTGAACAGATTCCCAGATCTCAGCTGAAACTGAACAAAATGACAGCTGTTTTAAGGATCAGTGGTGTTGTAAGAGCATAACAGAACCGGACCAGACGTATAGATCCAGGTTGTTTGGCACTGCCAGATGGACGTAAACCAGGCGTAATACACACCCTTATTATGAGCCTGGCCAGGCCAGAGGGGTATACTTCAAAGCAGGATCAATGAGTTAGCCAGCTAACTTTTATAAGCAACTAGAAATAACTATTGATATTCTGGTTCATTAAGAAAGTTAAACTTAGATATGTGTTTTTGGTTGTTGAGTCAATTAGACCACATTCATTTCAAGTTTATCTTTCCAAAAAAAGTACAGTTATTTCAGAATAATTAGGCAGATGGGCCTTACAGGTATGCAGTGCCAATTAAATAAATCCTTCCAAATGCGAATACTCCTACAGTACATTTCTTAGAGCAGATATAGTTTTGAGAAAATCTAATTTATTACATTTATCAGCGTACTGGTGAGACCCAGGCGCAGACAACATTGGAACAACTCATGTTTATTGTGTTTAAGGTACAAGACGGTAGGCAGGCTCAGGGTCCAAGAAAACAGACACTTTAGCAAGACAGGAATAAAGGGAAACCGCTGGTAGGCTTGACGAACAAAACGAATTGGCAACAGCCGAACACAGAACACAGGGATAAATAAACTGGGGATAACGAGGAAGATGGGCGACACCTGGAGGGGGGTGGAGCCAATCACAAAAGACAGGTGAAACAGATCAGAGTGTGACAACAATATTATTTGTTTTAAAATGACTTCTTGACCTCTGAAGTTTGACCTGAAATGATTTAATGTTTTTTCAAGGTGAAGATGCTTCTGTATGGAGTAAATGTGGATGGCCAGATGTATCCTGTAGGCCTATGTGATGTACGCAACATAGTTTGCATGGACTGCATAAAAGACTATCAATCAAAGGCCATAGCATATCAAGTACTGTATGAAAAATTTCTTTATTTTCAGTGTAAAGGACATTCTCTGTTCACTAATACATAAACACCATCTACATACATCATGATACACAATAGCATGCATGACAACATTCATATATTACAACAATAAGTAGTATGAATCTCCATTTTTTTCATTATTTCTTCTGTAATAACAGTTGCACGTGTTTTTCACTAAATCAAATAATCTGAGGATATTCTGATTTTGTCAATAAAAACCAAAATGAAAATAAACAAGTAGCAAATGTCGATGAACAACAGGACAAACCTACATCGGTGTATTGACAACATATTACATGCATTCTGTCCATTCGATTGTAAAAAATAAAATAAAAGATTGTTCTGGTACTGTAATCAAAATCCCTTATATGACCTTATAAGACCATCCTAGTTAGAGTTGATCCATAGTGCACCCTTCCCCCAAAATGTCTCCTTCAGTAGTGTGGCAAAAACTAAGACACATAAGGTAAGAATACAATGCATGAAATGCATTTTGGACATATTTCATAATGTATCCAGTTCCCACAACATTTCACATGAGAACATTATGTATATCATTGGTTTATTTCTGAGCACCTATTGTATATTTGGTCATTTTCTATGAATACATAATGGAAAACCATATACAGCAGGCAACATGTAATCTTATTACGTCTTTTGAAAAGACTGTAGTGAGTGGAATACCACTTAGATCTGGATCATCTGTGTTTCTAAATACCTACATATTTACAACATGACTAATATGTGAATAATAACTTCATAATGTGTTATGATCGGAGTCCAGTCACTCAATCAACTTCATTTCCCTTCAGTCTGTTTGTACTGTACATTACCTGAATAAAGGTAGGATGAAATAATTAGTCTGAGCAAATACTGTCAGTATTCTTTCAAACATTGACATTCACACATACATTTACAATCTCGGGCGTCAACGACTTCATTATAAGGCAGAAGAAGCCACAACTTCTAAGCTTCTTTCTTTGTCGTGACTCTCACCATGCTAGTAGTTACCATGCTAGAGTCTTTAACTGCTCTGACATGCTTTTTATCTTCTCAGTGACAGTGGGGAAACTACTGTTTACTTATTGATAACTCTTTGTCCACTAAGGCTCTTATCTGGTCCTTGTTTCCAACATACCATGGTCTTGAATACTAATACTCTACTGAAGTCAACTACATAACGTTACTGAGTGTTCGGCCTGTCCTGTTCTGCTTGGTACTCTCTCTACCAAGACTGGTAGTTCCACTCAGTAGTATTAGTTCCACCCGCTTGTTCTTGCTTTTAGGACTTCTTCAATGGCCAGCTGGTCAAGACATTTCTGTGCTATGTGCCAGTCCTCCACGGTGAAGTAACAGACATACCAGCTTACTATTTGCCATTCTGTGTCACCTTGCCCTGTTGAAGCCAGTCTCTCCAGGAGGACTGGAGCTTCTCTTGCCCAGCCTCAGAGGTCCAGGAAGAGGGGGAGGAGGAGGGCCGGCGGGGCCTGGTGGAGGAAGCTGTGCTGGGTCTCTTCCAGAAGGACATGGGGTTGGAGGCAGGCTTCTTCTGTACCTGCTCCAACTGCTGCTGGGTCCTCAGCTGCTGGTTGATGATGATCTGGATGTCGTCCTGAAGAAAATATATAAAAACATTACACCTCTGTTGATAATGAGCCTGACTAGACTTTACATACATTTTAAATGCAAAACCTGGATATAACAAGAGATTTAATATGCTTCTAATAGCATGAGATTGAAATTGTGGGAAAGTTTCAATCATCTGAACTGGTCAGTTACAGTGAATGTGTTGCCATGTCTTCATATGACCACTAGAGGGAAGTAGTCACCAAGCAGATGGCCTGGCACTAGCACCATGACTCAGCAGTAGACTAGAGTAGCAGTGAGACTCTTCTAGCCTTGGCCACCTGTCGTTATGTTCAGATCCCTTCAATCCAAACTTAGAGTGTTTAAAGGTTGCCGTGTCCCTAACCCCAGTGGAGACACCTCAACTAAAGAGCAGTCTCTATGGAACACTAGAGTTCTGACTGTGACCAAGGATTACATTACATTTTGACTATAGGAGGTGCCCTGAAGATAATAGGCTTAATTAAACCAATGTTAATATTTTCACAGAGCACCCTAATATGTTACGGGAGTGCGAGAGAGGGGCAGAGGAAGGGAGAGAAATAAAGAGAGATCCAGAGACAGAGAGAGAGAGAAGGGGGGGGGGGGGTGACAGCAACAGAGACAGACAGAGAGACCATGGAGACCCACCTGCCAGGCCTCTAGTTCTTGAGACAGCTCCAGCTTGCATTGGATAGCCTCCAGCAGCTGGTTGTTCAGACACATCATGTCGTTCTTACTCTTCACCAGCTCTGCCTCAATCAGGTTCTTCCTGCCATGATGTAACAGGGGGAAAAAACACGTTAGGTCACAGTGACATCGTCATAGATTCATAGCTAAAAAAATGTGGGAAAGCCCATGGCAATCTTCCAATGATAACCCAGCACAGGGACAAGCTGTATGTTACACTTAAAATAGCATGAACTATGTATAAATGCAACATGTCACTTTATTAATGATGAATGCTGTTTGAAAATGGCATTGAAGGAAATGACAAACAGTGAAAATAAGGCAAAACCACACTTACTTAGCTATGGCTTCATCTCTGTCTCTGATGGCCTGTTGGGCCACCTCTTCTTCATCCGGTCTGTTTCCCAGCCTCAGCCTCAGCTCAGCATTCTCCTCCTGGAGCTGGGAGATTTTAAAGGAGGGGCGGGGACAAGAGAGGATATAGTGAACTAAAATCAGAGTCCAATATTAGCAACGCCAATGTCTTGGGTTCAACTCCTGCTGTATGAAGAACTCAACATGACCATAAGGAGGCGCACAAACCACACACACACTGAGATGAGCCAACATAACCATGACTAAAGCAGTATTCAGCAACACAGAAATTAATTTTATTCAGTACTGCTAAGCATTCAAAATGTAACAAGTACTTTTGGGTGTCAGGGAAAATGCATGGCGTAAAAAGTACATTATTTTCTTTAGGAATGTAGTGAAGTAAAAGTCGTCAAAAACATAAATAGTAAAGTAAAGTACAGATACCACAAAAAACGACTTAAGTAGTATATTAAAGTATTTTTACTGAAGTACTTTACAACGCTTTTATTGTGTCTAAATCTAAATCTCCATGGAACGCAGGCCTGACTGACACCTGATCTCTGTGCTAATGTCTATCTCCTAAGGGATGAATCCGGCCTCTGTACTGAGGACTCAGGTAACTGAACAACGAGCCCTTGTGTGCTGGGCTGAGCCGACTGTAAGAGGTGGAAGGTGATTTATTATTATCTATGTATGAGTGTTGGCCTTCCTGCTGTACCTGTTGTCCATCTAATATTCAGGTTGGTTCTCCTGTAGACTATGTTCTTTATCATCTTCTGTTAATGCTTCTCGTTTCATCCTTTGGTTATTTTCCATTTTTGTCTGATAACATAATTATTTTCACAAGTCTCATTTCCCATTCTCTCTCTATGACCAGTGTAGTCACTAAAACTAGGGGAAATAACAATTGCATTGTTTTGACAGGCACTTTCCCGGGAAGGTGGGTTTCCCAGTGGGAATAATAAACTGTGACTGCTGTGATCTGTGAAGCATTGAAAATTCCCAACCTCTCCTCTCTCAGATTGGCGCCACAGGATTCTAACAACAATGCCTCAACAGAGACCCAAATCAAAAACCACAACACTGACATAACTCCAACGTCATATGTCCTTATACCGGTACACAGTATTGTATGGCACAAGCACAATAGCACCTTACAGGAAAGGTAAACTGAGCATAAATTAATTAAATTAGCATATATTAATTAAATTGGGGAATTGAATAAGGCTTTGCATTTAGGCCAGAAAGCGTATTCCTTTGCCGTGTTTTTTTGCAGTATTACTTTAGTGCCTCGTTACATACAGGAAGCATGTTTTGGAATATTAGTATTCTGTATATTTGTATTTTTCTTTTCACTCGGTCATTTAGGTCATTATTGTGGAGTAACTACAATGTTGTTGATCCATCCTCAGTTTTCTCCCATCACAGCCATTGGACTCTGCAGCTGTTTTAAAATAAATCAAAAGCCAATGGCCTCATGGTGACATCCCTGAGCAGTTTTCTTCCTGTCCTGCAGCTCAGTTCAGAAGGATGACTGAGGGACCTTACATATGTTGTATGTATGGGGGACAGAGGACGGATAGTCATTCAAAAATCATGTCAACCCCTATTATTTCCATGTGATTTGTTCAACCAAATGTTACTCCTGAACAGATTTAAGCATGCCTAAACAAAGGAGGGGAATACTTATGCTTAAATAATTAAATAGTTATTTAATTTGTATTAATTTGTAAAAAGTAAAGAATTTTCTTTTCACTTTGATATTATATGGAATATTTTGTGTAGATGAATAACAAAAATAAAATCACAATTAAATCTATTTCAATCCCACTTTGTAACGCAGCAAAATGTGGAAAAAAAGGGGGGTGAATACTTATAATACCCTCTGTAGCTAAACTTTAGTATTTTTCAGCAAAGGTACACAATAACTATACACAGTTTCCCCTGATTACATTAGCTTGTACTCTCATCATAAGACTACCCTGAAATGCTAACTATTTTTTCCCACCTAGTAAGGTCCGTTAAAATCTAACGGTTTTCCTTTACCTTAGCATGGTGATTTGTTGTTTTTGCTACTCAATGCTTCCCATAAATGCACTGTAATTTAAGCTTAAAAACTGAAAAGTTCTCTCTGCCTCATGGAAAAATGTATGGATTTGAATGGATGGGACGATAGGCACAGATCGACAAGAGCTTTTGTTGCAGTTTTAGCACATTCGAGGATTTTAAGCATAAAAACCTTTTGACAACAGCTTTTTATATTCTATTTAAAAAAGCTACCCTGCCTAACCTGACTGCACGTCAGGCCTATTGTTAGAGTTTGTTAGCTTGCCCTGGTCGGTGGCTTGGTTTCCAGGACGACATCTCACCTGAGGGATGTGGGTGTGGTTGGCCAGATTCTGAGCCACACCCTTTAACTGCAGCAGCATGGCCTGCAGGTCTCCTTCTTCCTGACCTATAAACTCTGACCTCTCTGGAGTCTTGACTAAACGGGTCAGAGGTCGCAGCAGCTCCAGGATGGACAGAACCTTCTGGGTCATCTATTGGAGAGAGAACAGAGAGAAAGAGCGTGAGAGAGAGAGAGAGAGAGAGAGAGAGAGAGAGAGAGAGAGAGAGAGAGAGAGAGAGAGAGATGAGATTGTATTGGATTGCGTTTATAACATAAAAAATTGGAACCCAGGTAAACCGGCCTAAACCTTGTCGCATGTAACAAGCAGTAGCACCGTGGCAAGGAGAAAACTCATTGGAAAGATAATAAGACTATGATGTGACTATGGTGTGTTAGGTCAATGAGTTCTGTGTTATTTTAACACTACAATGTGAAAGTGTAGCTCAGGGCCATTGCATTATGTTCAGCCTAACTGATGACTACTCTTCTTTCCTCAGGTTTCAAAAGTGTCAACCTCATTACTGAGGAGGAAAGGTAAAAGAATAGTAAAAGTGGGTTAACGATATTAAAAAGTTGGTGATCCCATTTTCTTGAACTTGACACTTCCCAGGCCTGGGTGACATCAGAAGAAGGAACTTGTTGTGTTCATTATTTATATATCACAATGGTTGAGTCATATACAGTGCCTTCAGAAAGTATTCAGGCAAAGATGAACGGAGAAACCTGTTTTTGCTATGTCATTATGGGGTATTGTGTGTAGATTGATGAGAGAAAAAACAATTAAATCTATTTTAGAATAAGGCTGTAATGTAACAAAATGTGGAAAAAATCAAGGGGTCTGAATACTTTCCGAACTGTACCTTACACTGTGCCTTACCTCACTACCTTATCTGTCTTTCCCTAGAACTTTTATGAGTCAAAGATCATAGTTCATTTCCTTGAGACTACTGAGCTCTATAGGAAAAAACCTTCCGTAGGTATAACCACTTTAACACAAAACCTGACTGAATGTGTGTGCTCTCAGACAGTTAAGAGGTGGAAAGATCCATCTAGCTTATGTGGTTCAAACAAACAGGAAATGTAGGCTAGCGAATGACTCATGGGTGCATTAAAACATCACAGTTTCCTAGTAAGGAACAAAACAAACTGAAATAATGACAGAATCAGACAGTGAAAATGTGGTGTAATTTGTCTCTTTCTTTCTCACCTTTAATGTTTCGTTTCAAGTACTCATTATCACAATGTTTTCTACTAATTGCACCCAGATGTTCCCCATTTTGTTTCTTTCTCTTTGAAGACCGGACAAACAAGGTAAGACATTTTCCTTTACAAAGGTAGGTACTGTACCATCACACAGAGCCACCAAGAACATACCCACAACGTTCTGTTTTTATGCATCATTCTTCCATTACAGTGTAATGGGAATATTTAAGTGATCAACACAATGTTTAGCATATTTGGAGTTTCTGTAATACACATAATTTCCAGTGTTCAATTTGTGAAACTCAAAGTGCGGGTTGATGGTCATTAGACTTGAAGCTGAATGTTATGGATTATTCTCATGTCTGTTTTTAGTGATTGACGCCAGACTAGAGGTACAAGGGCAGAGGACACTGAATATTCATTGTTGTATTGTATTGATTCTGTAGAAGCTGACAAAATCACTGCCTTTTTGTTTGCACTTCCTACAAGGCTTTCGGGCTGGTGTTTAAAGAACATTTGGTACTGTCTGATTAGGATATAAAGGATCTGTCTGCAAGAGGCCAGTTAGACATGTTCTCTGCTTCTGTGCTGGGTGGTGTCCTTCTGTTACAACTTGTAGTAAACCAGATAGATATTTGAAAGACTGCTCTCCTTTTTGTTCACCTGGAAATTCCATTTGAATTACATTCAGGTAGTGGACTTTGATTGCATGGTTGTGTATCTCTCTGTATCTTTCTAACACCTCATACTGTATACTCTCTTAGAAAAAAGGGTTCCAAAAGGGTTCTTTGACAGTCCCCATAGGAGAACCCTTTTTGGTTCCAGGTAAAACCATTTTTTTTTGTATGTCCTAGGCCCCCTGTATCTTATGTCCTAGGCCCCCTGTATCTTATGTCCTAGGCCCCCTGTATCTTATGTCCCAGGTCCCCTGTCTCTTATGTCCTAGGCCCCCTGTATCTTATGTCCCAGGACCCCTGTCTCTTATGTCCTAGGCCCCCTGTATCTTATGTCCTAGGTCCCCTGTCTCTTATGTCCTAGGCCCCCTGTATCTTATGTCCTAGGCCCCCTGTATCTTTTGTCCTAGGCCCCCTGTATCTTATGTCCTAGGCCCCCTGTATCTTATGTCCCAGCTCCCATGTCTCCTAGTTTCTATAGTGTTACCTGTTCTCTGTCATGGCCCAGGCCCATGGTGTCCAGACTGGTCTCCAGCTCAGACAGTAGAGATGTGTTTCCATAGCTACTCCTGTCCTGCAGGGAGACCTCCTCCTGCAGCTCCTCCACCTGGACCTGAAGCTGCTGGGAACGCCCCCTCGCAGCCGCAGCCTCCTGCCATGCCTCCGCCAGCTACACACACACACACACACACACACACACACACACACACACACACACACACACACACACACACACACACAAAACATACAGAGGGAAACACACACAAAGAGAGATATATAAGGTCTGGTCAGTGTCATCTAAAATCCACCACATTGAGATTCAGACCCCATCAGTCTGACTATTGCAAAGCAGATCTAGCTCTAGAGACGTACAAGTATACATAACATGCAAATGTAATCCATAAATCAAATATTAGACAACATGTGCACTATATCAACATACAGTGCTATTGTAAAGCTATGTCAAAAATGTAAACTGACATGCCAGATTCCAGCCTGTTGCAGAAACTGTGTGCATGCCCCACGTCTATTTCTAATGGAACAAGCTGTTCACACCCCTCTTGTTGGCGGAGAGAACAGTTAGCAGGTTTAAAGCTTATTTCCTACAATTCTATACATTTTGCCATGTCTAATGTGTATTCATGTGATATTTGAGTGACCAAAAAATTACAACAATATCTATGTGCTAAAAAAACGACATAATAAAAAACCTTAGCTGACATAGGCTAGTTGATTTCGGACTCTCTATGGTATGCAATTACTAACATGACAAGAGGAACTGATGTTGCACTACCCAATTTAGAAATTGTACCTTGTGCATTCTACTATTACAACTTTCAAGATTAAGTTTAGAGCCGGACTGAGGACCCCCCGCCACTTCCTGCCGACCCCTCCCACAGTTTGGGAACCACTGCCATAGATGACCGGTACTCATTGAGTGGATAATCACTCTGTTGTTAAACCCCAATTACCAACAGTGTATCCCAGGGTTACAGTCACTTAGGCAAGTGTGCACTATTGACATGTGATATTAGTGAGTAAACCAGATACCAAAACTAAATTCTGTGTGTTTACCTGTTGGCTCTGCTGCTGGTTGTGTTGGTCCTGTAGAGCTAAGCGTGTGTGTAGGGAGGCCAAGCTGTCCCGTAGGTCTGCGTTCTCCTGACACACACTCTCCAGACGCTCCTCCAGAGCCTGCTCCTTCTGGGACAGACGCACCACCTGGACACACACAGGGAGCAAGATATAGTGTATTTCTGTGTGTGTGTGTGTGTGTGTGTGTGTTTTTTGTTTTTTTTGTTTAACAATCTTCAATGTGTTAAAGTGGGGACATTTTGCCAGTCCCCATGAGGAAAATCGCTATTTTAGGGGTTAGGTTTAAGGTTAGGGTTACAATTAGGGTTAGAATTGAAATTAGGGTTAGGAGTTACGGTTAGGTTTAGGAGTTAGTGTTAGGTATAGTTTTAGGGTTAGGGGCTAGAGAAAATACGGTTTGGGATGGGAATCAATTATTTGGTCCCCACAAGGATAGCAATACAAAACTGTGTGTGTGTGTGTGTGTCTGTATGTGCGTGAGTATGCGTAGCCTACCTGCTCCCTCATGGCACTGAGCAGCTCCTCGTCCTGTGGTCTGTTGTGGTGGCCTCTCTGTCGTAGCTCCAGTTTCAGGGTCTGCAGCTCACTGGTCATCACCCTCTCCACCTCCATCGCCTAGACCGCAACACAGACAGACACCAGAGACAGGAAAGAGGTATTAGATATACATAGAGAGAGACAGGGGGGGCCAGAGAAAGAGGCACCAGGTTAAGGAGACATGAGATGAAAATTCCTGAGACTAAAAATGGTAGAGACATTTACAGAAAGATACTAGATATTAGATCCAGAGATAAATATCTAAAATATAGACATAATACGAGGAAATGTAATATAAAATCATAGATATTAAATAAGTTAATCTGTATTATTGGTTGCTGCGAGCTACGCTGCAAATGGAAAACTAAGATCACATAATACAGTCAGAGGAATGGTTCTTGCCTCTAGCACGTGCTTATGTTTTCATCATTACAAAATAACTAGCAACATCTCTCTATGGGACTATTGTTCCATTAACTACCAGATGGCATAGTAAGCAATTATTGACATATGCCTACAAAAAAAGCTGCTATTTAGAACCTAAAAGGGTTCTTTGGCTGTCCCCATAGGAGAACCCGTTGAAGAACCATTCTTGGTTCCAGGTATAACCCTTTTGAGTTCCATGCAGAACCCTTTACACAGAGGGTTCTACATGGAACCCCAAATAGTTCTACCTGGAACCAAAAAGGGTTCTCCTATGGGGACAGCCAAAGAACCCTTTTTGAACCCTTTTTTGTAAGAGTGTACTGAGAGTTGAGGAAAGTAAAAGTTTTCTGCCTTACTAAAACGGTTATATGCCATAGGTTCCAACGTAGAACTAATTTTGTGTGCTTGTTCAAAAAAAAAAAAAACATTTCCAAATACAGAGAGACAGGAATGTACTGGCACTGTGCCAGTTTTTGCCCCCCAAACCCCCAAACACACACACACACACACACACTTACACCCTTGGTCCCCCTGACTCAGCAGTGTGGCAGGCCCCTGTCAGCTCCCATCACACACACACACACATAATACAGGATGAAAGGGCCACAGCAGATGGAGCGACTGGGGCATCTTGGTCTTGGCAGTGACATCACCATGCCACATTAGGCACAGAGCATTGTGGATGTTATTGGGGGGGGGGCTTATCTACGGCTTATCTTGGCACGAATATGGACAATGGAGCGAGCGGCCCACTAGGAATCCACAGAGGGACGCTCCATTTGTTAGGGACACAAAATCAAATACAACACCATCCTACTGAGCTCCAGGACTTGGATTTCCCTTGTCTAAACTATGATGCACATAGCAGCTGATTCCTACCGCAGTAGTAGACCCCCAAGGGACATCTCACTAGCGCTTCCCTCTCTAAACGGCGTGACGCTGTCTGAGTCAAAGGTCAAACAAGGGGGCCTCAAATATAACAGGTGCCATCACTATGGAAATCAAAGGATATCCTGTTGGCCATATCCCAAAGAAAAGTGAGGGTGTTTCAGGTTACACTGTCATTTTACTGGTGTCTAAATCTAAAGTTGAAAGCCTTAGCTAAACCCTTTGAGGTTTAATGCATTTTTCACCTATAGAATGGCATGATTTATCACACCAGTGATCAAAAGCAATCTTATCCACTTCCTTGTTTGAGACACGTGCACTGGTTTCTTTCCCTATGTTGGAAAAATAAATTATTTCCTTGAAGGCCTTTTTCTGAAAGTTAGATTGGACAATAACAAACAGAGAGACACGTTTAATCAACCAAGAGTTGTTCTCATTTCCAGCTTATCAAACTGCATCCGTACTCCCTTCAGAGTAACACGTTCCTTTGCCAAAAATATGTGTACATAACGTTATTTCAATGCAAGAAAATCACAGAGGAATTATGACTAGGTATTCTGTGGAACAATGACACTGCCAGGCAGTCACAAACTAATTTCCTCTTACACTTAACTGTTTGAATAACATTCATAGATGCAACAAAACCTGATAATGAACCAGTCTCTGATGGCAAAGATCATCATAGTTTTCACACTTCCTTTACAACCGAGGTGAACAGCAACAGTAATCTAGTGGTCTCTAAAGATATCTATTAGCTGAAATGGATTTCTGTTTTCCTGGTAGTGGGACCATAGGTTTGTTTTTGTCACGACTTCCGCCGAAGTCGGCCCCTCTCCTGGTTCGGGCGGACACAGGCGGTCGACGTCACCAGCGTATTAGCCGCCACCGATCCCATTCACTGTTTACGTCTGTCCTGTTTCACGCACACCTGGCTCCCATCCCACTAATTGTCTGTGTCCTATATATATCCCTCTGCTCCCCCCATGTCCTTGTCCGTGATTGTTATGTGTTCAGTGTACTCTGGTTGGAGGTATCGTATTTAGTTCAAGAATAAACATTGTGCTTTTTACACGTTTATTCACGACCCGGTTTCCCTGCGCCTGCTTCCACCACCACGACCTCACACGAGCCGCTGACAGTTTTGTGGATGTTAGTTTAATACCTGGTGGTCGAGGGGATATACCGGAGCTCTCTGAGTGGTAACCGCCCTCCCCCTGAATCCTGTCATGGTCTGTCTAGGCGCTCACACAACAGTTTGGCCCATCAGACCCTGGTAATATAGAACCACTTCAACCACACATACAATCCCATTCAGACACTGCTGTACACCGACCCCACTGCTGTACACCGACCCCACTGCTGTACACCGACCCCCCCCCCCGCCATCTCTCTCTCTCTATCTCTCTCACACACACACACACATACATACTCACCGTGCCAGGCAGTGTTACACACCTGGTGAGAGGGGTACCACAACCACCATTCACTACTACGTTCGGTAAGAGGAGGTCAGCGACAGGACCGAGAGAAACACTCTTCAAACCTTTCCTCTCCACAACAACAGCGTCTGAAGTACTCCTCTCCAGTTGTTCTTTTACTTGAACATGTCCAGAAAACTCAGAGTCATCCACGGTGGAAGCCAGCCAGCAGAATGAACCCACTTCTCTCCACTTCTTCCAGAACTCAGATAGAGAGAGCTCCTGTAAATATACCTTTTTCTGCCCCTTTTGGAATTCCGGGAGACGGTGAGTGATAAATAGAAAATATTTCCTCTACATCTTCTGACGACAGGGTGGAGTGACGATCATGGTTCCTCTATCTGAACTGAAGAATACTGAGGAGTCAAAAGGAGGTCCGTGCTTTTTTCCATTGCCTTATGTCCGTGCACTGGAATGGAGTTAGATATTCAACTTCCACAACAGAGGCCAGGTGGTTAGTAATGTGTTTCACTAACTGTAAGTTTACGTCACAATCATAAAATTCAGCAATATAAAACATTACTCTTGTTGTTAGTTGGCAGAGAACTAGTCTAGCGGCCCACTCAAGGTTGCTAGCCTCTAGTACACAAGGGCCTTTTAATTTAGCCAATCAGTTCTTCTACTGTACCAACTAAACTGATAAGAGACTATAAAAGATCTCTTTGACTGCAACGCAAAGCTTCCAGTCTTAGGTATTATGGTTTTCACCTACACAACATTTATAGGGATAACCCAGGACCTCACTTTTACAAACACATGTTGTAGTGTTAGTATTAGGAATCATTGGGAATATAGTCATAAAAAAGTAAACATGAGTCACATTGAAGCATGGATATGAAGCACAGAATGAGTACACAGCCTGACAGCTGTGGTTTTCCAATCACGTGGTCTAGGTCTTCTACAGCTCAGAGCCACATGGCTCAGTATACAATTAATTCCAGTGATGACTGATACAATTCATAGACCAATTCCAGATATGAGTCTTTTCCCACAGTCTGACGTCTCCCTGCTCTGAAGACCTAGACCACATTCAAATTGAGTTGATATGATTTCAGTCCCTATTCACTGTTCTGCTTTACAACATGTTGGCATCCACTCCTATAGCCTCCCAGCTGGATGGGTTGCCCTTAGGCAATGTACCTTAATGACATTCATGTAATAAGAACCTGCCCTATCACCTGATCCTGAACTGCTGAGGTGGGTTCTCTTAATCTCAGGTTTGTTTTTTTATCTACATTTTATTGCTTATATGTACTGTCTGTGTATTACTTACTAGCTACTATTACCATGTATTACCTAATATCTGTGGCCTTTCTTTATACAGCGGTAGTCTTTACATTTATTTTCAGTAGGTAGATTGGGTAACACCCCACCTTATCTGCTGTTGGCTCTAACCCCAGGCATAGCTTGAGTGATTAGGTTTCACTAAGGTAAATGTTGTTATTTTTTACAGTTAAGAACAAATTCTTATTTACAATGACGGCCTACCTACAGGGTCAGCCCCTGGAGCAAATTAGGGTTAAGTGCCTTGCTCAAGGACACATCGACAGGTTTTCGGCTCAGGTATTCAAACCAGCGACCTTTCGGTTTACTGGTCCAGCGCTCTGACCGCTAGGCTACCTGCTGCTAGGCTACCTGCTGCCCTTAATGTGTCACCACAATGGCTGACTTTTAAAAAAAATTTGCCTTAATAGAGAAATCTTTATATCTCTAAAATAACAAACTGTCTTATGTACAGCATTCCTTAAGGCTAGTGTCAAAATATTAGCCTTCCTTGCCGGGCTTATTGCTAACAAATTAAACTAATGTAGTTAATTTAATGTAGTTAATGTGAAGGGGTTAATGTGAAGGGGTTAATGTAGTTAATTTAATGTAGTTAATGTGAAGGGGTTAATGTAGTTTATTTAATGTAGTTAATGTGAAGGGGTTAATGTAGTTAATTTAATGTAGTTAATGTGAAGGGGTTAATGTGAAGGGGTTAATGTGAAGGGGTGGTAGGTACTCACGGTGCTTAGCTGTTCTCTAAGGCGCTGGGTGTGTTCTGCGTGTTCCTCCTGGAACCTGGTCTTGTCCCTTTCGGCGTCAGTCAGGGCCTGGGTCAGCCTGTCCACCTGGCCACTCAGATCGCTCCGGTCTCTCTCCAGGTCCCCAACCTGGCTCACCCACCCAGACTGGCACCCCTCCAGCTTCACCCGCAGATCATGCCTGCCCTGCTCCAGCTCCTGTGGGAAACACATAACAAACAGATGGGCACAGTGAAATGCATGATTAGGAGACTGATACCACTGCTATGTCATTTTAATCCATGAAATTAGTAAAAAGAGAACATCTAGATAGATAGATAGATAGATAGATAGATAGATAGATAGATAGATAGATAGATAGATAGATAGATAGATAGATAGATACTTTATTAGATCTAAGAGTATTTGTACAGTAGCTGTTACTGTGTTATTACTGTGTAGTTATTGAAGCTAGGTCATTCATATTTGGTATTTCACCAGTCTGGTACACCCCTGCTATCTTTTTTTATTGTATCTATAAACTCCACAGTGCACACAGCATCGAAGTACAGGCATGGTTAAACTACTACGTGTGTGTATTAGACTTTATGTAATGTAATAGAAACTATTATTATTTCATAATAGTAAACCAATAAAAACGTTTGGTGACTGGTCTATATAATATTCCATGTTCTTACACCTCTGAGGCCTAGACAGCCGTACATTAGATATATCCATCCACACAGACAGCAGAAAAACTGTCTCTGAAACATCTCCTAATGTGGATTCATCCCCGGCTGCTAAAGACACTTATTGGATCTTGGAAAGCTACAGCCCTCTCTGGGAAGCTTATAAAATTCCATACAGCATAGCAGTAAGAGAAACGTTGTAAATCTGAGAGACTGGGTGATAGCCATAACTACATTACTTCATGGTGGAGGTGGGGGTGGGGGGGGGGTGAGATTATTATTTTATTTATTTTGATATATCAGGGGCACCCATACTTCCCACGGCTATGTCTTAATGTATCCTCTCCAGATACAGACAGGGTATCCTATGCTTGTTAATTTAATGTAGTGAATGTGTTTACTACATGGTCAGTGCTAATGGGAATGAGGGTGCAACAAACTGCAGACTTGTAGAGGCTCGAACTAGACCCGTCAGGGACTCAACAAGTACAAAAGGTGCACAAAACAAAATAATGTGCTTGTTTTGTTCCTGAGAAGCTAGACAGACATTTGAGGAAGGTGCAGACTGCAGGTGCAATTCCTTTTCCTACCAGATATTGGATTCAAGTTATATGCTTTTCCTCACATGGATGGAGCAATTTATTTCATAAATCTATGTGCTGTTCTAATGATATGTCCATATTAATTAGCAACCCAGGGAGGGGAAGAGGGTGCGTGGAACTCAGGCTTATCAAACAAACACAAAAGAGCTTTTCAGAGAGCAGAGAAAGAGTGCATTGTGTGTGATAACATTGGTCTTTGTTTAACAGGGAAGCTCAGACTCAGTACATTCTTATGACATCTCCTTTGAAGAGGGAAGTGCTAGCCTCCTTAGATCATGGTCATATTGGCTGTAGACCCCTAAGAATACTAGATCCATCCATCCACCTATGACATGTTAGTTAAGGTCTACCTAAAAACCATTAATTATTTCTCAAGCAACAGGTGAACCTGAAGTTTGGTCATTTGGGTGAAATTGTGCTGCTTTATAATTGCCTATTTATATATTGTATTATAAAGACTTTGTGAGGGAAAATGTTATGTTTGTGCTTTCCTAATAACAATTTGACTGGGTTCATGCAAGTAACTGGGAGGAATCCTCACTATGAGTATAAGCAATTCGGCAGTACGCCCAGAACTTTGCTTTGAGAACCAAAAAGGGTATCTCAGTTTCAAGGTCTCAGCTTGGAGAGAATAAGTCTTGTGAGGTACTGGTTGGTCACAGACAGAAAAAAGGGCTCCAAAACGGTTCTCCAGCTGTCTCCATAGGATAAACCGTTTTGGTTCCAGGTAGAACCCTTTTGGGTTCCATGTAGAACCATCTGTGGAAAGGTTAATACCTGGAACCAAAAAGGGTTATTCAAAGGGTTCTCCTGTGGGGACAGCTGAATAACCCTTTAAGATAGCACCTTTTTTCTAAGAGTGTACACATTTTGCAGATGTTATCGCAGGTGCAGCGAAATGCGCAGTCTATCAATGTCTGTTAACATAGTCAAAACAACGGTTGATACTATGACTTGCTCCGTTATTATTATCAACATGCCAGAGTAGTGAGGTAGGTAGAAACCAGTATTCTACTTAACAATGTTTTAATTCTCTGTGATTAATTGTCCCACATTTGCTGTCACATAGTCAGCTGAGAAATGTAAAGAAAATTAGAAAATAACCTAACCTAAATTTTGTTTTTAATAAACCCTATCGAAAGAAATCTTTAATAAGGGTTTATACATTGACTCATTGCATACGCCTACTTCTCAAGATAAATTAGATGCGCTTGTGAATCATGTTTTCATAAAATTTAAGATAGGAACAAGCGCGCATATGACATATTCACTGGAGCGACAACAACAACCTTTATCATCTCGTACAACACAAGGGGTTTCTTTTTACACTTCTCTTTTACCTCAAGTTTGTCTGCATACTGTTCATTACGTTTGTCGCTCTGTTCCTTCAACTGACGATTTTCCAAAAGCAATGCATTTCCCAGCTGGGCCGCCAAAAGGACTTCTTCCTCCTTTTGTTTCAAAGCAGCTAAAAGTTCATTGTGGTCTTGATAATCAGATATTTCTTCCACATTATAATCAAAATAAAAACCATCCTTCAATTCCACTTCCATATTCTTCGGTTTGAAACTCCATTCACCAAGTCGATCCATAGATCCTGATTTTATGGAAATAGCCTAATAATATATTATATTTCAAATTAAATTAAAATAAAATGGTGGCATATTTGTCAACTCAAGTAATTTACTTTAATTTCAATAACTATTTAACGGTAGCCTATGCCCCTGTGTGCAGCCTATGTGCAGCCTATGTGCGAATGAAGCTAAGGATTGACAAGCTGGTCTCTCCAGTATGATATGCGAGTGAAAGTAGGCTGGTCCCCAGAGAACCCATTGCACCTGATCAAACCTGCGCGTCGCTGTGCAACAGTTGCCTCCCCCTAAACATATACATTTGACAATTAAAATCAGTGTGCTAGCCTATGCTAGCCTAACATCTTCATACAAATTAGAAAATGGTTTATCATTATTATTGTTCAATAACTGGCTAAAACAAATTGCTGTTAAATTGGCCTAACTGTGGAAGAGTAGCCTATTAGACATAGAGAATTAGATATTTGTTGACCTTCCCTATCCCACTTCTTCATGATGCCTCTGTCTCAGTCATGTTCTCTTTCATGTCAGTGAGTCCGTCCCTGAAGAAATGGCACCCTGCGTGGACAGATCCAGAGCCCCAGTCTCAGCTGGGTTGCAGCCCAGCCCGTGTATGCATGTGGAACGTGTCCCGCTCCTTTGTATAGGCACTACCCTGGGGTCACAGGTCAGCTCCCACAAGGCTTCAGGGAGCAGGGGCCAGCGGCACCACAATAAAAGACACAGCATCCTGACGCATGGCACTGCCATTGTTCCAGGGCATCTGTACATATGGCACGGGGGTGGGGGCTGTACATCAAGGCTTGTCTGCCCTGAAGCCTATTGTTCCCTTTGTCTTTGTTCAATTTATAGGCTCCTAAAGGGAGTGTGCCGAAAGCGTGAAAGGGTGCCACACATGGGTCCTAAGCACTAAATACGGGGCCTCAAGGACTAGGTTATACAGAGAAGTAATATGAGGTCAGCAAGGACACACTTATCCTTGCCTACTCAGAGTCAATGGTCTCTATAACAGACAGCAAAATCAGATTTAACATTAATTTGAACGCTAATGTATATCTGTGAGGTCTCTGATATAGAAGGTTGTAAGTGACTAAATTGGTGCTATCAGTCTTCCTTGATTGCTGATCAGTCTAACTACGCTAGCCTTTTGTATTAAATATTATGACCAAAGGACTGATAAAATTCAATGGTAATTCAACTTCTCCTTAGTCTAGATCAGGGTTCTCTAACCCTATTCCTGGAGAGCTACCCACGTGTAGGTTTTCGCTCCAACCCCACTTGTAACTAACCTGATGCAGCTGATCAACCTGCTAATTAGTAGAATCAGGTGAGGTGAAAACCAACAGTAAGGTAGCTCTCCAGGACAGGGTTGGAGAGCCCTGGTCTAGATCAATACATTATATACATTTAATTGTGGAATCAATTACTAAAATTCACTTCCTACCAATAGCCTACCTGACAACCCTCAAGCGTTCCCATTTTAAATGTGAAACTAATTACGGTCAACTCCACCCAGCCTGGTCTCATACACTAGACGTAACATAATAAATATAGGTTGAGGACACTCAAACTAGTGTGATATGTTATGTTTGGTATGGTTACATAAGACAAAAATGAAAGTAGGGTGGTTGATCAGGTTGAATGGATGGGTGTATAACGTGAACGTCTAGCAACACAAAGGTTGCGTGTTCTAATCTCATCATGGACAACTTTAGTATTTTAGCTAATTAACAACTTTAACCAAACTCCTAAACTTAACCCCTAGCCTAGCTAACGTTAGCCACAATAAATTGGATATTGTGACAAATATCCAAATATAGCAAATTCGTAACACATTGCACCAATTGCAATTTGTAACATATCATACACAATGGATGATGGACATCCACAAATTAATACATGCCATAAGCAACGAAACATATCAAACTAGTTTGAGTATCTCAGATTATGTTATGTCTACCCCTGAGTCCAGGTTGCTCTTCCACCACCTTTAGGGTTCAACATTTTATTTAATTGACTTAAAATCTAATCTTGGCTCTATAATAACAATACTTCTTTCGTTTCAAGTTTATGACATTGAAAGTACAAATGAACTGTTAACTCGCCCCAAAAAAGTTACACTTGCAGAAACTGAAGTTCAAGTCCAAGGGCAACATCTAGTGGAAAGAGAGAAAAACTGCATTTCCAGAACTTCTTCTTCTTCTTCTTCTTCTTCTTCGGGGCTTCTTGTCGGATCACAACTATCATTTGCATCTACCGCCACCTACTGTTTAGGAGTGTGGTCATCCATGGCAACTTACATTTATACTCTTATTGTCAGACCAGTCTCCCTAATAAAATATATAATTTCCCTATTTCTCCTTCCCAAAATACCATCTAACCCCCATTTCCATCACACTCTCCTTACTACTTCAAACAATCTTTCTCTCTGTGTATCATATAACTGACAGTATAACAACATGTTCCACTGTCTCCCTTACCAAACATGCATCACACATCCCATTTTCATGTTTTCCTATTAATTTCAATGTTGAATTCAGTCCTGTAGGTCCAAATCTTAATCTTCCCAGGTCCACTTCATCTCTTCTATTCCCAGCACACCCGTGATTCACTACTTGTTTTATATTCTTCCTAATACTATAGTAAATTCTACCCTTACTACTCACTTCCCACATCCTTTGCCATATATCTAGGCCTTTTTTCCTAATAAATGTTTTAACTTTCCCTCTACTTAACTTCACCTCCACATCTACTCCATTTCTCCTTAGTGCATCTTTTGCTATTAAATCAACCTTTTCATTTCCCTGTTTCCAGAACTTCACTGGGCACTGGAGAATAAAACATTTTCAGCACTCGAAAACTTTATATGTTAAAAACACAAAATATATATCAGATGATACTTAGCGTAATGTACTCGCTTTACATACAGCAATGTAACGTTTTTTGACCCGTTGTCATGATTATAAAATCTACATATTACAACAGATTACAAAAGATTCAAAACAAGTAGGCTTCTTACCGGAAGTTACACGCACAAAATATGACGTAACATATAGAAACTTCCGGAACAGCAGTCCTTTTTATTCCTACGAAGGTCGATTAGACACTTGACACATTAGTTATTGTACTGAGTCTCTTTCTTCAAATACGAAGGGCTTTTCTTGTTATATTTGACTACCTAGATTCATCAAAAATGCCAAGAGGAAGCAGAAGCCGGACGTCAAGGATGGCCCCTCCAGCCAGGTATGAAAATGGACAAAGTCATGACATTAACAACGCATTGCCGCTTAGTTAATTCAGCATCAAGTTAGCAAGCTAACGCTAACTGTCGGATTTTACTTGCTCGCTAGGCTTGCAAAATGTCCCTGTTTTTCCTCAGTCTATATTTAACGAGGTGTCTGTATTTCAAAGGTGTTATGGTAGTCAGCTAACGTTAGCAAGATAACAAATATCTATAAATATGGTATTTTTGCCTAGCTAACTAGGCAGCTACTAGCACTGCTAGCTTGCTAGATACGGCAGGTGACGTTAGGTGAAACTGATAATAATAAAATAAGAAGTATCTAAATGTACTGAATAAATATCTGGTAGGCTAATCTTTACACTACCCTAATTTACTTTGCTCTATGTTACTGAATTGGCCCAGAATAATTTACTGAGGATTATGCTGTTAATGGACGTAATTAAAGTTCTTCAGTGACACATGATTGAGTGTTGACACTTCATTGCTCATCTAATAACAACACTCTCTCTTTCAAACCAGGATGGCCCCACCGCCACCCCCCATGGCCAGGGCTGCACCCCCTCCATCATACGCCCCAGCGCCTGCCCATGCCCCTCCATCCGCCATGGCTGCCCCAGCCGCTGCTGCTCCCCGGCAGCCAGGCATGTTTGCGCAGATGGCCACCACAGCCGCTGGGGTAGCCGTTGGCTCAGCCGCAGGGCACATGATCGGCCACGCAATGACCGGAGGAATGGGTGGGGGCGGAGGAAGCCAAGAGGCTGCCAAGCCTGATGTCACCTACCAGGTAGGTGATCACTGCTTAGTCACATTGAGTGACGGGGCCATGGGATTGAAGTGGCTTTGTGTCAGGTAGCCTAGTTAGTAGTGATTAGTATGAGCGAGTCAGAGAGCGTGAGAGGATAAGCCATGAAGGATTATACCCTGTGCCAGGCCTTAAAGAAAGGGCATCTAAATAATTTAGAATAACATCAACACTAACCTCATATGCTTTATGTTTCTCAGGAGCAGCCCCAGCAGTACCAGCAGCAGTACCAGCAGCCACCTCCCATGTACCAGCCAGCCCAGTATCAGCAGCAGCCCCAGTCCATGTTCCAGCAGGAGCCTGCCCCACAGCATGGAACCTGCTCATACGAGCTCAAGCAGTTTATTGAGTGTGCTCAGACCCAGAGTGACCTGAAACTTTGTGAGGGCTTCAGCGAGGTGCTAAAGCAGTGCAAGTTCTCAAATGGTTAGTCTAAAATTGTGTTAATACAATCTTAGCTGTTACTGGAAATATATGTGAAAAAGAGGGTACTTTATGTATCCCTGACAGTTTACATAGTGACGTTGTATCATGACTAAGTCGGAAGTTAATCTTAGCCAAATACATTTAAACTCAGTTTTTCACAATTCCTGACATTTTAATCCTAGTAAGAAATCCCTGTTTTAGGTCCGTTAGGATCACCACTTTATTTTAAGAATGTGAAATGTCAGAATAATAGTAGAGAGAATGATTTATTTCAGCTTTTATTTATTTCATCACATTCCCAGTGGGTCAGAAGTTTAAATACACTCAATTAGTATTTGGTAGCATTGTCTTTAAATTGTTTAACTTGGGTCAAACGTTTCGGGTAGCCTTCCACAAGCTTCCTACACTAAGTTGGGTGAATTTTGGCCCATTCCTCCTGACAGAACTGATGTAACTGAGTCAGGTTTGTAGGCCTCCTTGCTCACACAGGCTTTTCTAGTTCTGCCCAAATGTTCTATAGGATTGAGGTCAGGGTTTTGTGATGGCCACTCCATTACCTTGACTTTGTTGTCCTTAAGCCATTTTGCCACAACTTTGGAAGTATGCTTGAGGTCATTGTCCATTTGGAAGACTCATTTGCGACCAAGCTTTAACTTCCTGACTGATGTCTTGAGATGTTGCTTCAATATATCCACATAATTTTCCTTCCTCATGATGCCATCTATTTTGTGAAGTGCACCAGTCCCTCCTGCAGCAAAGCACCTCCACAACATGACGCTGCCACCCCCGTGCTTCACGGTTTGGGTGGCGTTCTTTGGCTTGCAAGCCTCTCCCTTTTTCCTCCAAACATAACGATGGTCATTATGGCCAAACAGTTCTATTTTTGTTTCATCAGACCAGAGGACATTTCTCCAAAAATTACAATCTTTGTCCCCATGTGCAGTTGCAAAACGTAGTCTGACTTTATGGCGGTTTTGGAGCAGTGGCTTCTTCCTTGCTTAGCGGCCTTTCAGGTTATGTTGATATAGGACTCGTTTTACTGTGGATATAGATACTTTTGTACCTGTTTCCTCCATCTTCACAAGGTCCTTTGCTGTTCTGTGATTGATTTGCACTTTTTGCACTAAAGTACGTTAATCTCTAGGAGACAGAATGCGTCTCCTTCCTGAGCGGTATGACGGCTGCGTGGTCCCATGGTGTTTATACTTGTGTACTATTGTTTGTACATGGTACCTTCAGGCTTTTGGAAATTGCACCTAAGGATGAACCAGACTTGTGAGGTCTACAATTTTATTTCTGAGGTCTTTGCTGATTTCTTTTGATTTTCCCATGATGTTTGAAAGTAGGCCTTGAAATACATCCACAGGTACACCTCCAATTGACTCAAATGATGTCATTTAGCCTACCAGAAGCTTCTAAAGCCATGACAACATTTTCCGGAAATTTCCAAGCTGTTTAAAGGCACAGTCAACTTAGTGTATGTAAACTTCTGACCCACTGGAATTGTGATATAGTAAATTATAAGTGAAATAATCTGTCTGCAAACAATTGTTGGGAGAATTACTTGTGTCATGCACAAAGTAGATGTCCTAACTGACTTGCCAAAACTAGTTTGTTAACATGAAATCTGTGGAGTGGTTGAAAAATGAGTTTTAATGACTTCAACCTAAGTGTATGTAAACTTCCGATTTCAACTGTACATGCATTCATCAGATTTGATCAGTTGACTTTTTGCCTTACCTGGTGTCACTGTCACCTTTTGGAATAGGATTAATAAGGTTTTATGGCAGCGAGTGTTCAGTCTGGTTCCTGGATAGTGTTCTGTAGGTGTCTGGCATTCATTCAATTAAGACTGACTCTTGAGTCAACTGAGCTAATTTGTTGAACGCCCCACATAATGTAGCTAGGCCCACTTTAATGTATGTCCTCAGAGATGCTCATAACAGTTACGGGTTCCCACTTAATATTCTTGGTCCCCAAGATTTTCAACCACAAATGTATGCAATACACTGAGTGGCCATAGGGTGATGTAGAACTATAGGACATTATAATCATGAAATGTTTAGCAGCTCATGCCAGGCTCTCACACATTTGATTTCACTGTGAGTAAGGACTGTTCCCCCATTTCCCGTGAGGGATTTGCTGGTTTAAAAAAGTTCACAAAATGTTTGTCCCTAATGTTGAGCTGGGGGCTGGTCAAGGGGTAGTGCTGCTGCCACGCATTGCCCCTGGAGTCCCTCTATCTCCATCTATTTATAAAAATGACAACATAATGTACAATTCCCCTAATGTAAATTTGTATTTTCCTCCACAGGGATGTCCTGAGAGGGAGACCAACAACTCCATCAATGCTGAATGCACACACTCAACATACACACAGCAGTCATATATGGACAATAAAAACATTTTTCCCAGGTTGATGCTGTGAAGCTTGTAATAGTTATGCTTTTTTTGCATGTTTTAATTTGAAATTAACTACGTTTGATTGGCTTTAGTTCTTAAACCTGGGGTGTATTCATTACGTCTTGCAACATAAATTGTTTACCTATTAAGAACCGAACGGAACATAATGGGGAGGGACTTACATGCATTTTTTCGTTGCAAAACGTTTTCCGATGGGAGTAAACGAATACACCCCTGTTGTAAATTAACCTGGTCCCTAGGCTCAGCCGGCTGGGGACACGATTAGTTGTAAATCAGCCTGGTGTATTTTAACAGTGATATTCCTTCATAGCCTGGTTAAACCAGTATGCAAGTAGCGAGTGAAATCCGTTAGGATGTCAGCCTAACTCCCTCAGATCACAATGTTAACTTCATTGTTGGTAGATATTCCTTCGGTCCACCCATTTCCATCATATCTGGATTAGGGTTGTGCAATCGCAATTTGCTTGTAACAAGCATATGATCTAATAAAGCTCTTCTGAATCACAATCTCATCCTTGATGGCTCTCTTGCATGCAGTGATGCAGTATTACATAGATTGGATCATTGTTGAGAAAACACTAAACTAGAGCAAGAAGAACATGCAGTTATTTTTGTCGTTCCTTTTATTGAAGGGCTACTACAGTACTTGTATTTATGTGCCACCTGTTATGCCCAGTCTATTATACGAGACAGATCATCTGTTGCATGCGAACTGTAGGGTGGTAACCCTGGAGTGATCTAATCTAGCGGAGAGGAATCATTTTGAATGGGGGGGGGTACTGTAAACCGGTGTGTTATTTCATGAATATGAAGAAGATATGTGTACACGCGTAGAGTGCCTGTGCTCTTCAACTAGCACGGATTTATTTTGGGCATCTGACATTAGCATTTGCCCTTTTCCAGTGTTAGCACAGTCCACCATGAAGACTGACCAGCTGTGTTGATATCGTTATAGTGAGCCAGTTGCTTGTTATATTATATCTCAGGTGTTTGGATTATGATGGATTTAACTGCATTGTAAGGACTAAACGCGCATTGATTGATACGGTAAGTGTTGATTGTAGGAATTTCGTGTTTGTTCAATTTGACAAGATCGAGATTTAAAAATTCAAATTGTGATAGGAGCGAAATGTACGACAGCATTTATGGCTGATTTATTTATTTTCTCCAAAATGACTTGATATTCAATCGGTTAGCCTAATTTGTATCAACGTGTAACACAGGCTGTTGATGCTCACTCAGAACATAACACGTGTCTTGTTGTGTATCTCACAAAATTCAATGCTCGCGTGCATCATGATGATGACAGATTCATTCTATCTATGAATAACAAATGTATTATTAATCCATATAATCTATTACAATTAATATTTCTGGAATATATTTGACACTGTTTTGGAATACTTTTAGCAAAAATGTAATCATTATATAATGCGGCGTTAATTCACGTGCTAGTCAAAACTAGGACACAGAAATGTCCGACTTGTTAAATGGTTGAAGCTGCACGTGTATAACTACAACCACCTAGCAAGTCGGACATTTGGGAGTTTCCTAGTTCCGACAGGCACGTGAACGCGGCATAATGCGTAAACTATATCAATATATTGTTTTTATATATATTGTCATGGGTTTATGAATAACCTAGTGTGAAATAGAATAGATATGGCTATTATATTCAGTCACACGTTGTTCTTTCCCTCTGGTCATGGCTACCTGCGCGGCCGGGGTGGAGCTTCGAAATGTCATTACATATCCAGCATTTACATCAGTTCAATATGGCATCTGCGTCTCTATCCCGGGCCTCCCTGTTCTGTTTGCTAGACATATATCCAGCCCCTACCATTTGCAGTTTATATATAACTATTGTTTTCAAAACAATTGGGCTACTGTCACCAAAAACCCACATCAATTGTCTCCTATGTGCTTGCGTATATTGCTGTTAGAGGAGTTTAGAATTACATTATTCTGGGGGGGGGGATTACATTGTTCCTTCAACTTCACAAATGCAGCTCAGTTCAATGAGAAAGTGAGTTTGCCCTGTACATTACTTGCTGTGTTTTTTATTTTCCTCATCTTGTCAGCAGCAGCAGTACAGTAGTCTAGTTGCCTTAGATAACCAGTCACGCCAACATGACCAAAGAGGATGAGATCCCGGATTGGGTGGGAGCTCAGGAGTTCTATGGCAAATATGACCCCAAGGAGATCCTGGGAAGGTATGGTATCATTTGTATGTCATATGGGATTGTTGACATGAACCTTGCATGAGGTAAAAAGAGCATTAACCCGTTTTCTATTCATTAGAAATATGCATAGAAATATTTCTATGCATAGAAATAGCCTGGCCCCAGATCTGTTTGTGCTGTATACCCTATGGGGCTCTCGAGTGGCGCAGTGGTTCTCAAACCTCTCCTCGGGGACCCCCAGCCGTTCCATGTATCTGATCTATTCCAGAGCTAGCACACCTGATTCAACTTGTTAATTAATCAGCAAGCCATTGAATAGGTGAATCAGGTGACTTAGTTCAGGGCTACAACAAAATTGTGAAATGTCTGGGGGTCCCTGAGGAGAGGTTTGAGAACCACTGGTCTAAGGCAATGCATCACAATTATCATATGGGTTGGCTATACAGGCCAAAAGTATCTTGGACCAGACTAAACAAAATAACCAATTCAATGCAATGTCCAAATCTAAACACATACCAACCTCACCTCAGTCTAGACTGGTTATGGAAGGGAGTTCGGGTTTTGTGAACTCACTAGTAAACCCTGTCATCAGGGACATCCTTTGTGTCACTGTGTACTGTTTGTTAGTCAAGAGAGGTATGCCATTATGTAACTAAACTATGCATTGTTGAGCCGGGCAGCCTTCATTTTATCGTGTTTTAGGACCAAGGTTTTGGCACTGAACACTACCAGTCATTGGTCAGCTAGTAGAGTCATTATGTCATCCCACTCGGATTCACACCTGCAGGTCATGGGATCACTTGTGTGATAAAGAAATTGTGTTATTTTGCCATTGTTTCTCACGTGTCTCACAGAACTTTAACAAAGACAGAACAGACCAAAGAGGAGACAATTCATCATAGTTTTTTTACATTAAAAAAAAACACATTCAGTATGTGGGCCACATGGGAATAAAACCCACCACAACCCTGGTGTTGCCAGCATCATACTTCAACTAACCGAGCCATTCTACCCTTGTCAGCCATTTGCCTTAAAGAAAACGTTGATGATAAACCTCAAATCAAGATCCCACCATGAGAAAATGTATCATAGTAATAGTACTCCAATCTAGCTATTGTATGTGCAGCCATTACTGCTGGCGACGCACTATACCAGTGTTCTGATTGGTCCGGTGGGCTCTGTGACATGTCACGCAAACAACAGCGCACCGCATAGTATGGCATAACACACACATCGCCTGTATTATCGTATCAGTTTCCTGCACACGTAGAGAGAGACAACATGCTTTTGGAGAAAACACCAGCATTTCAATGTACTGAGGAGTATGTACTTGCTTTTGTGGCCTAATGCAGCTTTATGTCATTATATGGAGTATATGCCTACTTGCAAAGTGCAGAGGGTTCTCAAAAAGAAAATGTTTTTGAAGCTGCCTTAATATATAAAGCTGTGCTTCAAATATTTCATTATCTTTATCTGACAGGTATAGACAATCATTCTCAGCCTTGTGAGATTTTAGCTCTAGTAAATGTTCTGCATTAGATACACATTGTGTCCTGTATTGGTTTAATTAGGATTGTATTACATCCTATATAATCTCTCATGGACAGATGCACATAACATAAATGGTAGTAGCATCTAACGAGAAACGACTAATGAGAAAATTGGTTCCGGTACGCAGATTTTTTTTTGTCACTTATCATTTGGACAAATCACGAAATTTGAATTTTCGAATTTTGGAAGGGGAGGGGACATTTTGCCCATAGACTGGCTGGAAACTTGCTGAGAGTGTCCATTTAGAGAGATGGAGACTTGCTAGTCTCATTAGTACCTTTTCTAACACGTTTCCCCTCTAATTATAGTACCCCTATACTCACCCCAGAACTTAATTGAGAGCATCTGACACAAATACACAAGATTTTAGTTCTGGGTGTCCGAGATTACGTCCCATAAAGTGAATAGAGTGGTGATCAGAGGGTTGTCGGTTCAAATCCCTTGTGGGGCATATTGCTGTTCTTTGTTCTAGAACACATCTAATAAGAGAAGTTCCACTTAAGTATTCAGCTGTACAAATAAAATAAACACGTGAAATGTGATGTAATTTACTACCTTTAAACTTACCTCTGAATAATGATGCTGTTTGTTGACGTTTGTTTTTCTGTCCGTGTGCCTCAGGGGGGTGAGTAGCGTGGTGCGACGTTGTATTCATAAACAAACCCAACAGGACTATGCGGTCAAGATCATCGACGTCACTCCTTCTGACAAGATCTCGGCTGCAGAGATCGAGGAGATCAAAGAGGCCACAGTGAAGGAGATTGATATTCTCAAGAAAGTCTATGGAATGGACAACATCAGTAAGTAAAATAACACCATAATACATACATTATTCTCCCTTTAATGGAATTTAAGGTATATAACATCAAAATTAATTGAAAAAGCTTGAAGAAGAAACATACAGTGGGGAGAACAAGTATTTGATACACTGCCGATTTTGCAGGTTTTCCTACTTACAAAGCATGTAGAAGTCTGTAATTTTTATCATAGGTACTCTTCAACTGTGAGTGACGGAATCTAAAACAAAAATCCAGAAAATCACATTGTATGATTTTTAAGTAATTAATTTGCATTTTATTGCATGACATAAGTATTTGATACATCAGAAAAGCAGAACTTAATATTTGGTACAGAAACCTTTGTTTGAAATTACAGAGATCATACGTTTTCTGTAGTTCTTGACCAGGTTTGCACACACTGCAGCAGGGATTTTGGCCCACTCCTCCATACAGATCCTTCAGGTTTCGGGGCTGTCGCTGGGCAATACGGACTTTCAGCTCCCTCCAAAGATTTTCTATTGGGTTCAGGTCTGGAGACTGGCTAGGCCACTCCAGGACCTTGAGATGCTTCTTACGGAGCCACTCCTTAGTTGCCCTGGCTGTGTGTTTCGGGTCGTTGTCATGCTGGAAGACCCAGCCACGACCCATCTTCAATGCTCTTACTGAGGGAAGGAGGATGTTGGCCAAGACCTCGCGATACATGGACCCATCCATCCTCCCCTCAATACGGTGCAGTCGTCCTGTCCCCTTTGCAGAAAAGCATCCCCAAAGAATGATGTTTCCACCTCCATGCTTCACAGTTGGGATGGTGTTCTTGGGGTTGTACTCATCCTTCTTCTTCCTCCAAACACTTCTTCCTGTGGAGTTTAGACCAAAAAGCTCTATTTTTGTCTCATCAGACCACATGACCTTCTCCCATTCCTCCTCTGGATCATCCAGATGGTCATTGGCAAACTTCAGACGGGCCTGGACATGCGCTGGCTTGAGCAGGGGGACCTTGCGTGCGCTGTAGGATTTTAATCCATGACGGCGTAGTGTGTTACTAATGGTTTTCTTTGAGACTGTGGGCCCAGCTCTCTTCAGGTCATTAACCAGGTCCTGCCGTGTAGTTCTGGGCTTATCCCTCACCTTCCACATGATCATTGATGCCCCACGAGGTGAGATCTTGCATGGTGCCCCAGACCGAGGGAGATTGACCGTCATCTTGAACTTCTTCCATTTTCTAATAATTGCGCCAACAGTTGTTGCCTTCTCACCAAGCTGCTTGCCTATTGTCCTGTAGCCCATCCCAGCCTTGTGCAGGTCTACAATTTTGTCCCTGATGTCCTTACACAGCTCTCTGGCCTTGGCCATTGTGGAGAGGTTGGAGTCTGTTTGATTGAGTGTGTGGACAGGTGTCTTTTATACAGGTAACGAGTTCAAACAGGTGCAGTTAATACAGGTAATGAGTGGAGAACAGCAGGGCTTCTTAAAGAAAAAGTAACAGGTCTGTGAGAGCCGGAATTCTTACTGGTAGGTAGGTGATCAAATACTTATGTCATGCAATAAAATGCAAATTAATTATTTAAAAATCATACAAAGTCATTTCTGGATTTTTGTTTTAGATTCCGTCTCTCACAGTTGAAGTGTACCTATGATAAAAATTAGACCTCTACATGCTTTGTGAGTAGGAAAACCTGCAAAATCGGCAGTGTATCAAATACTTGTTCTCCCCACTGTACATCCATCTAGCCTATTCCTGGAGTAGGCTTAATCTGGGTTTCGGAAAATGGCCTCTGGATTTCTGAAGTTAACTATAACTTTGTTCAAAGGCTACTTGATCATGTCTATGCATCCTAGAGGGTTGGACAACTTTAGCCTTTGCTCTCCTCTACTGCTTCATAACCGTATTGACTGTACATCACTTGTTTTGCTATAAAAGGTCAAATTGATAATAGAACATTTGTGTAACTCTATGGCTGCGTTTACAGTGGCAGCCCCATTCTGATCATTTTACCAGCTAATTGGTCTTTTGACCAATCACATCAAATCTTTTCACATCATATCTTTTTCAGAGCTGATCTGATTGGTCAAAATTAGTGAAAAATATATCAGAATTGGGCTGCCTGTTCTTCTGGTTGTAGACATGCCTCATAACAGGCCTTTTATCTCTCCACAGTCCAGCTGAAGGACTGCTATGAGTCCAAGGCCTTCTTCTTCCTGGTGTTTGACCTGTAAGTATCCAGACAGACTCCAGCATACAATCACGTAATATGTCAATTTCCTGTAAAGGAATCCTATAAATCTTTATTTAACATTTAAAAAACACTCTCCAATCAAGATACAAGGAAGAGTGTAATGCACAGATTATTTTTTACAGTGATTATACAGAGTACATTTGCTGGCCCTCAGCATGTATGCATAACAATATAATCCGTCTTTCTCCCAGGATGAAGAGAGGAGAGCTGTTTGACTACCTCACAGAAAAAGTAACTCTGAGTGAGAAGGAGACCAGGTCAGAAACTCTAACTCACACACATTAATTTACTATCTTATTGGTGTGCATTTGGGTTTGATCCAAATCCTCTGTCCTCAAAAATGTATATCTGGACAAGACAGTTTGGTGTTGAGGGGTTCATTAAGACATTTGAGGGACATTGAGGGATTTGCTGTGTGAGTGTTTTAGATTTTGAGTGATGTGGGGCTAGTTACATTCACCTTAAAGAAAAGAGTATTGCATGTTTAGGGAGTGTGAGAGATTTAGATCAGAAGCAACAACATTTCTCTGTTTCCCTGTAGGAAGATCATGCGTGCCCTGCTAGAGGTGGTTAAGTTTCTCCACGACCAGAACATCATCCACAGAGACCTGAAGCCTGAGAATATCCTGCTGGACGACAACATGGACATCAAGCTCACTGACTTTGGCTTTTCCCTGCAGATTGAGCCCGGACAGACACTCAACGGTTAGTTAATAGTTTCTATCGACAGATGTGGGATCTACGACTGGCAAAGCAAATCTAGTTAGTTACTGTACCAGGCAATCTCATTCTGACTGAGTGAGCAATGAAATCATTGTCAGAAACTCGTCGGAATCTCCCATTTCCAATATGGCTGGCTCTGTTCCAGTGTCCATACTAGCATACCACATAGAATTAAGCATTATAGTGAAAGGGAATGAGAGCTACAGTGCCTTCGGAAAGTATTCAGTCCCCTTGACTTTTTCCACATTTTGTTACGTTACAGCCTTACTCTAAAATTGATTACATAGTTTTTTCCCCCTCATCAATCTACACACAATACCCCATAATGACAAAGCAAAAACAGGTTTTTAGAAATTGTTGCTAATTTATATAAAAAAACAGAAACATCACATTTACATAAGTATTCAGACCCTTTACTCAGTACTTTGTTGAAGCACCTTTGGCAGCAATTACAGCCTCTAGTCTTCTTGGGTATGACGCTACTAGCTTGGCACACTTATATTTGGGGAGTTTCTCCCATTCTTCTCTGCAGATCCTCTCAAGCTCTGTCAGGTTGGATGGGGAGCGTTGCTGCACAGCTATTTTCAGGTCTCTCCAGAGATGTTTGATCGGGTTCAAGTCCGGGCTCTGGCTGGGCCACTAAAGGACGTTCAGAGACTTGTGCCAAAGCCATTCCTGCGTTGTCTTGGCTGTGTAAACCTCTGGAGCAGGTTTTCATCAAGGATCTCTCTGTACTTTGCTCTGTTCATCTTTGCCTCGATCCTGACAAGTCTCCCAGTCCCTGCCGCTTAAAAACACCCCCACAGCATGATGCTGCCACCAGCATGCTTCACCGTAGGAATGATGCCATATTTCCTCCAGACGTGATGCTTGGCATTCAGGCCAAAGAGTTGAATCTTGGTTTCATCAGACCAGAGAATCTTGTTTCTCATGGTCTGAGAGTCTTTAGGGCTGTCATGTGCCTTTTACTGAGGAGTGGCTTCCATCTTGCCACTCTACCATAAAGGCCTGATTGGTGGAGTGCTGCAGAGATGGTTGTCCTTCTGGAAGGTTCTCTCATCTCCACAGAGGAACTCTAGAGCACTGTCAGAGTGACCATTGGGTTCTTGGTCACCTCCCTGACCAAGGCCCTTCTCCCCTGATTGCTCAGTTTGGCCGGGCGGCCAGCTCTTGGATGAGTCTTGGTAGTTCCAAACGTCATCCATTTAAGAATGATGGAGGCCACTGTGTTCTTGGGGACCTTCAGCGCTGCAGACATTTTTTGGTACCCTTCCCCAGATCTGTGCTTTGACAAAATCCTGTCTTGGAGCTCTACGGACAATTCCTTCAACCTCATGGCTTGGTTTTAACTCTGACATGCACTGTCAACTGTGGGACCTTATATAGACAGGTGTGTGCCTTTCGAAATCATGTCCAATCAATTGAATCTACCACAGGTGGACTCCAATCAAGTTGTAGAAACATCTCAAGGATGGTCAATGGAAACAAGATGCACATTAGCCCAATTTCGAGTCTCATAGCAAAGGGTCTGAATACTTATGTAAATGTAATATCTGTTTTTTATTTTATAAAAAACAGTTTTTGCTTCGTCATTATGGGGTATTGTGTGCAGATTGCTGAGGACATTTTTTTATTTAATACATTTTAGAATAAGGCTGTAAAGTCAAGGGGACTGATACTTTCCGAAGGCACTGTACATACTGGCGGCTCAGTCAGTGGAAGGAAGCCTCATGTTTTGAACCTTGTGCCTCTAAGTCCTCTTCCACAACCCCCCCCCCCTTCCGTACTGTCCCTGTCGTTATCTCAAGCAAAGGTTAAGATGCAACAGGACACTTGCTGAGCTATTTGCTGCTCCCCAATCATTAGGAGCGTGTGTTGACCTTTCAAAGGGTGACGCTGTGACTTCTCAGCATGTGCAGAACTTCAGGACTAGGAACTGCAGTCATTGTTTTGTGGAAAAATACAATCCCACACTCATACGTTTGTCAACCAATTCTATATAGTTTCAGGTTGAATAATATACATGCAAAGAACATCCTACTGTAACAGACTAGGATGTGTTTCCTGTATCAGCTTGAGATGATGCTAAATTGAATGTGTTTTTACTGTACAGTATGTATTGTATGTTTCCGTATAAATGTATTGTACTCAGAATTATAAGAATATACATTATTACTAATATTCACTTAGCAATGCCCCCCCATCTGTTTTCTATGCCAGAAGTGTGTGGAACCCCTGGATACCTGGCTCCTGAGATCATTGAGTGCTCCATGGACCCCAACCACAGGGGATACGGGACTGCAATCGACATGTGAGTACTCAGATTACACACAACTACACATTCACCTTTCCGTCTACCTACTGGATACCAGATCTTGGTTAAATACTGTACATAAAACTTCTCAGTCCTCAATTTATTTTAATACAAATTCTATATAATGGAAATATTATCGCTAATCAGCTTTTAAGTGCATAATTTATTTAGAGAAGTATCTGTTTAGTTAAGCTTGTTCCATAATATTTATTTAGTTTAATAATACAGGTAACTGCCAAAATAAAGGAAACATAAGTTCTCAACATAAGTGTCTTAATAGGGTGTTGCGACACCATTCTTCCACGAGAAATTCCATAATTTGGTGTGTTGTTGATGGTGGTGGAAAACGTTATCTCAGGCGCTGCTCCAGAATCTCCTATAAGTGTTGCATTGGGTTGAGATCTGGTGACGGCAATGGCATATGGTTTACATCGTTCTTATGCAAATCAAACCATCCAGTGACCACTCGTGCCCTGTGAATGGGGTTATTGTCATCCTATGGTTAGCCAAAATGTCCTGCCCAGCATTTATATGTTAAATGCTTAATTGACTCAAAAACCACACCTGTCTGGAAGCACTTGCTTTCAATATACTTTGTATCCCTCATTTACTCGTGTTTGCATTATTTTGGCAGTTACCTGTATATTATATGGTGAAATAAAGTCCTAGAAAAAGAAAGTGTCACTATAGTCCTGATGTTGATGATTTATTGTGATTCCAGATGGAGTTCAGGGGTGATCTTGTACACCCTGCTGGCTGGCTCCCCTCCCTTCTGGCACAGAAAACAGATGATGATGCTTCGGATGATCCTAGCTGGGAACTACAACTTCTCCTCTCCTGAATGGGACGACCGCTCCGACACTATCAAAGACCTAGTGGGTTTGGAATGAACACTGTGGCTTCAAAACATGGTTAAGACTATACTCCTGACCTCATGGATAGTCAGCTGCATCCATAGCTCTGTCAATGAATACACTTTATTGGCTTATTTGCATGGATACTCTGAATTTTTTGCTGTCACTGTACCCTATCTGACACACACATCACACATCCTGGGAGCAGTGCAGGGGCTGCTGCCAAACAGCACCGCTGGAGCACAAGGGGTAGTGCCTTGCTCAAGGGCAGGACAGCAGTAGGTTGTATACGGGATATTGAAGCCAGTAACCTTCGGCTGCTCACTCCCTGCAGATTTCCTTGCTGGCAGCTCGGGAGTTCGAACCCTCCGGTTACTGGCCCGCCCCTCTGACCTCGAGGCTACCTCCTCCCCCTAATTTGAGAGTGCCTACATTTCTTCAGCCCCATCCTTCATCTGTTAACTAAATCAAGTGTCGAAATTACCTTGATTGCCCCTTTAATGTCTTCTCATGTCTCCCTGTTTTCAGATCTCCAGGATGTTGGTGGTAAACCCAGATCAGCGTTACACAGCCCAAGATTGCCTGAACCACCCTTTCTTCCAGCAGTATGTGGTGGCTGAAGTACGACACTTCACCCCCAAGAGGAGGTTCAAGGTAAGAGCAGCAGCACTATAAAAATATTCCCATGTGAGGACCATGTGATGTCACCACAGTTGTGGATTTATGTTCATGAATTTAGAAATCCTCACGGGAAATGAGTTTTCTGAATCTCAATATCGGAACTGACTGGGATCGATGGCAGTAGATACTTTAAACTGTTTGGGATTAGTGACTGAGCAATATATGACACCGTAATAGCTGAGCCATAGGTAAAATAAATCATAACAGGCAGTCTACTGACGTACATTGAACCAACACATCCCCATGTCTCCAGGTCGTCTGCATGACAGTGCTGGCCGTGATGCGCATCTACTGTAACTACCGCCGCGCCAAGCCTATCACCAAGGAGGTGATCATGAGCGACCCATACGCCATCAAGCCCATCCGCAAGCTGATCGACGCCTGTGCCTTCAAGATCTACGGCCACTGGGTCAAGAAGGGCCAGACCCAGAACAGAGCCGCCCTGTTCGAGAACACTCCCAAGGCCATCCTGCTGTCCATAGCGGCAGAGCCCGAGGATTCCTCCATGCACTCCTGGTAATGATGATGATGCTGTTTTGTTTCTCGTCCAGGTCCTAAGAGGAGGGACTTTACATAGGCATGCCATTTGTCCCAATTCTCAATCCTTTTTAAATCCAATGGTTTCAAATGTGTGGGAGGAGTGTACGGCTGCACACATCAGGGGGGAGAAAGGACATAATTGGGCTCAGGATTTCACTCCGTCATAATTGGGCTGATTGAAGCATGGGCGTGACGCAATAACAAAAAAAAACTTTGGGTGGGACATTTCAGAGATACAGAGCATGAGATATAGCTTGTTCTTAGTTTTTTATAAGTAGGAGGGGGGTTGGGGGTGAAAATCCATGCCAATGGATTGCAGCTATTTGTCGCTTGACTGGTGCCTTTCTAACCAGTGGTTCTCAAACCTCCTCAGGGACGCTAAGCCGTTCCATATAATTGATATTTGATCTATTCCAGAGCTAGCACACCTGATTCAACTCGTCACTAATCATCAAGCCCTTATATAGGTGAGATAGTTTAGAGCTACAACTAAATTGTGAAACAACTGGGCATCCTAGAGGAGAGGTTTGAGAACCACGATTTTATAACAAAGACATGGGAAATATATGCACTGAGGAATATTGGTCCGCTGTGTTTAGTACCGAATAGCTAGAAGACATCCAGTGAAATATGTTACAATTACTTTTCTAGGGCTTATACCATTCAAACTCAACTCTGGACCTCAAAGCCAGTGACACTGTATTTTTTTTTTCTTACATTGTTACCCTATAATCAGGGATGGGACACCATGTGTGTGCAATTAATTATATGGTAGAACAGAAAATCATCAGGCTCCTGACCTCGTAAGGTAAGAGTTGGATACCCCTGGCTTATACAGTATTGCAGGTCTCAGAGTTCAGAGATGGAAATAATATAGAGCATACATCAGGCTCTATTATGTTCCAACATGATTGAGAACATTGTCCATTCTGTTATATATATATTTCTGTGTTCTGAAATATTGCAACCTACTTAATTATTCCTATATGTGAAGTGTGTTACATTATGGTTAAAAATGTTATTTCAACAATATGAGCCTCAAACTAAGCACATAAATTCCATATGCATAGAGTGCAATGTAAAGGACTATGCATTGCGCTGCCTGCAAAGCTTCTTAGTACTATGTAGCTAGTGATTTTCTCCCCTTCGCTCAGTATGTGCAATGAACCAACTGGCATGCACTAAGACATGAATAATTTTTATTTTAACATATTAGGTGGGTTATACTGTACTTGGTCATGTACTGTAAACTGAACTGAAATTGTATGAATTTTATTTATTACAAATCTGAACTGGATTGATGTAGCCTAAATGGTGCAAATGTATAACTCACAAGACTGATTATAATGAGCTGCAAACTCATCACAGAACCAAGCTACAGGTTTATTACATACGAAGAGTGATGTTTATACATTCTTGGTATGATCCATAGCAAAAAAACAAGAACACATTTGTGGGAGGGAAATTAACTCATTTGTGGGATGAAATGGGAGTGTCCATGTATAATATGACAGAAAGGACATATCAACAAGCAGGGGAACAAGAGCATTATTCTCCAATCACCACCTAGGATGAGAACCTTCAAATACTGGTCAATTTATTCCTCCTAGTTATTTTACGAGGCTGCTCTAATAACTAGCATCTGAAGCGGTAGTCATCCACAAGGGCTCATCTCGGTCATCAGTTCTGGCCTTAGCCCTTCAGGGATGACATGCCTGCTCTCATGATCTCATCCACCAACAGGATGTTGCTGGCTATTACCGTGCTGTGGACAGAAAACAAACAGATCATCAACAGTTTAATCCAAAAGGTCATTGAAACTTACATTTAAAGGGTTGTACTGATTTGAGATTTTAAAAGGGTGTGTTCTTACCAGGAGTGAAGGAGTTGTTTCTTAACACTGTAGTTATCCCAAACCCCAGCTTCCGAAGCGACCATTGGTTCACCTAAAGAAAAATTGAGTCAATTTAAAGTTAATTAAATTTGACATAGGAAATGGGTATGATGTATCATGCAATTGGTTGTGAATTAAATCTATATATCCTCAAAAAAAAAACTGTTCATACCAGAGCTCAGGTCCACTCCAACCAGCTGACCACTCTCTTTGTACTCAGTCTGGAGTTTGACCAGAGTCTCCATTGGATCATACCCAGAGTTCTGGGCAAGAACCTGGAGAAAAAGAAAGTCTGTTAGCAGTAGACTCTGGCAAAATCCTGAAGCATCCCTTAAACTAAAAGCTAGATATCCTTCATTGCCAGAGTTATATAGATGTTATATCAATAGAATGCCAAAACATGGAAGGCATTGACAAAAATAAGAAAATTTAAGACTCATTACATACCTTAGGGATGATGAGGAGAGCATCAGCGAAAGCCTGCACACCCAGCTGAGCCCGGCCCTTCACTGAGGGTTTGTGCTTTATCAGAGCATCATGCACAGCCACCTCAAAGGCCCCGGCCCCTGACACCACACAGCCTGCAAAGTAAACACTGGGGTCAGTCTCTGAAAAACAGCTGAAAAGCAGTACTGAAGAGCTCAGTCAGGCACCCATTGACAAACAAAATTAAGAGATTTGAAGCAAAGATCTAAGATCTCAACATTCTATAGGGAAGACTACAGTGGGCCGTTCCTGAAGCGTTTTAGTGAAGCACTAAAACTAGCTACTTCAAGAGCTTGGGACTAGAAGGTTCCGTCTGCAAGAAGATGATTGAGACAATTGGCTTTAAAAGTACCGAACCCTCATTGGTTTGAATGGTGTCAACAATTCTTATCAACTTACCCACATTAATTTGGGTATTTAAAGTATATACATAAGTAGAACATTGAACAGAACAAGGCTATGGCAATAAAATAAAATACAAATATGCAGATAGAACCTTAGTCCCAAGCTTTCAAGTTGTATTCACTCCTCCATTGAGTAGATGAGGCACAGGACAGCACTCACTCTTATTAAAGAAGAAGTGAAAGGATTATTTTGCATGGTGTCTGACTGCATCTACTACTGACAGAGTGACACAGAATTCGTCCATGCCTACAAATATATTTGAGTAAATCAGCATTTACAGAATCAGCCCCATCTTGATAAAACCAAAAACTCCCCCACTCAATCTATCATCTGATGGCAAAGCCTAACAGAGATGGTTTGAAATGGTTTCTGATTAGTCCTGCCTGGAGTGCCAGATGAACAGGGTTTGAACTTCCATTGCGGCATTACGTACCATCCTCGATGGCGTTCTTGACGGCCCTTAGCCCGTCCCTGACTGCGTCTTTGATCTGGGTCAGGGTGTGTTTGTTGGGTCCCTTCACCAGCAGGGTCACTGACCGGGGGTTCCCACACTTCTCTATGAATGTGTACTTCTCCTCACCCTGTATGGGGGGGAAGAAACCCCTACATTACATAATTAAGCTCATGATAAACCCCTACATTACATATTTAAGCTCATGATAAACCCCTACCTTACATATTTAAGCTCATGATAAACCCCAACATTACATATTTAAGCTCATGATAAACCACAACATTACATCTTTGACCTTCATGATATCTTACACATTTTAACCAAATCATTTCACAGTATTGGAAAGAAGGGACAAGGCAAGCTGATAGGCCCCTTTTGTATCCTTACTCTGAATGTGGCCAGTGATTCCACACACAACAGGAGGAATTCTATACCAACTGTTTCGGAAACAGACTGGTATATACCATTTATGACTGCTTGTCCTGGTCATGAGGTAAAGAACCAACATGTTAACTCACCAGTGTGTGTTCATAGACCAGACCAGCCTGACCCAGGCATTCTGGAGTGAGGTCTTCAAAAGAGTTCATTGCGATTCCTCCACAGGCCAGGGTGAGTCTGGGGGGGGGAGGGGGGAGAGAAAGACCGGGGGCAGACAGGTCAGCAAGACAGTAAACAAGTAAGTAAACAATTAAAAAGTTGTTAGACACATTACATTGTATTCACTCCTCCACTAAGTAGTTGAGGCACAGGACAGCACTTACGGTTGATGTCAGAAGCTTACATACACTTAGGTTGAAGTCATTAAAACTCATTTTTCAACCACTCCACAGATTTTGTGTTAACAAACTATTAATTTGGCAAGTCAGTTAGGACATCTACTTTGTGCATGACAAGTAATTCTTCCAACAATTGTTTACATTTATTAATAATTCACTATATCACAATTCCAGTGGGTCAGGAAGGAGACACGTTCTGTCAGAGATGAACGTAATTTGGTGTGAAAAGTGCAAATTAATCCCAGAACAACAGCAAAGGACCTTGTTAAGATGCTGGAGGTAACAGGTACAAAAGTATCTTATTCACAGTAAAACGAGTCTTATATCGACATAACCTGAAAGGCCGCTCAGCAAGGAAGAAGCCACTGCTCCAAAACCGCCATAAATGGAGAAATGTCCTCTGGTCCGATGAAACAAAAATAGAACTGACCATCATTATGTTTGGTGGAAAAAAGGGGAGGCTTGCAAGCCGAAGAACACCATCCCAACCGTGAAGCACGGGGGTGGCAGCATCATGTTGTGGGGTTGCGTTGCTGCAGGAGGGACTGGTGCACTTCATAAAATAGGTGGCATCACGAGGAAGGAAAATTATGTGGATATATTGAAGCAACATCTCAAGACATCAGTCAGGAAGTTAAAGCTTGGTCGCAAATGAGTCTTCCAAATGGACAATGACCCCAAGCATACTTCCAAAGTTGTGGCGAAATGGCTTAAGGACAACAAAGTCAAGGTATTGGAGTGGCCATCACAAAGCCCTGATCACAATCCTATAGAAAATTTGTGGGCAGAACTGAAAAAGCGTGTTCGAGCAAGGAGGCCTACAAACCTGACATTAGTTCTGCCAGGAGGAATGGGCCCAAATTCACCCAACTTATTGTGGGAAGCTTGTGGAAGGCTACCCAAAACATTTGACCCAAGTTAAACAATTTAAAGGCAATGCTACCAAATACTAATTGAGTGTAAGTAAACTTCTGACCCACTGGGAATGTGATAAAATAAATAAAAGCTGAAATAAATCTCTACTATTATTCTGACATTTCACATTCTTAAAATAAAAAAACTGGTTATCCTAACTGACATAAGACCGGGAATTTTTACTAAGATTAAATGTCAGGAATTGTGAAAAACTGAGTTTAAATGTATTTGGCTAAGGTGTATGTAAACTTCCGACTTCAACTGTACATTTTAAAGTAGCAGTAAAAATACTTTGCATGGTGTCCGACTGATTTTACTACTGACAAGAGTAACACATATTTCGTCCAAGTCTAAGAAGTGTACCTCTGCAAAATGCACTGTTCAAGCTTGTAAACAAACAAAGATGGAGGCAGGCTATTTTCTTTACCTTTCCATGTTCCTCCTCTTGGTCCTACGCAGAGCTACAATGCCCTCTTTGGCCAGAGCATCCAGGGAATATGGGTCAATTCCCTGTAAAGATGAAAATACAGTTGGGTTCATTAAATCTAAAATATCATTCAAATCAATACAACTTTAATATGGTGTAACCACTGAATGTACTGGTCTGCTGAATACATATGGAGTAAAACGCAGCTCTGCCAATGCAGAGGTTACAGACCAGGGGAGCTACAAAGAATGCACACAAGGGTGTTCACTGTACCGACATAGACACTTCTCCTTAATAAGTTAGTATTGCATGAGTCTTCAAAGAATTCCTTTGAAAGACTGATGATAGATCACGGTTCACATTTCCAAAATAATTTCATCAATGGCGAAAAAGGCAACTTCCTAGTCTTACCTTCTGGTTGAGGACCACAAAGCCCTTGTTGTTATCAGTACACACTGCGTTCTTGAGCTCGATGATCTTCTTCACACGCTCCTCGATGAACTTCCTCTCAGCAGCTACCAGCTTCTCCCGCTCGCCAGCACTCTTGTAGAAGAAGCCAGAGTTCACCTCGCTGAAAGTAAAGCAGGGGTTTATGTGAACTGACAGTTTAAAAATCTTTTCACAAACTGCTGAGGACACTCCATTGGGAAAAGTATACAACATACACTACCGTTCAAAAGTTTGGGGTCACTTAGAAATGTCCTTGTTATTGAAAGAAAAGCACATTTTTTGTCCATAAAAAAAAACATAAAATTGATCAGAAATACAGTGTAGATGTTGTTAATGTTGTAAATGACTATTGAAGCTGGAAACGGCAGATTTGTTATGGAATATCTACAGAGGCTCATTATCAGCAAACATCACTCCTGTGTTCCAATGTGACGTTGTGTTAGCTAATCCAAGTTTATCATTTTAAAAGGCTAAAACTGTTGTGCTGATTAAAGAAGCAATAAAACTGGCTTTCTTCAGACTAGTTGAGTATCTGGGGCGGCAGGTAGCCTAGTGGTTAGAGGGTTGGGCCTGTAACTGAAAGGTTGCCAGATCGAATCCCCGAGCTGACAAGGTAAAAATCTGCCGTTCTGCCCCTGAACAAGGCAGTTAACCCACTGTTCCTAGGCCGTCATTGTAAATAAGAATTTGTTCTTAACTGACTTGCCTAGTAAAATAAAGGTTAAAAAAAATAAAATAAAATAAAAAAAAAATCAGCATTTGTGGGTTCGATTACAGGCTCAAAATGGCCAAAAACAAAGAACTTTCTTCTGAAACTCGTCAGTCTATTCTTGTTCTGAGAAATGAAGGCTATTCCATGTGATAAATTGCCAAGAAACTGAAGATCTCATACAACGCTGTGTACTACTCCCTTCACAGAACACACTACAATCCCCTTACTGTCCTATAATAGTGACTTTCCAATGACCAAAACTCATTCCTGCTTAAAGAGCTTTGCCTCATCTCTGAAATTAACTCAACTGCTGTACTTGTATTCACTCCTCCATTGAGTAGATGAGGCACAGGACAGCACTCACTCTTATTAAAGAAGAAGTGAAAGGATTATTTTGCATGGTGTCTGACTGCATTTACTACTGACAGAGTGACACAGAATTCGTCCATGCCTACAAATATATTCCAGCTAGTAAAAGGCAAAGCTAGCTGTGCTAACGTTGTACTTACGTTTTCTCATATTCCAAAGAGGCGTTGCAAGTGAGCACGAAGGCGTCCTCCACCCGCTTCTTCATGTCGGGATGACGGGCACCGTGATCCAATACCAGGCCTCTTATCAGTCTAGAGAGGGGACACAAAGGTCAAAATGTTGGACACAATTAGAATGCACTCTGTGTCGTTGACTGTCAGGTGAGTGTGTGTGTATATGAGAGAGAAGGAGAGATGTACACTCACTGTGTGTCGCTGTCAGTCTTATGCTTCATCTCCATGATCTCCACCATGAACAGGTCAATAGCCTCATTGGGTCTGTGGATAGCCAGCACAGCATCCACCACAGCCTGCAAAATATCCAGTGAGGGGGTGAAGTTATTAGATGTACTTATCATACAATCAGAGATGACAAGTAAAGCAACTACACTATTACTTGATTAAGCTTGTCCACGGGAAAAAAAATCTGGAAAAAATAATAATAAATCAGTGGCCTAGCATCCTGTTCGCACCCGGACGCTTGTTCACGTTTTCTAAACGTTCTCCAAAAACCTAATAACTGAAATTAACACTTCTACTCAATACAACACATTGCATTTAACTTCACATTGTTCAGTGTATAATAGAATACTGCATAAAACTACCTGTGATTTGTCTGGAGGAAAGAATATACATCAGTGGAGGTTGCTGAGGGTTTGACGGCTCATAATTTATGGAATTGTGCAAATGGAAAGGCATCAAACGCATAGAAACCATGTGTTTGATACCATTCCACTAATTGCACTCCAGCCATTACCACGAGCCCGTTCTCCCCTAATAAATGTGCCACCAACCTCCTGTGATACACAGTCATGTGAAGTAGTAAGTACACCCCCTGGAAAGGTCTCTTTTTTTTCATATTTGGACAGATGGATATGTAATCTTCACTTCAACACTGACAGATAAAGGTTACCCAATTTAACAAATCACAACAAAAAAATAAACAAAAATGCATTTTCCTTTTAGAAAACATTAGAGAGAAACTTAGGAGGGTCCAGCCTTCCATAAAGATAAGAAATTGGTCTGGTTTGGTCTTAACCATATGGGTGTATGGTAACATCATTCAAAGACATACCCAAAAATCTGGGAGGGGTTACAAATCCATTTCCAAGCAATTCGAAGTACATCATTCCATTTTCAGGGGGTGTACTTACTTTTTCACGTGACTGTACATGCATAATGATCTGCGTTGTGTCAGTAATGGGAAAATACTGCATGAAACTTTCTTTACTCTTTAGTTAACACACACTCTCTCCCAGAAGCACAAACTGCGCCCGAAACACATGAAACATTCATTCATGGACATTTAGCTAGCTTGCTGTTGCTAGCGAATTTGTCCTGGGATATAAACATTGGGTTGTTATTTTACCTGAAATGCACAAGGTCCTTTTTTTCTGGATCTTCGTAAACATTTGACACATTTTGAGTCACACAAAATCATGTGTTCTCTACTCTGACATTTAATCCACAGATAAAAGCGGAAACTAATAGTTTCTAGTAATCCCTCCTCCTTCAGTAGTAGTCTTCTTCTGTGGACTTTATATGTTGGTTGGCAACCAACTTTAAGGTGAATTACCACCACCAACTGGACTGTGGACCTCAGTTCATCTTTCAATCACCCACGTTGGTATATGCTCCTAAAAGCCAATGAGGAAATGGGAGAGGCGGGACATGCAGCATGTCAAAAAATAGAACCAATTTTTATTTTAGCGCCTGGCTAAGCAGACGCTCGTTGACGTGCGCGAGCAGTTTAGATGAAATGATGGAACATAGATGTGCACATTTATTTAGCAACGCTCACAGTCGCAATGCGAGCGGTGTGGTCAGCATGTTAGGCACAAAACAGAATTTAAGGAGCACCAAAAATAAATATATATTTATTTATATAGTTTAGGCTTACATTAGGCCTATATGAATTATACCTTTGAAGCACATCTCATGAGTAGCAGACACTTTTCCTTTCTTCCTGTACCAATCAAATTGGCCTAGACCTACTGTCAAGTTACCAGGATGTTAGCTGAACAATGTTGTTTGTTACCAAACCTATAATTAGCGACCTGGGATTAGTTTAAAATTGCCCGTGACATATTTGTGAAATTATATAAAATGTGTGCGACATATCTCTGGTAATATGGGTCATATTCTTTGAACCGTTTAGGTTAGAGCAAAGCCGTTGTCTTGCGGCAAGCATGCCTGTCGAAGCGGTGCTCCATTTTCCCTCTCTGACACTCAGTGAACTTGCAAAGTCTACTCAGACTGGTCTGTGCTCTTGCTTATAACAGGCGATGAAATTATACAATGTATCAACATTGCTTTGCACGCTGCTCAGCTAAATGATATTTGTAAAAATTGACGGAGGAATAGACACGTGTGAAGAGCAAACGGAGAGAAGCAGGTAAGTGAGGGCTGGTAGGGGATGCGACTGGCTGATTATAGCTGCCACACGTGATATGCGCATGAAAGTGAAGTGGCTATTATTGGACCTGCGCATACAAGAGACTAGTGACTGTTGTTTAAATTCAACTGAATTTATAAACCAAACTGACTTTATAAACATTTTATCAACAGGTGCCAGATGTATTTATTTAAATTTTTTAGATTGGTAGGGCTGAAAAAGTCAGTATCATAAGTATCATGATGTTTTGGTACTGTGATTTTACTGTGGTACTGGTATACCGTGCAACAGTACCTGACTCCAATAAATCAACTAATCATGATATTCAGTTCAAAATGCAATTAGTTTAAATCAGCTGTGCTTGCTAGGGATGGCGGAAAGGTGTGACACCTCTCCGGCCCCGAAGACTGGAGTTGCCCATCCCTACTATTTGAAAGACTTCAAATTATTTGAACATATGTCTGGACAATGTGCTTGCTTGATAACCAATAAAGTAATGTGAGCCAGATTAAAGAGTTCTCCAACCCACCACTCACTACAAACAGTCAAAAACACACTCCTACCTCAGTGAGGAGATCAGCAAGCTCGGCGTGGACCTTGGTTCTGAGGGAGGTGCGGGCCACGTGGATGAGGGTCTCTCTGTCCATCTCTCTGGTCACCTTCATCTCCTCCAGCACCTCCAGAGCCTTATCCTTGGCTGCCTCAAAACCTTCTGCTATTATCCGTGGGTGGAGACCCTTTTTTGGGTTGGAAAAATACATAAAAACAGGTTGGGGAAAAAACAGAGGAATAGTGGGTTAACTAATGGTACTGATTTTACATTTATCAATTAAATGCTTCACCACAAAACCTTGTTAAAATGAAATTCTTTATCAAAATCCATTCTTTCAACTAAGAAACTACAAGGTTTGAAAAGGGTATTTCAATTACATGTTGGAGGCTTTCCCCAAGCCAAGACAAATCTCACCTCTGACACATACAGGTCTGCTTGTTTCAGGAGCTCCCCAATGATGAGCACATTGGATGTTGTACCGTCACCTGTGATGTCATCCTGTGCCGTAGCCACTTTGGCAATCAAGGATGCCGTTGGATGCTGGATTTGCTGATGGAAGACAAAACAAGTGTCAAAGCAAGAATATAAAGCAATCCATCTCACACTTAGTAAGGTTAGAGCTGTTAGATGAAATGTACTGGTCTGCTGAATACATGTGGGGGAGAATGCAACTCCTCCAATGCAGAGGTTACAGACCACACTTTACTGTAGCACAGAGTAAAATCCAGGGGAGCTACAAAAAAAAGCAGACATGGGTGTTCACTGTGCATCAAACTCATGGGAACATTTTTCTTACCATTTCATGCAACAAGACATTACCATCTTTGGTCAGCTTTATGTCACCAGCCCCTGATACAAGCCTGCAAGCAAGCACACACAAATACTTTGTAGAGAGCATGTTTGCATATTTAATACATTACTAGATGCATTGTAGACATGTCTCTAATCATGTGAGTATAGCTAGAAGGCAATGAGACTAGTCGTATATAAACTGATTGTAACTGAAAAGGTGACTGTCTCTAAAGGGCCTAGGTGTCATTTCTAGCTAATACCATTGATTGGTGCCCATTGTAAAACCACTCCCTGATATTCCATAATGGGATACTTCGGGATTTTGGCAATGAGGCACTTACCTACTTCCCCAACCTGGTCTCAGAGCATTTTGTATTATTCTTTACATAAATCCGAGACACTCCATTTAGTATGATATGTTACGATTCATACGGTATGTATTAATTTGTGGATGTTCATCACCCATTTCGTATGATATGTTACAAATTTGAAACATTTACAATATATGAAATTCTAAAAAAATTCTAATTTGTTGTGGCTAACGTTAAATAGCTGGCTAATGTTAGCTAGGCTAGGGGTGATGTTCTATCGATTCCCTGGGTAATTTCATGAGTTATTGGATTTCAAGCCGGCCAGTATGATTTAGCTATGTAATAAAGTCGCTCTCACTACACTGGAAGTTAATAGGAATACGACATTTATAAATCGCAAAAACTTCTTTCATACATGCCAGATTTCAATATTGGCCGATGTCATAACTCGGGAGGATGTCTTCTCTCGAATGAGCCATTGATCATATTTTAGTGATATTCCTACCTCGAGAAATGTGTAATTTAACGAAGCACATTTGTCTGCCTCTTTAGTCCAGCTTGGAAAATTCCAAAAACAGATGTCATGGCTTTAGAAGCTTCTGATAGGCTAATTGACATTTGAGCCAATTGGAGGTGTCCCTGTGGATGTATTTCAAGGCCTACCTTAAAACTCAGTGCCTCTTTGCGCAACATCATGGGAAAATCAAAAGAAATCAGCCAAGACCTCAGAAAAAATAATTTTGTAGACCTCCACAAGTCTGGTTCTTCCTTGGGAGCAATTTCCAAACGCCTAAAGGTACAACGTTCATCTGTACAAACAATAGTACGCAAGAATAAACACCATGGGACCACTCAGGAAGGAGACGCGTTCTGTCTCCTCAAGATTTTTGTACTTGAGATTAACGTGCGAAAAGTGCAAATCAATCCCAGAACAGCAGCAAAGGATCTTGAAGATTCTGGAGGAAACAGGTACTGTACAAAAGTATCTATATCCAAAGTAAAACGAGTCCTATATCGACATAACCTGAAAGGCTGCTAAGCAGGGAAGAAGCCATTGCTCCAAAACCACCATAAAAAAGCCAGACTACGGTTTGCAACTGCACATGGGGACAAAGATCATACTTTTTGGAGAAATGTCCTCTGGTCTGATACCCAAGTTAAACAATTTAAAGGCAATGCTACCAAATACTAATTGAGTGTATGTAAACTTCTGACCCACTGGGAATGTGATTAAAGAAATAAAAGCTGAAATCATGCACTCTCCCGCACCAACAGATCCACAGATGATGCAATTTCTTATGCACTCCACACTGCCCTTTCCCACCTGGACAAAAGGAACACCTACGTGAGAATGCTGTTCATTGACTACAGCTCAGCGTTCAATGCCATAGTGCCCTCAAAGCTCATCACTAAGCTAAGGACCCTGGGACTAAACACTTCCCTCTGCAACTGGATCCTGGACTTCCTGACGGGCCACCCCCAAGGTGGTAAGGGTAAGGTAACAACACATCTGCCACGCTGATCCTCAACACGCTGGCTCCTCAGGGTTGCATGTTCAGTCCCCTCCTGTACTCCCTGTTCACCCATGACTGCATGGCCAGGCACAACTCAAACACCATCATTAAGTTTGTCAACGACACAAAAGTGGTAAGCCGGATCACTGACAATGAGACAGGCTATAGGTAGGATGTCAGAGACCTGGCCATGTGGTGCCAGGATAACAACCTCTCCCTCAACGTGATCAAGACAAAGGAGATGATTGTGGACTTCAGGAAAAAAAGAGGACAGAGCACACCCCCATTCTCATCCATGGGGCTGTAGTGCAGCAGGTTGAGAGCTTCAAGTTGGTGTCCACATTCCCAACAAACTATCATGGTCCAAACACACCAAGACAGTCGTGAAGAGGGCACATCAAAGCCTATTCCCCCCCAGGAGACTGAAAATATTTGGCACGGGTCCTCATATCCTCAAAAAGTTCTACAGCTGCACCATCGAGAGCATCCTGACTGGTTGCATCACTGCCTGGTATGGCAATTGCTCAGGCTCTGACTGCAAGGCACTACAGAGGGTGGTGCGTAAGGCCCAGTACATCACTGGGGCCAAGTTTCCTGCTACCCAGGACCTCTATACCAGGTGGTGTCAGAAAATGGTCATAGACTCCAGCCTCCCTAGTCATAGTAAATAAGAATTTGTTCTTAACTCACTTGCCTAGTTAAATAAAAGGTTAAAAAATATTAATACAAAAACACTGGAGCGCCAAGTCTAGGTCCAAAAGGCTTCTTATCAGCTTCTACCCCCAAACCATAAGACTCCTGAACTGCTAATCAAATGGCTGTTATTTTACGCTGCTGCTACTCTGTTTATTATCTATGCATAGTCACGTTAGCTCTACCTACATGTACATATTAACTCAATTAACTCAACTAACCTGTGCCCCCGCACATTGACTCTGTACTGGTACCCCCTGTAGATAGCCTCGCTATTGTTATTTTACTGCTGTTCTTTAATTTTGTTATTTTTAACTTACCTATTTTTCTTAACTGCATTTTTATCTCTGTATTCAGTATGAAGGAAGTTAGAGGTAGTTCTGTGAGCCAATTCTAACTAGCACAATGACTGGAGGTCTATAGGTACCTACTAGTATATACACTCAAAGACATAGCCCAGGTAGTAGTTAGCGGGGAAACTATTTATTTATTTATTAGGAGGGGGGGGGGTTTATAAATATATATAAATATTTGTCAGGGGGTGCTGAGGCGGCTATGCTCATAGGCTTCTAGTCATTGTTCTAATGCTAGCGCATTGTTTAATTGTCCCAGCGCTAGGACGCAGAGACATACACATTGTATCCACGAGTTTACCCGACTCTGGGGAAGTATATAAAGGGCATCATTGCCAAAACTCTGAAGTATTATTTTAATGAGTAACGTTAATAGTAACGGTACTACGCTAGGCTCTTAGTTTAAGAATACATGTGGGCTACCTAAATCAAAGATAACACTACTTAAGTATTTTGGAGGTCGCTAGGAAATCCACTATCTATCAAGCTAGTTATGAGTTTCTTAGAAACTACTGTCTACAATTGATCTGACAAAAAAAAAAGTAATACCATAATTACTTATGGCCTACCGCTACCACGATGCTAGCTAAACAAAGCTAGCAGCAGTAGCATGCTAACTGCTAGCTAGCATGACTAGTCGCACTCACATTTTCATTGTTCCTTTTGGTCCCAAATTACTTTTGAGCACATCCTGAAGACCCCGAGCAGCGCTGATATTTACTGCAAGGGCGGCCTGAGCACGGGCCACCTCAGCTTTCGGGTTTAATGCCTTTATAGCAGTCATGATGTAAACATTAGCTATTCCGTTAATACACGCTGCAGAATTTACAGTAACGGCTAAACTAACAGAGGCCGGTTTCTGGAACTCTCTGGGCTTCACGTGCGGAAATTGACAGTGGTCCCGCCTTACTGTATTTCATTGGCCAGCTGTTAGACGGAAGTCCAAATAACCCTGATTGGTTAAACAATAGGTCACTCAAATATCAAAAAGGCGGAGTCAACCTGTTTGTTCACGAGATTCAATTTAGCACAGAGCGGGGCATAATACAAAACTGTTCAAGGTGAGCTGTTTAGAAGTGCATGTGATTTATAAATCATTTAAAAAGTGGTCCGCGCCTTTCTAAGCGTCATGGGCAACCACTTTGTATGGCACATGCGTACAATGAAATGTTATGAATATAGACATAAATAGAAAATGTAGATGTAAAAAGATGTCTGACATTTGTCTCAATGTCAAAAATACAATACAATTGGGGCAGCTATCCTGATCACGAATCAGGCCACCACTGAGTAATGGGTAAACTAAGGTTACGTAAAAGGAAACAGTGGTGGGCGGTCTCACGTACCGGCTTTCTTTTGATTCGCTCAGCTTTCTCTTCCTCACCAGTGAACCTATTGAATGCATCTTGGCAGAAACCGTGGACAGTGCCATATCAACCAGTAAGAACATTTCGCACAAACGTGTTTTCTTTTTGAAGAAAGTACATTTAGTTTACAGGTCAGATTTAACACCATCAAGGACACTTTGTACAGGTAATGCAGATTTATAAATTATCCTTAAATGTATATATTTAACGCATTGTATGATTTAAAATTAACTATTTTGTTTTGCTCCGTGATGCCAACCGTGCACAAATGTATCGCAGTGGAATCTCAATCTGGCAATGGCATTAATCACTTTTTGCGCCAATGCCAGGCACTTTTTCGCGAGGAGAGGGTGACGCAACAGTTCAATTGCGGGATAACGTCTTCTCCAAGGCAGGGTGCTGTGCTACTTGAGTAAAAGTATACATTTATTTGGTTTTAAATATATTAATTATCAAAAGTATATATCATTCCTTATATTAAGCTAACCAGACGGCACCATATAATCGTTTCTTTTAATTTACGGATAGCCAGGGACACGCTTAAACACATACCACATTTTACAAACGAAGCATGTGTTTAGTAAATCGGACAGATTAGAGGTAGGTTAAATAAGAGGCAGTAGGGATGACCAGGGATGTTATTTTGATAAGTGTATGATTTAGACAATTTTCCTGTCCTGCTAAGTAACGAATAATTTCGGGTGTCAGGGAAAATGTATGGAGTAAAAAGTGCATAATGTTCTTCAGGAATGTAGTTTAGTAAAAGTTGTCATAAATAAAATAGTAAAGTACAGATACCCACAAAAACGATTTAAGTAGTACTTTCAACAATGTTTATTTAAGTACTTTACACCACTGGTTAAATCATCAGATTATTGCACTGTATCTGTCGATTAATCGTGTACGGTACATGCTATCGCATGTTTAAACTGATCACATTATCTTATTTTTCATGTCGTCGCCAAATGTTCAGCCTGGTCTCATAGACTAGACGTAACATAAAGGTAAATCTTGGACACTGAAATTAGTATGATACAGTATGTTAGGTTTGGTATGGTTACATAAGACATAAGGTTACTTAAGGCAAAAACGAAAGGAGGGTGATGTCTAGCTACTCAACAGTTGAATGTTTGAATCTCATCACATACAATTTTAGCTAATTGGCAACTTTGCAACTAGTGAGTACTTTTTAGCTACTTTGGAATTATACTGAACAAAAATATAAACGCCAAGTGTTTCATTAGCTAAAATAAAATATCTCCGAATTGTATCTAAAATTTTGTGAAGTGAGCATTTCGCCTTTGTCAATATAATCCACCCACCTGGCAGGTGTGGCATATCAACAAGCTGATTAAACAGCATGATCAGGTGGGGGCAAAAAAAGGCCATTCTAAAATATGACCGACCAGCTCGATTCAGTTGAGCCTTAGAGCTAGTATATCATACACTACACTACAGTTGAGAAACAATGGGAAAGTAATTCTGCTTTGAAAGTTGAAAATGGCCCTTGAATGTTTTAGTACACCTACAGGAGAGCTCTTTGTCTACACCCATTCAGCATCGTTCACACCCTCTTAAGCCTTAGCCCCACCCATCTCTTTAAGGATTCACATGTATACTACTAGAGATTTAAAGACTAAAGGCTGGTTTATACTACGTCTACCGACATTTCTTTATGCAGTTGTCATTCATTATTATAGGAAAATAAACTAGATCATTATTTACAAGCTAATGGTGAGCTAATTATAGAAAATAGCTTACGGTTGTGAGTGTGACGAAATAAGAGCATTTTTTAACTTGGACACTGTCTGGTTGACCTAACGTTATATCCAAATTTCACTTTCACATGACCATCTCTGGTAAACACACACTATATCAAATAAAATCTAAGTTTATTTGTCACATGCACAGGATACAGAAGCTGAAATGGTTACTTGCATAGTGGAGTCTTTTGTTCAGACATGTAGCTAGCTATCTAGCTAAACAATTAACCATAACCCCAACTCATAACTTTACTACCCTGTATGAATCTACAGGTAGCTAAACACAAACCAACTAGCTAACATTAGGCAATAACTAGCAATGCAAATGGCTCTGAGATACAAATGATATTACTACACAGATCATACATGTAACTAGGGTTGCACATTTTGGGGAATATTCAGAGGTGGAATCTTCCAGTGGGAATTAACGGGAATATATGGGAATTAACAGGAATATATGGGAAATAACTGAAATATGTACAAATTAATATTAATACCATTTAAATGTTGATGTTTTTTGCATTGGATATATTTACCATATCATATGGAGACAGAAATATAAACATTTTACCTTATCATAAGTAGACATATTTGCAAATGATTAAATCCTTCCAATAGAAAAAAAACAAAACAATGTGAAGTGGGCCGGGCAGTATGGATTTCTTCTCTTACATCTGCAAGCAGAGTCTGAACATCAGACAGGATGGCATTGTCTCCCTCAATCTGTGCAATGGCTACTGCCATATGTTTCAGGAGTTTCAGGCTGCTTACCACTCTCTCTCCCAAAATGCATAATCCAGGAGGATCCTCTTGATGGGGCTGTCTATATCGGCAGACTGTGATATGGCCATTTCTTGGAGAGACTCCTTCCCCACCTGGAGACTGTCAAACATGATGACAACACCACCCCAACTGGTGTTGCTGGGCAGCTTAAATGTGATGCTCTTATTCTTCTCACTTTGCTTGGTGAGGTAGATTGCTGCTTGATAACCCTTCATATACCTAACCATTTCCTTGGCTCTCTTGTAGAGTGTATCCATTGTTTTCAGTGCCATGATGTCCTTGAGGAGCAGATTCAATGCATGAGCAGCACAGCCAATGGGTGTGAAGTGAGGGTAGGACTCCTCCACTTTAGACCAAGCAGCCTTCATGTTCGGAGCATTGTCTGTCACCAGTGCAAATACCTTCTGTGGTCCAAGGTCATTGATGACTGCCTTTAGCTCATCTGCAATGTAGAGACCGGTGAACGCTACCATCAGTCCTGTGTCATGCCAACAGTAAAGCATCCTCAGACCATTCATGTGTGGGGTTGCTTCTCACCCAAGGGAGTGGGCTCACTCACAATTTTGCCTAAGAACACAGCCATGACTCAAGAATGGTACCAACACATCCTCCGAGAGCAACTTCTCCCAACCATCCAAGAACAGTGTGGTGACGACCAATGCCTTTTCCAGCATGATGGAGCACCCTGCCATAAGGCAAAAGTGATAACCTAAGTGGCTCGGGGAACAAAACATCAACATTTTGGAACCATGGCCAGGAAACTACCCAGAACTTAATCCCATTGAGAATTTGTGGTCGATCCTCAAGAGGCGGGTGGACAAACAAAACCCCACAACTTCTGACAAACTCCAAGCATTGATTATGCAAGAATGGCCTGCCATCAGTCAGGATGTGGCCCAACAGTTCATTGACAGCATGCCAGGGCGGATTGCAGAGGTCTTGAAAAAGAAGGGTCAACACTGCAAATATTGACTGAAGCAGCAAACTTTGTAGAGACCAAAACTTGTGTCATTACCAAAACCTTTGGCCACGACTGTAGTAGTGTGCAAGATCTTGAGAATCAGCTGTACATATGATGCAAGAATGCACTGTGCATGCAGAGGGTTGCAATTCCATTGAATTGGGGATAGTTTAACCAAAATATGACACAAGACCTAGAATTGTCTTATGTGTATCCCACAAAAAAGGCTTCACTGTTATAAGCTAACTTTTTTTGATGAATTTAAGCAACATTCCCAAAATTCCCGGGCTTAACTTCCCATGGAATATTTCCGGAAATTTACTGGAAAGTTTCTGACCCTTTGCAACCTTACATGTAACGTTTGCTAGCAAGCCAGCTAGTCAGATAACATTAGCTAGCCAGCTAACAGTACGCTTTAACTTGTAATAAAAATGACTTCCTGAAATGACTTCCTGAAACTTATAATATCTGAAAATGTAGCACGCTAGACTCTCTTACCCGTAATACATGGATGAACGCTTCTCTCTCTGTCACGGATGCCATGGTTGCCCTTAGTTTGAAGATGTAATCCGGAGACAGGTGTTTTATACAACAGCCTTCTGTGTTCTCTTTTCTACTCGCTCCGCATTTGCAATCAAACACCTGGATTTTCTCCATATATTTTTTTCCATCTCCTTAGCTATCATCCTCTGCATCCACAGGGCATTCAACTGATTTCAAAACTCAGTCCTCCAGAAAGTGGAGAGCTATCTTTAAAATAAGTCATTGTTAGAAAGCATTACCTACACATTCTGAGCAGCTCATTATAGACAGAAGCGTGCTACATGGCAGACTAATCCGAACTCATCTCTTGGCATGTCCAGCCCATACATTATCTCAGTCAATCATGGCTAGTGGGAAGGTTCCTGTCGTTTTCTGTGGCTCAACCAACTAGGCTCGTAATATAACAATTGTATTCATATTTACAGATGGCATACAAGTTTGTTATTAAAGATCATGAAAGTTCACATGTTCCAGAAGGCATTTTTGCCAAAAGAAAACTCATACAAAAAAATAAAAAAGTTTACATTCAAATGCCTCTCCTGTGAAGTAGTGACATGCCACATATGCCTAGTTTCCTGAAACGAGTCACAAATGTGGCGTTTTGTCACACAATACAATGCCACAGAGGACTCAAGTTTTGTGGAAGTGTGCAAATTGGCTTTCTGACTGCAGGAACGTCCACCAGCGCTGTTGCCAGATCATTTAATGTTAATTTCTCTACCATAAGCCAATGTTGTTTTAGAGAATTTGGCAGTGCGTCCAACCGGCCTCACCACCGCAGACTGTGCAACCACACCAGCCCAGGACCTGAATAATTTCAGCTTTGGTAGGCAAGCTGTTTGCTGAGGTCAACATTGTGAGCAGAGTGCCCCATGGTGGTGTTATGGTATGGGCAGGCATAAGCTACGATGGCAATTTGAATGCACAGAGATACCGATATCGAGGTCCTGAGGCCCATTGTCATGCCATACATCCGCCGCCATCACCTCGTTTCATCATGATAATGCACGGCCCTATGTAGCAAGGATCTATCTGTACACAATTCCTGGAAGTATACACTATGGCCTGTATACTCACCAGACACGTCACCCTTTGAGCATGTTTGGGATGCTCTGGATCGACGTGTATGACAGCGTGTTCCACTTCCCACCAATTTCCAGAAACTTTGCACAGCCATTGAAGAGGAGTGGGACAGTGTTCCAAACGCCACAATCAACAGCCTGATCAACTCTCTGCGAAGGAGATGTGATGTACTGCATGAGGCAAATGGTGGTCACAACAGATACTGACTGGTTTTCTGATCCACGCCCCTACCTCTTTTAAAAAGATATTTGTGACCAACCGATGCAAATGTCTATTCCCAGTCATTTGAAATACATAGATTAGGTCCTAATGAATTTTTACAATTGACTGATTTCCTTATAAACTGTAACTCAGTAAAATCTTTGGAATTGTTGCATGTTGCGTTTTATTTTTTGTTCAGTGTACATAGCATGTTAGCTAACCCTTCCCATAACTTTAACCGAACTCCTAACCCTAACCACTAGACTAAATAACATTAGCCACCTAGCTAACAACAAATTTAGAATTTTTTAACATAGCATACGTATTGCAAATTCTTAACACATTGCATGAATTCCAATTTGTAACATATTGCACAAATTTCAATTCATAACACATAATACATATTGTAATTCGTAACATATACGAAATAGATGATGGACATCCACAAATGAATACATACCATACGTAACATATCATACGGAGGAAGATAGATTTATGATTTAGGCATTCAAAATGATATATTTTCAGTATCAACCATTGCATGCATATTAGTATTAACGCTCGATGCATATGGCAGTTGCAGATTTATTACCACATTCAATCCAAACTGTTATCTTGTGTTCGGGGTAATGATTCTCAGAAGACTTCAAGTAGTCAAGGCTTTGCTTTTCCTATCTCATGACCTCTGTAACTGTCTACTATTTTCAAATTGAATTACTTGTCATGCGATGTACTATCACTTTCATTGTCCTGTCCAAATAGAAATTTACCACTGTCAGTTAAACAATCAATGTTTTTTTTTTCTCTCTCCTGCGTGCTTTTGTTTCAGCATAATGACAACTTTATCACAGACAAAGGAAATCTTCCGGAGAGCAGACGCTGTGTGCTTTGATGTTGACAGCACTGTTATCAAAGAAGAAGGCATTGATGAGCTAGCCAAATTCTGCGGGGTTGGCGATGCTGTCACAGAAATGTATGTTGTGTAGCAATTTGTAATGATTTTAAAATGAAAAGCATGTGCTTTCTTCTCTCCCTTTGTGTTGGTCCGTCTACATCTCCCTGTGCCATTATTTTCTAAACGTTTTATTATCAACATATTTGTTGAGTAAATTGAGTTTCTCTCATTTCAGGACTCGCAAGGCCATGGGGGGGTCGGTGACTTTTAAAACCGCTCTGACAGAGCGCCTGTCAATCATCCGATGCTCGAGGGAACAAGTGAACAAACTTATAACTGACCACCCTCCCCAGTTGACAGCAGGTATTAAGTAAGTGGTTGTTTATTTCAATTGCTCAATTTTCTTTCCACTCAAAACAATTTGATTATTAGCAGAGGCTATATGTTTGAACTTCCAGTAGTTTCTTCAAGCCGGGTGTCTAACCTCAAGTTGCACAATCTCTTCTGAAACCTGTACTAATTTCTGCATGTTGTAGAATAAATTGGCACATTTTCATTCATTGTCCAGGGAGCTTGTTGATACTCTGCACCAGCGCAACGTGAAGGTGTTCCTGGTCTCTGGCGGATTCCGCTGTATCGTTGAGCATGTCGCCACTCAACTCAACATTCCCCTCCATCACGTGTATGCCAACCGCCTCAAGTTCTACTTCAGTGGTAAGAGCAGATCAGAGAATCACCTCACACCGTGGCAGGGATGAACTGTGGTTGATGACTGTATAATCATTGAATATTATGGGTTATTTTGGTTTGACAACTGGAAGCAAAAACAAGTGGCCATCTTATCACTCCAGTAGCCCTGCACATTGTACATTTGGTATTGCCCCTGTATATAGCTTCCTCTCTTAACACTTAATCGTTGTGTATTCTTCATTTATATATTTTTTAATTTGAATTATTTATACTATTTTGATATTGATTACTGCACTGTTGGGTAGAGCTAGCAAGTGAAGCATTTTACTGTACTTGTGTGCATGTGACAATAAAACTTGAACTGAATTTCAGAGGGCTGGTTTCAGCCAAGCAAGCAGTAGATTGGCCTCGACGGGGAGTAATTCTTTACCAACTCAAACCGTTGATTTTCCTCCTAGGTGAGTACGCTGGCTTTGACGAGACCCAGCCCACATCTGAGAGTAATGGGAAGGGGAAGGTCATCAGCATGCTCAAGGAGAAGCACGGCTTCAAGAACGTGGTGATGATCGGCGATGGAGCCACAGACCTGGAGGCCTGTCCCCCTGCAGTAAGTGTTGTCTTGTCAATACACTTAAAGACAGGTGACAAGCTGGTATTTATATCTGTTATTTATGTCATCTCCGGCTTTCTGCCATAGAATGCTTTATTGTCCATCTTGTGAAGGACATTTTGTATTTTTTTTCTCTGCTCCCAACACACCACAGAATCACAAACAACACATTTTAGGTATAGCACAGTTAACAGCAGTGCAGTGCCCGTGGAGGGTTAATTATTAAGTGCCTTTTTCAAAGACAAAATTGCAAGGGTGTATTCACTAGGAAACAAACAGAACCGGGGAGGAACCTATCCAATAGAAACTTGTTTGCATTGCAAAGCGTTTTGCTACAGTCTGCGACTAATGAATACACCCCAGTACTAGATTGTCAGGTGTTAAAGGCAGCTATAATGTAAAGTAACACGCAAATAATGGACACTGGATGCCTTTTGACTTTTAAACAACGTTTTTGACTTTTGCTTTTCAGAATGCATTCATTGGATTTGGTGGAAACGTGGTCAGGCAGCAAGTAAAGGAGAGAAGTTTGTGGTATGTCACAAGTTTTGGAGAACTGTTAAAAGAACTGGAGAAGATTTAACGAGGAAATACCATACAAACCTGAACCCTCTTACAACTGTTACTAATGCTAACCATCAGTGTTTTTTTCACAGTTTTATCCAGTGCACACTTTAATTCAGTCTTTTTTTTTTTTTTTTTTTTTATGAAACATGTTTACACTACAATAGTGTCATCTTGGGTTTGACCCTTGTTGAATTTTTTTTTTTTTTTTTTTACTAGAGAATAACATTTTAAAATCAGGTTAACCAAATGTTATCCTTTTTGGAGGGATTTCAATTCCGAAATTGAATTGAACCCAATCCTGGATGTTTTTAAACTGCACTTTTGTGGTTTCGTCCTCATGTCAAAGCTTTAGTGGTAAGAATAATAACTACTACATTTTACAATATGTGCCATCAAATGTGCATTTGTTTTAATTTTGCTATTGACACTAATAATAATTAAAATGCAGTTGCGTGTGTTCATTTTCTTTGTCAACAGCACAACTTCATGTACCAGCCACTAAACAATGACAAACCCACATCGTACTAGCTAGCACATAGTCCAGCAACAAAGGGCAGCATTACTACAGTTTCTCTTTGAATAACTGTGCTGACAATTCTTGCCACTTTGTCATAAATACCCTGTAAATCAGGGAATGAAACTAGTATGAGGCATGCTACTACCAACCCTGAAATCTCTTTTTAAAATCATGAGTAGAAGCATGTCTCCACAATTAGATTTTCATTTCAGTACATTGGTACAGAATAGATTAATTATGCCCAACAAGATAAAACATGTCTTGGTAAAACCAGCCATGTTCACTAAACCAGTACAATAACACGTCAAACTTACTGCAGATGGGAAATAAAGAGAATGCCCACGATTGCAATCAATACAGACATGTAGGTTTAAAGAGACATAGGCTTTAGCTCTGTATTCATCATACCAGTTCTTAAATAAATCAGTTTTATTTGTTGTGTACAGATTTGCAGATAAAGTAGGTGCAGTGAAATGCTTGTTTCTAGCTCCAGCAGTACAGAAATGTCTAACAGTATAATACTAATACATAAATGATCCCAATAAATAAATGTTCATGCTCAGTGCCTTCACTTCATAAAAGTTACATAATTTAGTAGATATTCTGACAATTTACAGTAATGCACTTTTGCCATTTGGACTCTTTCTAGCACTCTCTTAGATCAGATTTAATCCAAAAGTGTAATTTTGCAATGCAACAATGTGATTAAAATATTTATTCAATATTTACATTAAATAAACAAAATAACCGCTAACTCACACATTGTGCATCTATAGTGATTTTTTTTTTGCCAAGTTGTGCCGTAGTTGGCCAATGTATTAGCTCAATTCTTATTCACTGCAAACAAAACACACTGCTAGGCTAGCCCTCTTTTCAAAGCAGCACTTTGGTTGGTTCTAAAAATAGACTAGATCGGCTGTGGCCAAGTGACTAGTGTTAATATGACCCAGTACGTTGGACATCAGTTCTCCACCCAACCACTATCAGGTTTCAAAATGCTGATTTTGCCCATCCTGTCTCCCAAGAACAAAAAAGCAGTTGTGAGCTCTCGTACCAGTGCTTTACAGTTCTTCCAATTATGGAAAGAGTATTAGAGCCAACCGTGTCAAGATGGGATACGACATTGATAATTTAACCTCGTGTCTGTTTTTTTAAGTAACAAATATTGTTCGCTGGTGCAAAGTCAGAAATGGGTAAAGTAAAAGACAAAGCAAATCAGAGGGGGGTTGGTTGGCAACAGAGGTTGAGACCACTGGAGTGAGTGTTTACTTTTTTTTGTTACATTTAAAAACAGGTGAGGCTTGGCGTTCAGCCTTCCTTGTTCTCTCATAGGTTACTGCAGCGGGGAAGCCTTCATTGGGATCATAATTCTGGAGTCCATGTGCTGAATGAGTGGAACTGAAACAAAGATAAATGATCAGATGAGAGTTCAAAGTATTTCATATTATTTATTCATTTAAAAAGTGTGCATACTGTGTGAAAGTGCTCACCTGTATAATACACAACCTCATCCCAACCCTCATGTTGCCAAGCTGCGTTCCTTGTGGCTTCTCTGGCCTCAAGGTCTTTGTAAGCTGAAATCAACAATGAAACACTATTATAAAATCAATGTTAGTCTTCTTTTAGAAAAATTATACGTTTTGTATATAAGAGAGCCTAAAAGCCTTGTACGAGAAGCTACATGAATGTTAGATCTGTGTGCATGAATGAGAAGGGAGGGGAGGAAAGATACAGCTGGTCTGCCTGGCCTCACCCCAGAGGTGGTGCACCATGTAGAGGTTTCCGATCTGGGAGAAGAACCCTCCCACAGCCTCACTGTTGTGCTGGCGGTAACCAATAGCTCTGGCCCTTAGGAAAACAATGGGCCAGTCACAACACTTCCCCACAACCAATGCTCCATCTTCACATTGGCTCAAGGCCACCCCATGCAGATCATATAACAACCTTTATTTATACAGGTATTAAACTAAGAACATATTGTAATTTGTTATGATGACCTGTCAAAGAGGCGAGCACAGCAGCCATATACAATTACAATTGGCTACTGTCCATGTGGTATCTCAACAACTGATGACTGTTTGACTATTCATACGGTTTGATTGAACTTGCTTAAACTATAATTCCAGTTTGGCAGAACCGGTTGGCTATACAGACAGTTGGATTGGGCGTACTCATGCATCAAGACCGCTAATTGTATGGTGTGGGGTTGGAGATATAATTGTCTCTGAACCAATCCCATTAGTCATCGTATATGCTACAATCATGTACAGTTACTTTGATTAGCCAAATCATACAGACTTAATTTACTTTGTTAAAAACAACAAACGCTGATGTGGCATGACAAAAAAAAACAACAACATTTTCCCCAATTAGAATTACTGAATCAAATAATCAGCGAGTACGCACACACAAATTAAACTTATTTTGGCAGACAAGTTTGAAGAATTCAGAACAATTAATGTCATAAACGAACAGGTATGTTTTCAACATAAACCTGAGAGAATGGAATCATCCAGGCTCCTGTTGAAAGTAAACAACAAAATTAAATCTGAAAATAGCAAGGGCAGTAGTAGAATCTCCCTTTAAGTCCTGTGCACTCTTGGATCTAACAAGAGTATCAAAATAGCTCCTCTCTGGAAAAGCTTTTATTAAATGAGAAAATGGGGAAGAAAGTGCTAACTGAAAAAATAAACGATATGCTGTAAGTAAAGATGAGTCATTCAAATGTAATCAGGTTGCCTTACCAGTAATTACCCCACTCAATCATGGTGCCAGGCTGAAAAAAGGAAACATTGTATTTCACAGGAATATCAAATTGTTTGACACACTTTCCTCCAAGATTCAAAATTGATAATAATGGCCCTTTCACATGGATTGCAATAGGTATACATTTATGAGCATAATGTTTCCATAGAACATACAAACTCTCCAATGTTTATGTCTACAATTGCCCACCCTTTGTATCAGGTGTTGATTCATATTTGTTCAGCAATGTAGCACCCTCCTAAGCTAAACCCCTAGTAGTGGTATGGTTAATGAGGTTCAGTCATTCAGTTCTCACTCTGAGCTGGTAGGACCTGAGCTCGTAGATGTTGGGTCCCTTCCTGGGGATGGGCTCATTCCAGAAGCTGAACTCCAGGAGCAGTTGGTTCCTACGAGACAACAGCATCTTTCCTCTCTCCTCCCGGTACTTCATGAAGTCCTGTGAATGAACGCAACGGAAGGACGTCAATCTGGGTGTCAACCTCACATCAATAAGCACATCTGATACCTCACTGTCTATCTAGAGAGGGGTTCATTAGCTGTAGATTATAAGTCAGGGGTTATAGTAGGGCCGGAGCAAAAGCCAGCAGCACAAGAATACTAGCATTAGAAGCTATATTCAAGACTACTATATTCAAAGTGAAGGCTTCTAGATGCTGCCGGGGAAGAATTGACAGTCATGGAACAGTTCGTTACCTTGTTCTGCCTGAGTTTGCTCATGACCTCGGTCAGAGCTGGGTACCCTCCTCTATACCGCCACATATGGACTGGAAAAACACACAACAGCCATTATTTGCAAAGCAATAATAATCATATTCAGAGACATATCCATAATCTTTCTGGTAAGTGTAATGGCATTATTTCAGTAACGCAAAACCAACAGCCAGGGAACTATTGACAACATGTGTAGACATTAAATGGGTAGGCGAGGGTTAGGAAACACTGATCCTGGACGTTTGTTTGCTGAGCGATTAGTGCTTTTTGAGGTCGGTTTTCAGTTTGACTATAAAACATTTTACCACGGTTTCCGATTATTTAGGTTGACTGCTATAACACAGAATAAAACAATGAATAGAAGTCCCATGAAGGTTGTGACTGCCCATTACTGCTTATCACTTAATAACCATTAAGTGATAAGCAGGTAGTGACTACTCATTACTTTACTTGAATACATTATTTATTTTATTACTTAATTCTAAGTCATCATCTCATCTCTATAGAGCTTCTGCCTATGCTTTCTGACAAAATCATTATTTAGTAGTTCCTCAATGTAAATAAGGCATACTTTTCTGACTGCTGAATACCAACTATCAATTACTTAGATCATGTATTTTCAGGTAGAGATACCTCGCCAAGCAACAGCTGCTCTCTATATCACCACGATTGTGCATTCTGCTCTCCTCTGTAGCAGGCGTAAATGAAACCCAGACCAGCCAAACATATGCGCAATGGATTCTGGTCATTGTAGTTAATTGCGTGTTATGCTCTAAACTATGTAGAATATTGACCTGTTGGAAACTACAATTCCATTGCACAGCTCAGGCTGGATCTGATTTATCTCTAGAAACACTGCAATGTGCGCATTGAGCTCACAGAAAAAATACAAATAAATGGAATTCAAATAACTGAACCAACGTTGGTCAATTAGTTGCACAGGAGGCTGCCGAGCGGAGAACGGCTCATAATGGCCGGAACGGAGCAAATGGAATGGCATTAAACACCTGGAAACCATGTGTTTGATACCATTCTACTTACTCTGCTCCAGCCATTAACACGAGACCGCTCTCCCCAATTAAGTTGCCACCAGCCTCCTGTGATTAGTTGTTTAAAAAAACTAAAAATAACCAACATTTTGGTTAATTCCTCAGCAATAATGTTTGCAGGCTTTGTTATTATTGCCAGGTGAGTGTAACGCCAATATGATTGAATGTGCGAAACTGGTTCAATGAAGCCCATTTCTCTTGAACTAAGGTTGCATATCCCTGCAGGTGTGCCAATTCCAGAGAATGTGTAGTTCAACTAGACTAGAAAGTGGAGGAGTGTGTGCTCTGCTGCCAGCATTCTTACCGGCCTGGTCCTGTTCTCCATACCAGGTGTTCCAGGTACCCACCAGCTCACAGGGATAGTACTTATCATTATGGATAGATGGCAGGGTCTCCTCACTGTAAAGGGAAAGCGATAACAAACACATTCTACCAGGGAGCAGAGCGGTTAAGAGCGTTGGGCCAGTAACCGAAAGGTTGCTGGTTCAAATCCCTGAACCGGCAAGGCAGTTAACCCCCAACGACAACTGCCCCCCGGGCGCTGATGACATGTAATTCGATTAAGGCAGCCCCACTCACCTCTCTAATTCAGAGGGGTTGGGTTAAATGCGGTTGAATGCATTCAGTTGTGCAACTGACTAGGTCACTTTCCACTTCCCCTAATAATAATAGTATGATACATAAAAACAAAACGTGGCTGTAACAGACTAACTTATTATTGATGCCTGAATGCAATCATTTGATGTTAGCACAGACACCACTGCAGCTTTCTCTTAGGACTCCAACATACACTTCCCAGCTAAATAGAATGTTCCCATCCCAAATGTTTAAAATAGGCATTCTGGCTGTCTCTTCTGTTTGTTCTGTGTCTAAGACTGAGGCATCTTAAGTATGAGCATAGATCAATTATTCTACACACTTGCCATGCCAGCGTGTCAATTGCATCACAGGAATAGAACTGAAGACATTTTGGCTAAACTCTGCCCTTACGGAAAAACCACATGAATTTCACATGATCTTATGTGACGTTCATTTGATAACATGTGGCAACACGTGATAACATGAAACTATACATGTGAAAACATGAAGTGTTCCAAAAACACGTTTTCACGTCATGTGATTTTCCACATGTGAACTCGTGTTTTTTCTGTAAGGGTGCACATCCCACTGGTGATACCAGCTGTGCAGTCATAATATCACCACTACTACGGTTTACCTTATATCACACATACTCAACCAAACAAAACAATAATTTGGGACAGTACTACCCTCAGTAAGGCTACTACTTGAGAGGCTTTAGGTATAAAAGGCCTAAACTGAACAAGGTCCATTCTACTTACCAAAGCTGGTTGTAGGCATCCAGGCACTCTGGTTTCACGTTATGGACTGTAACAGAACAATCTCTATTAGACATTGTGCCCTCTGTGTTGGAAGGGGTTAAATTGGTCACACTTTACATTAGTCAAGTTCTGTATGTAGAGTGAAACAAGTATTGTAATTACTAATTTCGACACTATGCTTATTGTTATTACACTACACTCAAAACTCAAATATAAAAAGTAATTTGGAATTAGGGTAAAGCACAACTTACACTGGATTTTGTAGAGGTTGCTTTCCTCATTCTTGGTAAGCAAATGGGAGTGGGCATCCTTTCTGGGATCAACTTTACGCACAAATAGCGACTTGAACCAGCTATCTTCACGATTCCTATGGTTTGATGCTGACAAGCCCCTGGAGAAAACATTGTTAATACATACGTCAATGGAGACATCTAATGAAGTGAGTGACTCATCTATTCAGGCAGCAAAGAATTTCACTGCTGTGTAGCGAGCTGAAGGCAGATCTGCCCATCCATGTATACCACATTTCTCTGCAGGTTAATTATGACAGCAAGGTCTAGCTAAGAATAATAACAGTAACACATGCACTGTATGATGTTGTTACCTGAGCTACATACACACAATGTTTGAAAGAATGCACGCTGGTTTCCTACATACAGTACCAGTTCTATATGCATGTCCCTGCCTGTTTCCAATGTAAACAACAAGCAGTGACAGTTACAGCTAGCCACAGACTATCACTACTGCACATACTGTACACTGGGGGGCCAACAGTTTGGAATATTACTAATTCAAGGGTTTTTCTTTATTTTAACTTTTTTTTTTTACATTGTAGAATATAAGTAAAGACATCAAAACTATGACAAAACACATATGGAATCATGAAGTAACCAAAAGAAGAGTTAAACAAATCAAAATATATTTGAGATTCTTCAAATAGCCACCCTTTGCTTCGATGACAGCTTTGCACACTCTTGGCATTCTCTTGTTGTGCAAATAAAGAAAAACCCATGAATGAGTAATATTCCAAACTTTTGACCCCAGTGTACACATGCGCAATCATGCTGCTTATGAACTCAAAAGTATTCAAATAAAAACAATGTATCATAGGCTAATGTTGACATTATAAAAGGTAAAGAAATGCCGATGTAACATTGTAATGTCATGCAAAATACAGTAAGTTACATTATATATACAAAAGTATGTGGACACCCCTTCAAATTAGTGGATTCGGCTATTTCAACCACACCCGTTGCTGACAGGGGTATAAAACCAAACACACAGCCATGCAATCACCATAGACAAACATTGGCAGTAAAATGGCCTTACTGAAGAGCTCAGTGACTTTCAGCATTACACCATCATAGGATACCACCTTTCCAACTTGTCACTTCATCAAATTTCTGCTCTGCAAGACCTGCCCTGGTCAACTGTAAGTGCTGCTATTGTGAAGTGGAAACATCTAGGAGCAACAACACCACACAAGCTCACAGAACGGGACAACACGGGAGTGCTGAAGCGTGTAGCTCGTAAAAATCATCTGCCCTCAGTTGAAACACTAACTACTGAGTTCCAAATTGCTTCTGGAAGCAACGTCAGCACAATAATTGTTTGTCGGGAGCTTCATGAAATGGGTTTCCATGTCCAAGCAGCCTCACACAAGACAAAGATCACCATGCGCAATGCCAAGCGACTAATGTTCGCTGCCACTAGACTCTGGAGTAGTGGAAACTCGTTCTCTGGAGTTATGAATCACGCTTCACCATCTGGGTGCCAGGAGAACACTACCTGCCCCAATGCATAGTGCCAACTATAAAGTTTGGTAGAGGAGAAATAATGGTCTGGGGCAGTTTTTCATGTTTCGGTCTAGGCCCCTTAGTTCCAGTGAAGGGAAATATTAGTGATACAGCATTCAATTACATTCTAGACGATTCTGTGCTTCCAACTTGGTGGCAACAGTTTGGGGAAGGCCCTTTCCTGTTTCAGTAAGAAAACGCCCCAGTGCACAAAGTGAGGTCCATACAGAAATGGTTTGTTGAGATCGGTGTGGAAGAACTTGACTGGCTGCACAAAGCCCTGATCTCAACCCCCTTCGAACACCTTTGGGATGAATTGGAACTCCCACTGCGAGCCAGGCCTAAACATCAGGGGGGGACTAGATGGTTGTACCTAATAAACTAACCACTGTGTATTTCTAACTCCATATTAATGCCCATGATTTTGGAATGAGATGACCGACGAGCAGGTATGGGCGTGGCTATCCACATACTTTTGGTCACGTAACAGTAGCCCTACCTTTATAATAATGACCTTGAGCAAGTGTAATAATAATTCACTATTAGACAGACAAGTACACAAGTAACTGAATATGCCTTGCATTACATTCAAGAGTTTAACCATTTTAGGATAGCTCAAATTAGAATTTGTAGCTTATCAAATCGACTACAGGCCAATAGTTGTGCTAGCTTGCTAGCAGTCACTTGTTCAGGTTCACTCCTGCACACTTGCAGCATAGACAGTGGGACCCTCTATTCTCCAAAATCGCCACTGGAACAAAAGTCAGAACCCCAACTCTTTAAATCCTAAACGTGCAAAGTAATAATAGTCACACCTGCTTAAAACGACGATCTGTCCTGTCGACTGGGTCGTGTTTTTAGCCTGATTCAGGCTATTGCCAAATCTCTGAAGGACTCGGGTAGCCATCTTCCATTGATAACCCTGGAGCCTATTCATTACGCCAATTCGGTTGCAAAACGTTTATTCAACGGAACAAACGGGGAGGGGCCTACTTGAATTTGTTCAATAGAAACTCTCGTTTTGCTCTGTTTGCTTCCGTTTGGTTCCTAAACGATAAACGGTTTCCGTAATGAATACATCCCCGTCCTATGCAAAAACACAGTGGAGGCTGTGAGTCTACAATAAAGCCACCAGGTGGTAGTAAAACACCAACAAATGAATGGTGTGACCAGGGGAGGACCACCTGTCATCGGTACTACCACAGATAGACATCTTTGGTACTACGTTATGGGTTTACATACAAACTTGAAAAGGCGTCTGGTGTGTGTGTGTTCCTCTTCTAGGTAGACGTAACTTTTTTATTTGTTGCTTGACTGAATATATCTACTGTATTTTCTATGACTGGGGTTAAATTGAAGACTATATTCTGTTCTAAATTCCCCTGCCGCCAAGACAGCCTACATGTGTATGGAACACAAAATCGAATAGACAAGTGTACTGATGTAAGTAGGACACGTGACATCCCGGCATCTTTTATAAAAAAAAAAACACTTTAGCTGTGTTCGAATACTCATACTAACCACACTAACTGTACTATTTGTTACGTACATTGAGTATGTACTATGCTTATTGGTCATAGTATGCATAGAGTTAGTATGTGAAAAGTTCCCGGATGTCGTACTACATTCGCCAAAATATGAAGTGCATTGTACACTTTCTTCGTACTTGTAAGGCCCATAATGCAATTCTTCAGAAAATGGGCGTGGCTTCACGACGTTTTCAGATTTGAAGAAAATGGCAGAAAATATGCAGCCGAAGTCTGACGAGTGGATACAAATTCATTGCTTTAACTAATTATGACAAAAGTTAAGAAAATGTTGAGCAATGTAATAAAGTAATGACTTTTCAAATAAGTTACGCTACACGTCATGTTTGGCTGACAATGTGTTGGCTACGCTATCCTTACGAACCGCATAGCATTTCATTACAGCAGTAGCTACTACCGGGTATGTTAGCTAGCTACCTGGTTAGTTGGCTACTAATACATCAACCTATATGCTATCTAACTAACTACCCAACGTTTATTGACTTGATTATTCACATAATTCTTAGTTAAGTGGTATAGTCGTTGTGCATTCTCAATGGACATAAATTCACTGATGAATTTACGAAGTCAGTAAATGTTGGCTTAAAAGCGTAATTAAATTGTTACCAGCAGCACAGTTACAGTCACCAAAACCCCACATCAAACTGTTCCTTCAAATTTTTTCATGGAGAGAGCGTGTGCTAATATTGGTGCTAATACTTAGATTCTTCAAAGTAGCCACCCTTTGCTTTGATGACAGCTTTGCACACTCTTGGCATTCTCTCAACCAGCTTCACCTGAAATAAAATAAATATATATCCATTTTATGAATTTTTTTGGGTGGCTTGCCAAGTCTTGGCGTGCCAAGGCAAATACCCTTGCATGTCAATGCTGGCACACGTGCCTTAAGTTGCCAACCCCAGCTCTACACAATATTTGCTTGTTTTGTCACATAAACTATTCGAATTTTAGCAACCAGGAAATAGCGGAGCGAGTTCTGCATAGTGCACTTTTAACGTCCAGGAGGAGGAATTCTTCCTACAAATTCCATGAAATGAATGCTTTACTAATTGACTCATATTTGACTGAGCCTGAGGTGGGTTTCCATCTCTTTTGATGAGGCACCTGTCTCATTAGCCTAGAGACGTTTATATGACCAGGAACAAAGGTTGTTAAAGAGTATGAGTACTTTGCAAAACTCATCAAAAAGGGACCATCACACTCTCCCAGAAGCTTGGCTACTAACGCAAAACTCCCCTGACTTTCATTATAATTCCCCTGTATTTGTATTTCAAAGGTTCAAATTATATAACGGCTGGCCCTTTGCCAGACCCCTGCCAAAGTTTTAAATAACTTATTGAATTCTGTCTCTGTAGAATACATAAACACACAGACACACAGAATAAAACCCTTTCTCAAAAAGTACCATATCACAGTAATAGGATTCAACACATTTATGCTGTTCAATTTGACAGATTCAAAAACTTGAAAGATTAAACCATACTTTGTATTGCAGCCTCGCACACATAAAGGTCATGGTTTGTTTTGGAAATGGAAAGCTAAGCTATGTGATAAAAACAGTTATGATCACAAACATACACTTATTGGACAGTTTATTAGGTACCCTGTTCACAAAAAACAAGTGGCCTAAGTGACTTTCAGCGTGGTATGATCATCGGTGCGAGGCGCGCCGGATCAAGTACCTCAGAAACGTTCACCCTCCTTGGCTTTTCACGCATGACAGTGTCTAGGGTTGACCAAGAATGGTGTGAAAAACAAAACATCCAGTCAGCGGCAGTCCTGTGGGTGAAAACAGACGTCGAAGGAGAATGGAAAGAAACGTGCAAGCTAACAGGCGGGCCATAAACAGACAAATAATGGCGCACTACAACATTCGGCATCTTGATGGGCTATTGCAGCAGACGACCACACCAGGTTCCACCCCTATCAGCTAAAAACAAGAAGAAGCAGACACGCGATTACCAACACTGGACAATTGAGTAGTGGAAAAACATTGCCTTGTCCTACAAATCCTGGTTCCTGTTGCGTCATACTGATGGCAGAGTTAGGATTTGGAGTAAGCGGCATGAGTCCATGGACCCATCCTACCTGGTGTCAACGCTACAGGCTAATGGCGCTGGTGTACTGGTGTGGCGAATATCTTCCTGGCGCACTTTAGGTCCCTTGATGCCAATTGAGCAATGAAAGTTTCCGACACCTTATAGAATCCTTCCCCCGAAGAATTCTGGCTGTTCTGGAAGCAAAGGGGTGACTAGATGGTTGTACCTAATAAACTAACCACTGTGTATTTCTAAATTTAATCGAAGTAGCCTACTGATACTATGTGTCCAAACTTTAGGTGGCTAGTCGGATCTGTCCTTTGCTGAACTTGGTTTACTCCATTACTCTTTTTATGTTTGCTTAGCAGCTGAAGAGACGCATCATTCTCTCCCTCTTGTGTTTTGTGGTTGAAATGACTAAGCAGGCAAGGAGCAGAGGTAAGTTTATGGGCGAGGCCGCTATGGAGAAAATAATCCAGTGTTGGAAAAAAATATATTAGTGTAACATTGGGTGAGTCATTGCAAGTATTTATTTGTACAAATAATTTAATGAAGCCTAATGAATACTCCTTGAGGGATGTTGTGTGTATTTTATAGATGTTTGCAGAGATGCTATCATTCTCAGGTCCTGACTAGAGTAAGATCTCTAGGCATCTTTATGGTGTCTGGAGGTTACTGTCAGGGCTTGATAGTAGGGTTTTTGTTGGTCCCCAATTAGAGGCAGCTGCCCTGCCTTGTCTCTAATTGGGGATCTTACTTAAGTTGTTGAGTTTCCCACCTGTGTATGGGTTAATGTTTGTGCATGTTGCACACCTGTTCATTATTGTGTGCTGGCCTTGGTTGTTGTTTTTGTGTAGCACAAATAAAGGAATGTCTTTTTACTTCAGCTCTGCGGCCTCAGGTCCTGCCTACGCACTGTGACAATCATTCCTGTGAATAGCCTTTGTTCCGTTTATTTTCTAAACTGATTTACATGGATTTGGCATCAATTTATTGAGGGGTCGTGGTATAAATGGAGTGAATTAATCAAATTTAGAAATATTTACTGCACCAGGATTTACATGGAATTATATAATTAAGCAATAAGGCCCAAGGGGGTGTGGTATATGGCCAATATAACACGGCTAAGGGCTGTTCTTAAGCATGACGCAACGCAGAGTTCCTGAATACAACCCTTAGCCGTGGTATATTGGCAATATACCACAAACCCCCAAGGTGCCTTACTGATATTATAAACTGGTTACCAATGTAATTTGAGTAGTAAAAACAAATGTTTTGTCATACCTGTGGTATACGGATCAGCATTCAGGGCTTGAACCACCCAGTTTAGAATTAGTTTTATTAAAATCTTCTTCTGTCTTTAAATTTCTGAGCTCAACGGATGTCTCCAGATCTTGCCTCCAAACAGTGACCTCTGTGAAAACAGCTGATAAAATAACTCCTCGACAAGAGCACAGGAACATCTGGACTGCTATCTATAAAGAGGTGCGAAAAAACAGTAATAGCTGAAGTCTCTTGTCTCCCCCACACATGTCCAGGGTGGATCTTCAGCAAATTGGACATCTCCAAGTCTAAATGTCTCTTGGCTGTCTTTGCACTTTCCCTATCCTTTCTTACTGTTTCCTTTGTTTTCTTTGCTTTCCATGGTTCACATGATGACTGTTATCGCCTCCCCAAGAGTTGTGAGAGTGCTGGGGTGCTGGGGACAAAATATTTCAGGACTGTCTTGTCTTCATCAGATAGGGGGACTAACTGCAGACATTGCCGCATAGTGCTTTTTGAGGTTTTATTACATGATTGAAACCAGTTAAGATCTCAAAACAAGTTATATTTATATTGTAAGGCTAAGAAATGCTGTTGATATTTATTGATACAGTTCTGTTGGTAATAACCTAACCAGCTTCAAACTTGCTCTTGCTTAGCTACCTGGGCTGCTGGTTTTAATTTTAGCTCAGTCCGTAATTGCTTTAAATGGACATAAATACTTTTTTATAAAAGTCCTCTCACCTCCCACGATCCAACAATGAATCAGTTCCTTCAGCAAACTCTTAACCAGCAACTTATTCACACGTTACAAGGAAAACCCAACAGACCGTGCATCCCTCCACAACCTGCTTGGCAATGCCCACCTCTGCTGTGGAGTCTTAAGAGCATAAATACAGGTGAGGATCGTCTATTGAGAGGTAATTGCTCAATAGCCTGTGGTCGTCTGGTGATGCTTTGCAGCTGGAATGCCGTGCAGCTGCCCTCGTGTATGTATTGGCTAAACCCAATGTAATTCCCAATTTTCCAGAAAAATAAGTATTCTACACCTCATTACTGACTGGACTTCACTTTTTCCCAATGAATGTCACCTGGAAAATGAGTAGTACCTGTTAAGAAAAAGAAACATTGAGCTGTTTGGGTCCAGTCATGTGATATACATAAGACAAGTCCTATGCTTTACCTCATGGTACAAGTTTTGAAGTGTAAACACTGGTTGATGTTATGTAGTAATATACTTATAGTGAGAATTTGATTTGAATTACATCATGCTTTACTCTCTTCCCCCTTTCAGATCAGATACTGTTACAAGATTATGAAAGAAACCACAAAGTGAGATAGATGAGGAGCGTCGACATTGGACCGCAGCCATCCAGACGCTTTAAGACAAACAGCCCAATGGGGTTTCTGCTGGTACAGTACTGAGGAGAATCTTGTTTCAACACCCTGGTGAGAAGGTCATGGAAACGTCTTGGAGGTGTCTGACATGACAGATGGGACAGGGAGTCTTTCTCACACACAGGAAATACTGAGGGGTTCTTCATCATCATCATCATCATCATCATCATCATCATCATCATCATCAAATCTTTAACCAGGAAACACTTTCACTCTGCCTTTTCAAGGCACAAGGGTACAGAGCTCAAGTCTGGTACATTTCTTTGAATGTGATGTCAGAACAATGCCCTAACCTCCTACAGCAATGTGTAGTCTCCTCTTCGGGCCTGTTCAGTTTTTAATTTCGTAATAATTTTTACCACGGAGAGTGTTTGTGTAAGTCTCAGTATTTCTCTCTCTCTCTCTCTCTCTCTCTCTCTCTCTCTCTCTCTCTCTCTCTCTCTCTCTCTCTCTCTCTCTCTCTCTCTCTCTCTCTCTCTCTATCTCTATCTCTATCTCTCTATCTCTCTCTCTGTCTTCCTCCTCTGGTGGCAGTAAGTAACCTTCAGAATGTCCAGACATCATTACCTAATGCCAAATCTATGCGCCCATTGAAAGCTGTGGAACTGGCAACGAGAGTTCAAAGGTCTCTCTGCTTGCATGATCCGGCCTGCTCGCTGTAGTTTAACAATATGTATCAGATCTACATGATAATAATCATATATTATAACAAATATTATTTGCATAGTTATAACAAAACATTTGACTACATACTATGTTTTCACATGTGAACACATAAGTCAGTCCTGTGATGTTTACATGGTCGTACACATCCATCATAGGACCCTTTCTGATACTTAAAGTAGCATTGTGTCCTGGATCAACTGCAGTCCAGGAGTAAGCTTTATCTTTGTCAGTGAAACTGGCTCATAGTTCACAAAACCCTGTCAGATTTCGTGAGACCTAGGCCTTAACGTTAAAGTATTTGATCATTTCAATCTCAGAACACAGGCCTGTGAACTATTAGTGTTATTACACAACCAAAAAAAGAAATAAGAATCCATAAATATGTCTCTGTGATATGCTGTACTGTATATCTGTGATATATCACTCTGTTGCATTGTGCCATAAAACTCCTATTTAATTTAGACAGGGACAGTTTTGATCTCATTGCAATTTCCAAACATTATGTATACATTTTGGTATTAGCTTTTTTCTAAAGGGAGAGATTGATAGCATTTTCCTGAGTTGTTTTATGTCTGTTAGAAGGCAAATTTACCCAGGGTTACGTCTGCATCTCTTTAGCACTATAGCTAATGACATCATCGTCATGGCAAATTGGCGAGCCTTCCAGAAGCACAGGAGCATAAATAACTTTGTAATTACCATAGATGACGTCTGGTCATGGGGGACCAGGCTATCAGCAACACTCTGTAGTGATGTATTAATGTAATGAATAGGCTACATCTTCAGCACCACTCCCTAAAAGTAAGTAAATCAGTCCGGGCCTAGCCTCGAACAAAGGCAGCATAGTTTGCAGTGAAAAGCTTCCATAAAACTTTGTTGAAACAGTGATTTCTTTTCATAAACATTATAAACATTATCTGACAGTATGAAACAAGTCGTACAAAGATTTAATTGTCCTATGTAACTGCTGAGGAATTTTCACGGCGTCCAAATCTGTCTACCGTCTCTTTCTGAGCTGATTAAACGCCACAAGCATTTTCTATAATGCTCAGACAACAGGTCAGCTGTGGGAATAAAGAATGAACCGTTAATGTCCCAAGGCCAAAAATAAGATTATGTGGAGGACAAACTGCCCCTCTATGTATCATGTATCGTGTATCTGTCTTTTGTGTATTTTCGTTCTGGCATTTTGCACCTGCCCTATGTTTTGTTGTAGCTGTTTTGTTCTACATATCTATCTATCTATCTATCTATCTATCTATCTATCTATCTATCTATCTATCTATCTATCTATCTATCTATCTATCTATCTATCTATCTATCTAGGAATGAAAATGGGCCTGACGCCCAGCTCCTGCTCAGGATCTGTTTTGCCTGGGGTCAATCTCTCCTGTAGATCATGTCTCGTTGCATACCGACAGGTATCCAACAGATTGGCAGTGGAGTGTTTTTCTCTCAAATCAAAATCAAATAAAGTGTTATTGGTCACATACACATATTTAGCAGATGTTATTGCGGGTCTAGCGAAATGCTTGTCAGCCAAGCATCACAGGGGGCCTGGCTGATGAGAAAGTGGCTACGGCTACGGTGTTTTGATTCCTCAGACACGTTGTGTAGCTCGACCTGGCTCTTGTCTTCCACTTGGTGGGTTTGATAGGGAACATGCTGAGGTTTGACAGATGAATGGTGCATAGTTTATCTCTTCCGTTTCACTTAATCTCACTTTGCTGTCATTTCAAGGCAAATATTTTCCCATGGTTGCACATCTCAGTAGTGGATTGGATACGGACTCTTGATGAGTGCTCAATCTTGTCTTAAACAATGTCTGATTATCAACAGATTGCATTTCCAGGATAACAGTGACTGAAATTGATCAATAAATGGTGTGCATTAGATGGCCTGCACTGCTTATACGGTACCCATTCTTTTTAGATCTGTTTTTGCGTTTAATAAAAGTTCTGGTTTGATACTTTTCCTTCAGTTGACGGTCGGCCTGAGGTTGTACTTAGTATGGACTTTTGGGTGGATAAAACTCTTGTTTGACCTAAATTTTCCATGTTCTGTCGGGGTACACTATCCCCTAACACGCCCTCTCAAGTCTCGTAAATCTGCCTCCAGAAAGATGGTCAGAGTTCTTGAATTCTAGGGAATCGTTTCAGTCATTCTTGCCGGGGGAAGGCTGCAACGATGCGTGTAAAAGGCTGTTTTTCTCTCCAGAGAAGTTTTTACTGTTTCTCTGTGACACATTGGTCAAACACATTGCCTCATCTGCATGTCGTGTCTCTGTCTGGGTTATAATATGAGGGTTGTAAGGGTTTCAGACTAGAGCAATTGAATCAGGTTAGGTTAGTATAATTTTCTGGCACATGAAGTTATATAGATGACCAAGGTTCATCAGTCTTGTGTCAACTGGCTTGATTCAATTATGCATGTTGTCACCAGAAAAGCATGTCCCAGGAATGTGTACCACACAGAGACTTAATGGGGTTTGACCGAGGTAATGTCTTGGTACATTATAATGTCTTTACGTTTGTCCTCCTCCCCATTCCCCTCGGTCTTCCTCTCCGATTTGTCCCTGTCTGGTTTCAGCCATGACAGACACTGATGTCACTGGTTGTTGTAGGTTATGAACCAAATCAGGCCCTCCTAGTTCCCTAAGCCACGAGGGAAACATCTTGAGAAAATGTTATTTTGCTTATGTGAAGGCAGAATGTCAATGTCTGCGGAGAATAACCTCTTATGTGGTTGGAGACATTGTTATTCCGTTTTGTTAATAACGATATTTCTATAAGTGCATGTTTTCTGTACAAGCAATTGATCAGGAAAACAAAGCATCTTGGATCAAACAAGCAAATGGGTTGAGCCACAAATTCAATTATTTTCATTTGAATAGCCTTTTTGTCCTGATTAATAGTTGACATGGACAAAGCTTACCCTTTGAATCCGTGTACTGTCAGTTTGAATTGGAAGAATTTATACTTTAGCTGAGGGCTCAGATGACTACATATTCAGCTTTTTGTGTCAGTATATTTCAGTTCAAAGGATGAGAGCATGCTATTTCAGTGATTCATCCGGGTATAACATTGTCATTATTCTGAGATGATCTGCTTTTAATCACTTAATACATGTTATAGAGAATCACAAAAACATATTAGCTGCCTGATACTGAGTCATCAAACAGTTACAAAAGTTGTGCCAGCATCTCTTCCTGGCTTTTATTGATTTGGTGTTTCAGAAGAGACAAAAAGCAAGTTATGATGTCAATGTTTGAGTCATATCCTATCTGCAAACCATTTTCAGCAATCTAACCTGAATTAGGTTGATAAAAAAAAATAAAAAAATCCTTGTATTGAAATTCATATCTGTCTAGAGGATCACAGTTGTGGTTTTTCAATACAAGTGCCTTTCTCAGTGCATCTTTTTGTCATCAGTGGCAGCCTCTCATGCAGAAGAATCCAAAGTGATCTACACCTTTTACACCTGGTGCTTATACAGTGCCTATGGAAAGTATTCAGACCCCTTTTACACCTGGTGCTTATACAGTGCCTATGGAAAGTATTCAGACCCCTTGCCTTTTTCCACATTTTGTTACATTACAGCCTTATTCTAAAATTGATTAAATAAAACAATTTCCTCATCAATCTACACACAATACCCCATAATGACAAAGCGAAAACAGGTTTTTAAACATTTTTACAACAGGAGCCCGGACTTGAACCCGATCGTACATCTCTGGAGAGACCTGAAAATAGCTGTGCAGCGACACTCCCCATCCAGCCTGACAGAGCTTGAGAGGATCTGCAGAGAAGAATGGGAGAAACTTAACAAAAGGTGTGCCACGCTTGTAGCGTCATACCCAAGAAGACTTGAGGCTGTAATCGCTGCCAAAGGTGCTTCAACAAAGTACTGAGTAAAGGGTCTGAATACTTATGTAAATGTTATATTTCTGTTTTTGCAAAAAAATCTAAAAACCTGTTATTGCTTTGTCATTATGGGGTATTGTGTGTAAATTGATGAGAAAAAAACCCAATTTAATCAATTTCAGAATAAGGCTGTAACGTAACAAAATGTGGAGAAAGTCAAGGGGTCAGAATACGTTCCGAATGCACTGTATAGTCTGGGAAGAAATTGTATGTGCATCAGTGAAGGCCCAAGGTTCCATTTGTTTTACGATCAGGGAAAATGGATTAGAAGAACACACGCCAGTCTGATCATTGCTGTGAAATACTCATAGGAAACATTTTTTATTATACATTGACTAAATCAACGGAAGTTAAGGTAATCATTACATAATTAATTGCATCATTCATTAATGTTTTTGTGTGACATATATAACAAATAAAATGTCAGAATGTAGCCCAAACCCTACCTCAATAAATTTATATTTTGTAGATTTTCTATTGTAAATTGTTAATTTTCTAAAGACAAACTTGTCTAACGGAGTACAGTACTACTACAAGCATACTATTTCATAAGAATTACAGTGATTAAATAACTTAAAGCTATGTCTGCAGCAGATGTTTCCTACATTCGCCCCCAACAAATATAATCTCAACTGGAACAATAGTAAAGGGTGATACCATCTTGTAAACCATTTAACCCTTATATTTAATCTGCAATTAATGAAATAACATTCAGGAACCAAAATAATTTAAAACCAAATTGATTGATCTGGTTCACTGAATAATCAGCTAAGTGAACAGCAAACAGCTGAGTAAAAACTGATCTTAGGAGACTGTAGTGACCTGCAGAAAGTGCATGCAGTGATAGCTGTACCATGTTTGGTCTGCAAAATGAATCACCTGACACTTGGAAACAGCAGCTGGAGTGGGATTTCCTTTTTCAGTAACCTTGGGAATTGTGGGAAATGGTCACTCCGGAGCTCAGTTTCTGGAGGTAGATCAATACCTATATAATCTGACAGATCTTTGTAACACAGGACAATGTCCCCTACTGTCCCTCTAAGGAGCATGTCAAACGTTGACACTTGTGTTGGTCTGGCACCAACTTTGTGTCAAGGCTCTTCAGAAGTATCTTATGTTGAGTTGTGAGAACACCTAGGTCTTGGTTGCTTGTCAGTCCCTGCATCTATAGCTGTGTCTATGAATTTTGAGTGTGATTCATTATCTCCAGCCCGGCCCCATCCCTCACCTTATGTGGCGTGGCTCCCGTTGGGCAGACACACAAATCTCAGATTTTGTCTTTAATCTTGCAGTATCAATGACTCATTCATCATGGGAAGTAAGATGTATCCAGGATTGAGGACTTTGATATGGACTGGTGGTTTCCAGTAGAGAGTGGCTTACTATCACTTGAAGAGCTAGTTGGTTTAAAACTCTACAAACCCTGGAAGTAGAGGTAATAGGATGAGCAAAAGAAGATCTTACTGTACTCTGTGGAAAAGAGGCTGACCAGGTCAAAACCAGCTGGGTAGTATAGCTGCGGTCTTGTGAGTTAATATCAGCACTTTTAACAAGTTGCAGTAAGTGCTGGGACCTGTGTACACAAGCATCTTGCTTGGATTCTTTTTTTTTGTTTGCTGCTATAGAGTTGTATTATTGAAAACCTACACCAACATATCAGGGTTGTAAATCATTATTCCAGCGCTGGTAAGACTGTGGTGTGACGATCTGCACTTCTAACGTAATAAATCATATTTTTATAACGCAAAACAAATTGTAAATACACAGCGGCTTTAAGGGTATTTTCTTACCAAAATCACTGAGAAATGCACATGATACTGTCACCCGCTGATACATTCTTACATTTCATCAGGTCTCTGGCATGTCTTCTTATATTCCCTCAGTGGACCGTAATAAGATGACCGCATCCCATCTTGAGACCAAATATGCATCGTGGGTGATTTCTGCTTCCTTCTCTTCTCTCAGAAGATACCTCCATCCTTTTTTATTTTACGAGGCCTCAGTTAAACCAACTAAAGCTTGTAGTGTTGTGTTAGTGTAGTAAATCGTCTTGTCTCATATTTAAATCCCTACTTTAGCCCAGCAGAGCCCCACCTGTTTTAGACACACCTACTCATTCAACGGGTTTTCTTAACATTGTAGAATAATAGTAAAGACATCCAAACTATGAAATAACACATATGGAATCATGTACAAAGAGTGTTAAAAAAATCAAAATATATTTGAGATTTTAGATTCTTCAAAGTAGCCACCCGTTGGCTTGATGACAGCTTTGCACACTCTTGGCATTCTCTCAACCATCTTCATGGGGAATGCTTTTCCAACAGTCTTGAAGGAGTTCCCACATATGCTGAGCACTTGTTGGCTGCTTTTCCTTCACTCTGCGGTCCAACTCATCCCAAACCATCTCAATTGGTTTGAGGTCAGGTTATTGTGGATGCCAGGTCATCTGATGCAGCACTCCATCACTCTCTTTCTTGGAGGTGACTACCAGGTGACTTCCTCTTAATTGGAGGAGAATAACAGGTGACTACCTCATGAAGCTGGTTGAGAGAATGGCTACTTTGAAGAATCTCAAATATATTTTGATTTGTTTAACACTTTTTGGGTTACTACATGACTCCATATGTGTTATTTCATAGTTTTGATGTCTTCACTATTATTCTAAATATTAATCAAAAGTAGGTGTGTCCAAACTTTTGACTGGTACTGTGTGTATATATATATATAATATATATATATATACACACACTGGGGGCCAAAAGTTTGGAATATTACTAATTCAAGGGTTTTTCTTTATTTGCATTATTTTTTACATTGTAGAATAAAGGTGAAGACATCAAAACTATAACACATAAGGAATCATGTACTAACCAAAAGTGTTAAACAAATCAAAATATATTTTATATTTGAGATTCTTCAAAGTAGCCAGCCTTTGCCTTGATGACAGTGAATTTACGAATGGACAACACCCGTTGATAATGGCCGGTGTCAGTAAACGTTGGCAAAAAAGCGTAATTAAATTCTTGCCAGTTGCACAGTCACTGGTTAGGCTGTTTTCCTGTTATCCAGAGGTAAACAATGAACCCATGAATCCCATTTTTGTGTCTGGAAGTAGCTAGCAAGCTAGCCAATGTTGGCAAGTTAGCTTGGGTGCTTGACTGCCGTTGTGAGGTCAGAACGCTCGGATCAACTCTACTTATCAGTCAGAGCATCAAGAGTGCGCTCTGAATGCTCCGAAAGAGAAACGAGATGGGTGGAGCAAAAGCTTAAGAGGGTGTGAAGGATGCTGAATGGGTGTAGACAAAGAAGAGCTCTTCATTAGGTACCAAAACATTTAAAGGCCATTTTCTCAAAAGTAAGATTACAAATGTATCAACTTTCAAATCATCAACTTTTGTTCCCTTAAACGAGTGTATCAACTTTTGTTCCCTTAAACGCAGTGTATGATATACCATTTTTTTAGCTATGTGTCTCTGCTTTTTGTGTCTCTGCTTTTTTAATGTAAAAAACACAATTTCACATTTTGCTACATAAGACCGAATAAAGGCAGTCGGTCACAAATAGTTTGCCCCACCAAGATTTACATGCTAAAATCACCAGTTCTTTAGCCCCTATCACATAGCCTGATCTGACGGCCATTCATTCCAGTTGATGAAAGAGACTGTCGTGGACAATGGCCCTAGTAAGTGTTTAAGCTAGAGATATCAGTTTTTTTGCATTGGATGTGTCTCAATCCACTGCATCCACCTAGGTCGCACTTCCGCATCTGTGGTGAAAGGTGACATAGCTAGAGCGGGCTGTCTCCAAGCGGGCTCTCATGTGTCTTTTACTGAGGAGTGGCTTCCGTCTGGCCACTCTACCATAAAGGCTTGATTGGTGGAGTGCTGCTGAGATGGTTGTCCTTCTGGAAGGTTCTCCCATCTCCCATCGGGTTCTTGGTCACCTCCCTGAAAAGTTATCCTGGAAAGATCATATTCAATTTGTCTGTAGCAAAGTGATGAAATCTGTTGGTATCATAAGAAAGATTAGTGGTTTGGTTAATCAGGCTTGCTTCTTAACCTAATTTATAGCTTAATTTACCCATATCTAATGTACTATAATATTGTCTGGGCCAGTACATACAGTATGCCTCCTACCTACACAAATTACTCATCATACTAAATACATTTGCAAGACTAGCCACCTCCTCTAATTACCTGGCTCCATCTGCACCTTTGACTTTAATGTACACCAATTACAGTGGGGAGAACAAGTATTTGATACACTGCCGATTTTGCAGGTTTTCCCACTTACAAAGCATGTAGAAGTCTGTAATTTTTATCATAGGTACTCTTCAACTGTGAGTGACGGAATCTAAAACAAAAATCCAGAAAATCACATTGTATGATTTTTAAGTAATTCATTTGCATTTTATTGCATGACATAAGTATTTGATACATCAGAAAAGCAGAACTTAATATTTGGTACAGAAACCTTTGTTTGCAATTACAGAGATCATATGTTTCCTGTAGTTCTTGACCAGGTTTGCACACACTGCAGCAGGGATTTTGGCCCACTCCTCCATACAGATCCTTCAAGTTTCGGGGCTGTCGCTGGGCAATACGGACTTTCAGCTCCCTCCAAAGATTTTCTATTGGGTTCAGGTCTGGAGACTGGCTAGGCCACTCCAGGACCTTGAGATGCTTCTTACGGAGCCACTCCTTAGTTGCCCTGGCTGTGTGTTTCGGGTCGTTGTCATGCTGGAAGACCCAGCCACGACCCATCTTCAATGCTCTTACTGAGGGAAGGAGGTTGTTGGCCAAGATCTCGCGATACATGGCCCCATCCATCCTCCCCTCAATACGGTGCAGTCATCCTGTCCCCTTTGCAGAAAAGCATCCCCAAAGAATGATGTTTCCACCTCCATGCTTCACGGTTGGGATGGTGTTCTTGGGGTTGTACTCATCCTTCTTCTTCCTCCAAACACGGCGAGTGGAGTTTAGACCAAAAAGCTCTATTTTTGTCTCATCAGACCACATGACCTTCTCCCTTTTCTCCTCTGGATCACCCAGATGGTCATTGGCAAACTTCAGACGGGCCTGGACATGCGCTGGCTTGAGCAGGGGGACCTTGCGTGCGCTGCAGGATTTTAATCCATGACGGCGTAGTGTGTTACTAATGGTTTTCTTTGAGACTGTGGTCCCAGCTCTCTTCAGGTCATTGACCAGGTCCTGCCGTGTAGTTCTGGGCTGATCCCTCACCTTCCTCATGATCATTGATGCCCCACGAGGTGAGATCTTGCATGGTGCCCCAGACCGAGGGAGATTGACCGTCATCTTGAACTTCTTCCATTTACTAATAATTGCGCCAACAGTTGTTGCCTTCTCACCTAGCTGCTTGCCTATTGTCCTGTAGCCCATCCCAGCCTTGTGCAGGTCTACAATTTTATCCCTGATGTCCTTACACAGCTCTCTGGTCTTGGCCATTGTGGAGAGGTTGGAGTCTGTTTGATTGAGTGTGTGGACAGGTGTCTTTTATACAGGTAACGAGTTCAAACAGGTGCAGTTAATACAGGTAATGAGTGGAGAACAGGAGGGCTTCTTAAAGAAAAACTAACAGGTCTGTGAGAGCCGGAATTCTTACTGGTTGGTAGGTGATCAAATACTTATGTCATGTAATAAAATGCAAATTAATTATTTAAAAATCATACAATGTGATTTTCTGGATTTTTGTTTTAGATTCCGTCTCTCACAGTTGAAGTGTACCTATGATAAAAATTACAGACCTCTACATGCTTTGTAAGTAGGAAAACCTGCAAAATCGGCAGTGTATCAAATACTTGTTCTCCCCACTATATGCACTTTCATCTACAAATACTCATACCTCCCAGACAGTTTACCTAAACCCTTCTGTAATCCATCTACATAACACAAGACACTGCGATAACCTTCACCCTTCCTACTGCCTCACCTCACATAGTAAATTCTCTATCAGACACAGAGGTACCATACTCTGGAATTCTTGTCTTCACATTGCCAAAACCTCATCCTCCCTCAAAACTTCAAGCGAAGACTGGGGGTCAGCCTGATGAACCAAACTACCCAATAATGTAGCCTAACTCACACACACACACACACACACACACACACACACACACACACACACACACACACTCACACACACACACACACACACACACACACACACACACACACACACACACACACACACACACACACACAGTTCTTCATGAATAACGAGTATATCATGTACAATTCTAATTAATATGCTTTGTTTAACTGATTGAACAAACTTTTTTTTCGTACTTATAATTGTGTTGTGGTTTTCATATAAGCCCTTTTGGGCTTTCAACCTCACCTGCACACTATTTTTACCAGTTTTTTTTATCTGTACTGTTTTGCCTTTCACTTCTTTCTTTGGTGCGACTATCTGACTGTTGCTTGGGGAATTAGTTTCTGCCAACGCAGCTTTGATCTGTTCCAACGCGATGTGAAGCATGCATTGAAAGCACAGATGTAATCATGATGTGTACTATGTGCCAACATGACCTTGAAATTATAGGAGGTTGATTCGCTCTCTGTGATGCTACCCAGCTGTGAATAATTTTAATGTTCACAATGACATAGTCATTTGGCAGATATTATTTTTGTCGCTTAAACATGATCAGTGTTTGGTGAAAATCTTTAATTTGATTAAATATTTCCATCCCAATCATCATTTATTTTCATCAGTGCTATAGTTTTTAGTCAATAGAATTGGATTTTTTATCCCAATAGAATTGGATTTAATTTATTAATTTGCTTTGAACATTTTGAGAACTCTCTCTCTAATTTGTTTGTATCTAGATATTTTCCATGCGTTGGTTGACTTGTAGTAGTCAGTAATCACTCTGACAGGAAGTACCAGTGGTCAGATTATAAATCATAATTATATGATTAATCAACAAACATTCAAAGTTGATCCTTGCTTGTTAACCTTTTGCCCGAAGACCAATCATTAGTTCACAAATAGCTTCACAGTAACTAATGAAAAGGCTTTGGTGGTACTGCTCGGTGTAAAGTCCTATGGACCAGATGGAACAGCACATTGATGAGGAGGCCATGTTGAAAGGAGCTATTTTGTATTGGCACAGTGCACAGATCAGACAAGACCCATTCCGACACGTTCTTACCTCGTTAAGGGATCAAAAACTCACAATTATTAGACTACTCATACCATCAAACAGGCAAAGCGCCAGTACAGGACTAAGATTGAATCGTACTACACCGGCTCCAACGCTCGTCGGATGTGGCAGGGCCTGCAAACTATTACAGACTACAAAGGGAAGCACAGCTATGAGCTGCCCAGTAACGAGCTAAATCACTTCTATGCTCGCTTCGAGGCAAGCAACACTGAGGCATGCATGAGAGCATCAGCTGTTCCGGACGACTGTGTGATTACACTTTCCGTAGCCGATGTTGAGTAAGACCTTTAAACAGGTCAACATTCACAAGGTCGCAAGGGCCGGATTACCAGGACGTGTACTCCGAGCATGCGCTGACCAACTGCCAAGTGTCTTCACTGACATTTTCAACATGTCCCTGATTGAGTCTATAATACCAACATGTTTCAAGCAGACCACCATAGTCCCTGTGCCCAAGAACACTAAACTGCACTGTTTTTTCCTGTATTTATGAATAATGGTAGAAGACTGTAGAATTACAGGGATAAACTTTTATTTAACTTTCGTCAAGTAGAATAATAGGAAATATCAGTAAATGCAAAATACATTAAACTTCCTGTATTTTTACAGACATGGATCTCTTTTTCACAACAATAAGCTATAGATATACAGTAATATACATCATAAAGAAAACACTAAATTTATCATTGTTTTATGGATATTTACTTTAGTTTTACATTCTAAATTCAGATAATTATAGTAAAAAAACAATTTCTATAAACAGTATAAAACTATGCAAGAGAATATTAAAAGAATGCTGTCGTCTGTGATTGTACTGATATTGATCACTACATTACAAACATTAACTGCATTCTACCTTGACTCTCAGGTAGAAGACCATGCTATATTGTCATTTTTTTTACATTAATATCACCACTTCGGCAATTTCGTCCTCATCAGAGTGTTATTCATTATGATCCAAAATTCTCTTCCATATCAGACACTTCCTCCTCTATTTCAAAGTCACCATCCTCTACATCACTCCTCCAAACAATTACAAAGGTTAGTGTAATTAAAGACTAGTCAATATTTCACATTGCGTTTTGCCATATCCATTAGACACCATTTGACAAGGAATTAGAAACACGTTGGAGGCGCCATTCAAACGGCCGCGCACACAGCTGGCAGCAGCTTTTGGCACATGCGTTGATAGGAGAGCAGAAAACTATCATACCAAGGTGAACAATACCACCAAACGTTTGCTTAATTGTTTAACATAAAAGTTTAAAAAGTTGAAGAAATTGCTTGATGTGCAGCTCATTAACGTTGTGTTGTATTTGCTAGCGAATATCGTGGAGATTGTGGTTGGCTGCTCACATGCGTTAGCAAGATAGCTAGTTAATACTACCTGAGCTAGCTACCAACTAGATCTTGGCTAGCTAGCAGCAAGCCAGCTAAGATAAGCAAACGTTTTTTTGTAACATATGTTGACAGTTTAATTCTGAATTTTGAAGCATTAACATTCAGCTATTTAGCTAGATTGCTATCTGCATTTCATAACCTAGCTAGCGCGCTAACTTGCTATATAGGTAGTTTGCTGTAAACCAATCCCACCTGATAACATGTTATTCTCTTTCTCCTTCAACAGTTACTTGAATTGGAATTGAGGAAATTCCCTGCATCCTCAAACTGAAGTAAGATTCATAGCTAGCTTAGTTTAGCAAACTGAGTGGCTTAGCATGGAACTACATTTTCATTGTAATCAAGCAAATCAGAAAGATACACTTCAGTAGTTAATTGGAACCTAGATTAAAATCTACAACATACAACTTGTTTCCCTTTGTTACAAGTAAGTTAAATATAGAGAAATTGGGAACATGTCAGGTCTTTCCCGTGCCCTCACTGTTATGTGGATCATCAGTCATTACACCGACATGAAGGAAATGGCCAATAAGTACGCTGCATGGTTAGCTGCAAATCTGTTTACAAAATATAATGCTTTTAAAAGTCATATGCGTTGTCATCATCATAGAGTCTGATGTATCTGCTGTATCACAATGTGACATGATGCAAGGGCTGGTTACATGTGAAAATTGTCATTGTCAGGAACAATGCTTTGATTTGAAGGATCTTCTTGTTCATCTAAGGTCACATGTTTCAAAAAGAGAAAAGGTCAAATGGCCATTCAGAGACTGTGGCAAAGACTTTACATTAAGATCCTCTTTTACCTCCCACATTTCAAGGCAGCATGGGTAATACTACAGCTGCGCATGTGTCCAATTAATTGGTTCATTCAGTGAGTTCTCATGATGATGATGAAAGTCTGTTCGGTGTAGATCTTATTGATGAAGGGCCAGAGGATATACTGAACCCAGCTGTTATGAAAAGTCTGTACATAAAAAATCTGTGTTTTACATTAAGTTACAGGCCAAGTATCTAATTCCCTCCTCTACGATACAAATTATTGTTGATTAAATTAAGTCATCAGTACACTCAAGCTCAACTCAAAGTTGCCCTTCAGTCTAATACTAACTTGACAGAATCAGAAATTGAAGGTGTTTTAAAGACCTTGGAGGACACAGATTTGCATGCATGCATATTTCATACTTTAGTGTACTTATAATACAGGATTGGAAATGGTATGTTAATACACTTAAAATATATTCCTAATTTAAACTAATATCTTATTTTAAGTGTACTGAAATGCTATTTGTAATCCTGTATTAAAAATATTGTGACCGGTCCTGCATAACAATAAAGCAGGACAAGTGGAAAAGGAACCAGACAAAAATAACCAAGGTCAATTTAAAGTGTTTTAAATTATATACACAAGGCGTTTAATTTCTAAATAAACAAGTAAACTATCTCTCTGACCATTAAGGGGAAAAAAATAAACAGTATGCACTCTAAGGAACAAAAAGGAAACTTAACAGAAGCTATACTGATGAACAGGAGGAGAGGAGTCCGACTCCTGTCATGTTGTTGTGTGAGGTTCCAACATCATTAGGCACGTGGTGTTGTAACTTTGACAACAAGCTTCTGGTTCACTGCATTGAATCGGCAGCTCTTTGAAAACTGAACTGGGCATCAGAGCTTGTTTTTCTTTATTCTTCACTACTCATTACTATTTAAATGGCATTTAAATACTATTTTAATACTATATTGTGTTCTAATGTACAACTTAAGTGGTTCCAAAATAACACAAGTGTACAGCTTTTTTCGCATGGGTAACAATGTGTCAGACCTGTGTGGGTGAGATGGGAGTTTGACGGAGAGTGAGGATGGGAACACAAGAGGGAGATGAAGTGTGTGAGGTTGCAGGAGGTAATGAGAGAGATGGGGAAAGAGAGGAAGAGTTTGAATGGAAGATAAGCAGTGGTAAAACATTTCACCCCTTGTCTGTTATTACCATTGGGAGTTCTCCTCTGACTGCTGAAAACTTCATGGTTTCTGTGGACCATGAATGGCATTCTTACCTTCAACGATGCCCTGTTAATGATGTTTGTGGCATATTATTGCATTAACATAAATTATCCCTCTGACCTGGCAACATTGGAGTTCCTGCAGAGGTATGAATTCATCCCTCATTAACCACTGCAATTTCATTTGAAGTGACTGACTGTATAGTTCAACCATAATTTCTTTGTAGCACTTGGGAAAGTGGTGTTTAACGTTACATTGCGCACCTATTGCAATAGACATTACTTTCTTTGCACACGTTATAACTAACTCTAGTCTGGTTTTGACATCTAGGATGCCTTACTGTTAACTACAACTTTCAATTTCTAAACAGAACCACACCAGTCCCTTGCTGGCCAATAGAAATGTAGCATTTCAGGATATACGTTCTATGCACCCAATATACTTTCTGGTGAAAAAACATTGTGAAACATTATCGTTCCGCTGTTACTTTAACTGTATCATAGACATTTTCTAATATTACATTGCAAACATCCTACATGTAGCCCCTTTAAATTAGATGAATTGATTTTTGCAGGTACGTTTTTGTTAGTCAACAAATCAAATTATTATAGAATGACTTTATTTATGTTATTTCATTCAACACAGTTGCCTATTCAAGATCAACCCAGATAAGAGGTCCAAAGTGGAGAAGAACTCAGAAAGCAGCATGCAATCAATCCAAAAGTAATTTCTCTGATCTCAAACATTGCAGACTATGAATGGAGGGAGTAGCCTTGCGCACGCACACATACAGGCACTTAAATCCACCGACTGCAGCACGCAGTCAAGAAACGGGCAGATGATAAAAAATAAATTGACCAAAATGTTAGAACATTGTTTTTACATTAGCATGTTGTAAGTTGCTTTTAAGTGAATGTTTGACACAGTATATGTAAAGTTTGAGGTCAAGAAATGTTTTTGCGCTAGGATCGACATACCTTGTCCTACACACATCTCCAACACCCCCCCCCCACCCCCCCCCATATAGTTGTGGGTTAGGATTACAGAATTATAACTTGACCTACATTTTATAACCAAAATTTCAAAATACAAATATAATTTTAGACAATTATCTGTGTTCTAGCTATATGTTGGCATCAATTAAGGAGTTCTTTAGGCTTTAGCTGGCCAATTCTTTACTTTCACAACCAATGCCAGCAAAAAAAAGAGGATTCCAGGAGTTACTGTTGTGAAATTGCAGTAATTCACATTATTTGAAAGTAAATCACTGTTTTCGATAGCTATCCAGTATGATAGCTATCTGCTCTCCTCACTGTGGTTTTATTCTATTTCTGGCACCTGTGCTGATATACTTTTACCGTAAAAAAAAAAAATCTGTGCCTAAATGACTACAGAGCCGTAGCACTCACGTCTGTAGCCATGAAGTGCTTTGAAAAGCTGATCATGGCTCACATTAACACCATTATCCCAGAAACCCTAGACCCACTCCAATTTGCATACTGCTCAAACAGAATCACAGATGATGCAATCTCTACTGCACTTCACACTGCCCTTTCCCACCTGGACAAAAGGAACAGCATTCTTCCTACGTGAGAATGCTGTTCATTGACTACAGCTCAGCATTCAACACCATAGTGCCCTCAAAGCTCATCACCAAGCTAAGGATCCTGGGACTAAACACCTCCCTCTGCAACTGGATCCTGGACTTGCTGACGGGCTGCCCCCAGGTGGTAAGGGTAGGTAACAACACATCTGCCACGCTGATCCTCAACACTGGGGCGTGCTCAGTCCCCACCTGTACTCCCTGTTCACTCATGACTGCATGGCCAGGCATGACTCCAATACCATCATTAAGTTTGCAGACGACACAACAGTGGTAGGCCTGAACACCCCCCCCCCCCCCCCCATTCTCATCGACGGGGCTGTAGTGGAGCAGGTTGAGAGCTTTAAGTTCCCTGGTGTCCCCATCATCCAACAAACTAGAATGGTCCAAACACACCAAGACAGTCGTGAAGAGGGCACGACAAAGCCTATATTTGGCATGGGTCCACAGATCCTCAGGTTCTACAGCTTCAACATGGAGAGCATCCTGACTGGTTGCATCACTGCCTGGTACGGTAGTGTGTACGGCCCAGTACATCACTGGGGCAAAGCTTCCTGCCATCCAGGACCTCTATACCAGGCGGTGTCAGAGGAAGGCCCTAAAAATGTTCAAAGACTCCAGCCACCCCAGTCATAGACTGTTCTCTCTGCTACCGCATGTCAAGATGTACCAGAGCGCCAAGTCTAGATCCAAAAGGCTTCTCAACAGCTTTTACCCCCAAGCCATAAGACTCCTGAACAGGTAATCAAATGGCTACCTGGACTATTTGCATTGTGTGTGTGTGTGTGTGTGTGTGTGTGTGTGTGTCTCTGCTACTCTCTGTTTATCATCTATGCATAGTCACTTTAACTATATCTACATATGACCTAAATTAGCCCGACTAACCAGTGCCCCCGCACATTAGCTCTGTACCACCTGTATATAGCTTTGCTACTGTTATTTTTACTGTCATTTTACTTTTTTTTATTTCTTTACTTATCTAATGTTTACCAAAAATTCATTATTTAGTTTCAAAACTGCACTGTTTTTTTATTTAACCTTTATTTAACGAGGCAAGTCAGTTAAGAACAAATTCTTATTTACAATGACGGCCTACCCTGGCCAAACCTAGGCCAATTGTGCAGCCTGATTCGGGCTTGTAAGTAAGCATTTCACTGTAAGGTCTACATCTGTTGTATTCGGCGCACGTGACAAATAACCTTTGATTTAATTTCATTGCATCCTAAAATTGTTTCTCAAATGTATTAAACCAAGTGTTAACGGATTATTCTTCCCTCTTGGCGTTATGAATAGTCTAAAGAGAGGTCAGAGTCAGACAGTGTGACCACACCAAAGCCCTACAATCCCATCACAAATGTTTAAAGAGTGGAATGGATTGTCAACATGTTGACGCTCTCTTTAATTCAAATGTACGCTCGCCATTCATCATAGCTCGACACCCCTAAAGAGCTTCTCACTACAATACTACAGCTGAACCAACACTCAGAGGTCACCGGAACAAGTAAGAATCATTACTCTTTAATTTTGGGGGAAATGTAGCTCTCTGAAGGCTTAAGCTCTGGAGATAAGATTGGGCTGGACTAGATTGGGTGCTCAACACGTCAACAGAAAGTGTATTATCTAAAATGCTGTTTTTGGCAAGTGTGTGCAATCTCTCTTATCCATTTGATTACTGTAGACCTAAATCAGATTTATTTGAAATGTTGCTTGTTCTTTTAGAGTTTTGGTCCCTGATGTCTGTCCTTGCCACGTATGCTATACGTCACAGTCACGTTGAGAGATTTTCACCTGAGATCTTAGAGAAAAGGCTAACAAATTACCAAGCCGGTTTTGATAAACGTGTGCCTTGAAATCAGTCAGGCTCCAATGGACATACAGTCGGACGTTTACATACACTTAGGTTGAAGTCATTAAAACTCATTTTTCAACCACTCCACAGATTTCATGTTAACAAACTATAGTTTTGGCAAGTTGGTTAGGACATCTACTTTGTGCATGACACAAGTAATTCTGCCAACAATTGTTTACAGACAGATTATTTCACTTATAATTCACTATATCACAATTCCAGTGGGTCAGAAGTTTAAATAAACTAAGTTAACTGTGCCTTTAAACAGCAGAAAATGTCATGGCTTTAGAAGCTTTTGATAGGCTAATTGATCATTTGAGTCAATTGGAGGTGTACCTGTGGATGTATTTCAAGGCCTACCTTCAAACTCAGTGCCTCTTTGCTCAAAATCATGGGAAAATCAAAAGAAATCAGCCAAGACCTCAGAAAAAATACTGTAGACCTCCACAAGTCTGGTTCATCCTTGGGAGCAATTTCCAAACGCCTGAAGGTACCACGTTCATCTGTACAAACAATAGTACGCAAGTATAATCACCAAGCGACCACGCAGCCGTCATACCGCTCAGGAAGGAGACGTTCTGTCTCTTAGAGATGAATGTACTTTTGTGCGAAAAGGACAAATCAATCCCAGAACAACAGCAAAGGACCTTGTGAATATGCTGGAGGAAACCGGTACAAAAGTATCTATATCCACAGTAAAACGAGTTCTGTATCGACATAACCTGAAAGGCCGCTCAGCAAGGAAGAAGCCACTGCTCCAAAATCGCCATAAAAAAGCCAGACTACGGTTTGCAACTGCACATGGGGACAAAGGTTGTACTTTTTGGAGAAATGTCCTCTGGTCTGATGAAACAAAAATAGAACTGTTTGGCCATAATGACCATTGTTATGTTTGGAGGAAAAAGGGGGACGCTTGCAAGCTGAAGAACACCATCCCAACCGTGAAGCACGGGGGTGGCAGCATCATGTTGTGGGGGTGCTTTGCTGCAGGAGGGACTGATGCACTTCACAAAATAGATGGCATCATGAGGAAGGAAAAGTATGTGTATATATTGAAGCAACAGTTACACCAGTTCTGTCAGGAGGAATGGGCCAAAATTCACCCAACTTATTGTGGGAAGCTTGTGGAAGGCTGCCTGACCCAAGTTAAACAATTTAAAGGCAATGCTACCAAATACTAATTGAGTGTATGTAAACTTCTGACCCACTGGGAATGTGATGAAAGAAATAAAAGCTGAAATAAATAATTCTCTCTACTATTATTCTGACATTTCACATTCTTAAAATAAAGTGGTGATCCTAACTGACCTAAGACAGGGAATTTTTACTAGGATTAAATGTCAGGATTTGCTAAGGTGTATGTAAACTTCCACTTTCAACTGTATGTCCTCATTGTCCTCCATCCTAGTAGCTCTTTCTGATTTGGCTAACTCTAGACAGAATGCTGCATTTAAGAAATCCCCACTTTTAGTCCTTTGACAAGTGAATAAAAGGAATACTCAAGTTAGTTTTTTTTTGTCTTGTGGTTAGTTATTCTGTCTTGTGGTTAGTTATTATTGTCTACAAATCTGACTGTTTGCATAACAGATGTTAATAAATAAGCACTAAATGACATCCTTCTTTTTGAAAAATCATGACTGTTCCATGTCTACTCCTTTTTCTTTCTTTAAGGTACGTGGTTGTATGAATGGTGCAGACAATTACAGTGTTGATGTATGCACAAAGAGAGAGAGAACAAGTTGTATGAATGTGATCGAGTCAAAAGCCTTTCACAATTCCCTTGAACTCGTTCAACTGACGAACAGAAAGGATGTCTAAACCACAAGGCTTCAAACTAGTTGCACTCATCTGGATGTTGATAATCGGCTACATCTGGTCGAGATGAGGTAGAGAAAAGGGTTGATGTCAATCATGAACAAATGTTTCTACGGTCACAGTTCTGTAGCATCCTATATATAGTCTTTGTGCTTTAAACCACTCATCTTAGCTACAACAGCATTTCTTACAAAGCCTCTCATTTTCAATTATGTCATGGTAATGGAAAACGTATTAGGGGAAGATGTGGCCTGCTGTTTGTTGAAATATTATTTGGTCTGATCTCTGAAGTCTGATGCACCGTACCTACCCTCTGCCAGGCCTGGGTAGCACACATCACTTTGCACTCACAAATCCTACGTAATTAATAAACAATGGTGGCCGTGTTGTGAGCGAAGGAAAACGTATTAGGGAAAGATGTGGCCTGCTGTTTGTTGGAACAGCCACCATTGTTTATTTAATTAAGTAGGATTTGTGAGCGCAAAGTGATGTATGCTACCCAGGCTTGGCAGAGGGTAGGTACGGTGCATCAGACTTCAGAGATCAGACCAAATATTATTTCAGCAAACAGTAGGCCACATCTTTCCATAATACGTTTTCCTTTTCCATGACATAAGGTACCTGGTAGCCTAGTGGTTAAGAGCGTTAGGCCAGTAATCGAGAGGTTTGAATCCCTGAGCTGACTAGGTGAAAAATCTATCTGTTGATGTGCCCTTGAGCAAGGCACTTAACCATAATTGCACCTGTAAGTCCCTCTGGATAAGAGTCTCTGCTAAATTACTAAAATGTAAATATTCTGTACATATCATTGAGTGTTTGACAAGCATGTTTCCTCTGTTGTCTTAATGAATCCCATCAGCACTGCAGTGCTTTTCTGGGCCCACCATAGTCTGACAGGATATTTGAGAAATAAGCGGTCTGTGTAGGCTAGGATTCAATAGAAAATTCTCATCTTCTGGTAAAATGTTTTTTTTTAATCAATATGCGTGGGATCATTTTGGATCTCCCTTAATGGATTTCCGGTTATTACTGTGGTCAAATGTGTGAACTTGTGTGAAATTTTTTTTTTAAGCTAGGCCATCGTTCTGTCGGTATGGGTGTATTGCACCCAGAGGTAGCTACTATACTGTTCTCCTTCAACATGAGGTCCATTTCGTCCTTTTCCAAGTGAGTGAAACAGTATACCTGTCTATGAACTGTCATTTAAGATGCTCTGTATCCCACTCTGGGATTTATCCTGTCACTCATATGTTCTTATCTGCAAAACATTGCTTTAGGGTCCTAGTAACAGCTCCTCTGTGGGAATGTTAGTCTCCGACGTAATTAAGAGAATGATGGATCCTGTCGGAATGCCAACTTGAAGACAGACATGACACACTACTGTTGTGCTGTTGAATTACTGTACTGTTGAATTTTGGGAAGGCTCTGCAGTGCTGTGCTGTTCTGTCTGTGCTTCTTTTTTGGTGGCCTTTGACTTTGAGAGTTTCATGGGAACTTTTCATAGTTTTGAGAGGATTGATAGATTTTCTGGTATGCCAGAGGTCATGTGAAAATATCCAGGCTGTTGTGTTATGCTTCCTGTGTCATTTGTTTAAGTTTAATTAGAAAGCAGGCTTGCTTTAACATGGTTTTAAACGATTTCAACAGTACAAACTGTTTTTTATTTATTTTTTTAATGGAAAAACACTCAATGTAAACTTAAACGACTAAAACCATATACTGTATATTGTATGCAGAAAAGACAATGGACCTTTTATATTTTTCAAGAATATAATCTATTAGAACTACCGATCACCAAAATAAAAGCTAGACGGTCAGGGAGAATTGAAAAATCCCAACACAATGAATTTAGCAGTAAATATTTTGCTATTATGTTTGAGCCAAAGGAACACAGCATTAGCCATGGCAAAATGCATAGAATTGCTGTAAATTATCTTTAAAACTGCAACATTTTCTCACAGTTCCATGGCAGAATATGTTGAATCGCAGGAAATTTGCTTTAAACTGCAACCTTTTTCCCTTAGCTCCATTGAGAATTTTGTAGAATTGCAGGAAATTGGCATGCTAAAGTTTCTCTACAATTCCAAGATGGGGGCCTCTGCCTCCCAAGTGGTGCAGCGTTCTAAGGCACTGCATTGCTAGCTACGTTACTACAGATCCTGGTTCAATACTGGGCTGTGTCGCAGCCGGCCGTGACCCGGGACACCTATGAGGCGACACACAATTGGCCCAGCATCGTCCGGGTTAGGGGAGGGATGTTTCCTCCCACACATTGGTGCGGCTGGCTTCCGGGTTAAGCGTGCATTGTGTCAAGAAGTAGTGCGGCTTGGCGGGGTTTCGTAGGATTCACGGCTCTCGACCTTCAATTCAGACCCCCGATGGGCTGACCGAGCCCCCTGCCACGCCCACCACCTAAGCCCCTTTGTGATCCAGAAAAAAACCTGGGTTTTCACAGAACCGAACATGGATGAAATTACTTGCTTTACATACATGCACTTGACGTCTCACTCTAGATACAACTCTGTCTCTACTGCACTGTGTAGGCCAGCATTACAGTATTGTCAATATGTCCTACTTCTTACTTTATAAGCTTTTGGCAACAATTTGGTATGCTCTAAATTAAATTGAATTAATGCAGGTGGGAATTATTCATTTATTACGCTTTTATATATTTACCCATTTACCCATTACAAGAACCAGATACATTGATAATACCCTGCTAGACATAATAACCAGATTGCCTGCACCGTAGCTAGCTAAAAGGAAATCTGGACAAACATCCGCATGGCTAGTTTCCAGAATGTTGGAGGAATTTAGATGGCTCTCTCGGTACAGTTTATAGAGACAATTCAACCTCCCTTGGCCTATCTGTGGTTCCTTTTAGAAAGATGGTAGTGAAAGAGGGGTCTGAAGGTATCAGACTACAGCTATAGCTGGAAACCCCCGAAGTGAGTATGACATGGTAACTTCAGACTCAGCTGTGGCTTCCATCTGTAGACGTGTGTAGCTGTGTTCCCTTGTGCAGTTGTTTTCAGGGCATGACAGCACGTTACAGCCAAATGTTGATTTATAGTACAATGTCTATTGTAAGGACACAGGAGGTTGTATTGCTTAAGCTATTGAATGCCTTAATTAGGTTAGAGGAACAGTGGGAGTTTGAGTTTCTGGCATCTGAGTAGCTCCTAGGATCTGGAGTAAGGATGGCCTGTGTAATTCAGACCATTCAAGATCAAAAACAATGGAAGACTGGAAAGAACTGGTGGGAATAGCCTCATGAGATGTAACAGAGGCTGGTTGTTGAGAGATAGTGATGCCATTATGATGAGTGATGAGATGGTGATAAGTTATGGTTGGCAACTTGTATGGTAAGAGTGTACACTGACAACTGTGGCTTTGAGTCTTATGTCATACAGGTGAAATTATATTTAGACCACGTTTAGGCTAGTTTGAATCGATATCGCCTATAAAACCCAACTCCAGGTTCAGTTCACTGGTAAATTAGGACAGCAACAGAGCTGACCAAGTATGACACATGGGACAAAAGTTCAGGGGGCATTTCTAAATCTTTATAACCTAATCCTTTCCTTTTAATGAAGTCTCTGCATCCGATTCTGGCTCACATCATTCATACCTTTCTCCCTCCAACTTTGACTTAATTCTCATATTGTTGTTTCTCTGTAGATGTGACTGACACATCTCACATGAGTGCCAGTTGCTGGCTCAGTGTTTCTGCTTCTTCAGAGATATTAGGTCATTGTGTTTTAAACAACTGGAGACGAGGTCCTTCGTATTGTTCTCTGGACTGAGGTAGTGTGGAAATGTTTGCTACACGTTTGGGAGAAAAACAGCATGAGTTGGAATTTAAGAGGCCAAGGTGAAAAGAGGCCAGTGACAAGCAGCCCTCGAATGACATGTTATTGGTTGTTACGTAATTCACGTTGTTTAACCACAGAGTCACTTAAGGGTTTTCTGATCACACATTTGTCTGTTGTGTGTAAAATGAATTTGTTCCGTAGAAAAATCTATTATATTCTAATTTTCAAACTTTCCAGACAGTTTATTTTTCAAACCAGAGAGATAGTTACCTCATACTCTCAGAATCTCTCTTTGAATCATTCTTGAGCTTGTTACAGCACTGTCCAAATAATTTCTTAGATTTCTTTGGCTTGAGGTCTTACTACATACAACTATAACAGTTGCACAACCTTTGGTTTTGACCCGGCGGCCTCAGTGCTACTTATTATTGTGCTCACAGTGCATTCCGAAAGTATACAGACCAATTCACTTTTTCCACATTTTTTTTTTCGTCACAGCCTTATTCTACAATGGTTTAAATAAGAAAAATTGCTCATCAATCCACACACAATACCCCATAATGACAAAGCAAAAACTGTTTGTTTATAAAAAGAGAACCTCATTTACATAAGTATTCAGACCCTTTGCTATGAGACTCGAAATTGAGCTCAGGTGCGTCCTGTTTCCATTGATCATCTTTTAGAGTCCACCTGTGGCTTGCCTGTGCAAATTCAGCACACACAACATTCTATAATAGAATTGTGTTATTTGACACGTCAAATTAAAAGCTTATTTGACATGTCAAATCAAAAGCTTATTTAACATGTCAAATTAAAAGTTTTATTTAACGCGTCAAATAGTGTTATTTGACGTGCATCTTTTTTGACACGCAAAGAACCAAACAGCGTTCAATGTGCCTCACCCTAATAATTTGGTCTATTTTCACCTCTTAATTTCGCATACTGTTCTAACTTGGTGGTGCACATGTAGCCTCTAACCTGTTTTATAGAAATGTATTCATTGACTATTGTAACAGCTTTCATTGTCTGCTTATATGCCCCTTTTATTCATCCTACGGTTCTGACTTGGTGTACGGGGAGTACACTGTAAGAACGGCCCATGTTCTGAATTCTGTCGCTGTACATTTCTGGTGGCTAAGGTCAGGGCCTGACAGAGGAGAGAGTTCTGGTCAGCTGCCCTGCGTTGTCTCTAATTGGGGCGTCCCGTTGAAGTTGAGTAGTTTCCCACCTGTGTGTGGTTCTTTATTTGCATCACAGTTCGTTGTTGCGTTCTCTCCTTGTTTGTTGTTTTGGTACTACAATAAAGGAATGTCTACACATTACTGCTCAGCGCCTCGTGTCCTGCCTTCGCACCGTGACAAGAAGAAGAAGAAGAAGCTGTAGTTCTGATGCGTGGACATTTGCATGTCTAATGCACAAAAACATTTCCACATCCACTTTTGAAAGTTGGAAGGAAAGAGGCAAGATGTCATAACTGTCATTATAGATGCTGAAGCCAGGGATGTTTCAATGAAATGCATTCGTTTCACTTCGTGTTGGATGCTGAGGTCATAGTCATCATTACTATTTTAGACCACCAATCAAAAGAACATTGTGCACATCAGTTCTCATATTTGCTCACTTTTTTTTTTTAGCTCTATCTCTATGACAACACACACTCTCACAAACGTCTCACACACGTTTGCACACACACACCCTGTAAAAAGACATCGGTCAAGGTCCAAATGATTTGATATTGCCAAGATTACGTTTCACTTGAAATCAAAAGTCTAGTCGCTGCTAAGAAAGCATGACATCGAAAACAAATCACGTCTGCCCTATGGCCGCCTCATGCTCGGAATATGTCAGCACAGCCTCACATTCTCTGCCTATTCGTGTTTGTCTGAGACAAACTTTGGCAGGTTTTGTTAATTTTACTTAACATTACTCTGTGACATGCTTTTTCAGAAAAATATTGAAATTCTGTACAGTTGTTCTCCATGCGCTTATGAGGATTTAAAAAAATACTTTTCTGTACTTTAGATGGCTTGTTGGATGCAGTACAAATTCACTGAATTCAGGGAATATATGGAATTTTTATTAGATTACATCTAGGGGCCTTTTTGGGTACTTCAGATTATCCCAGGTGTCTGTAATTATCTCTAGCCCTATATATATATATATAAGATGATTTTAAAATAAAAAAAATTTATGACAAAACTGTAAAACATTATCCTAAATTTAAACCATCAACTTAGTGAATACCATTGGTGTTTTAATATGAGGGTTTGAGCATGAAACATCCTTAAAATATTATTTTACACTATGTTGTAAATGTTTTGTGGCTGAACTGGTGGCATTTGTAACAATAGATAATAGTTGGAAGAGTTTGAGAGTTAATTAAAAATAATTCCATTGTTGATTAAATGCTTTTTTCTTTAAAGGCTATTTTCTCTTGAACCATATGGTCTATCCACTTGAAACTCATGGGCAATATGGACACAGATATAAAAAAAATGAATAGTATATATGAATACACTTTTGTACATTTGTTAAAGTATAAATTACCAAAGTTACCATTGCCATAGATTACCTATTTATTACCAAAATTACAGAAGATTCTGGTAATTTTTGTAAATTACCGGTAGCTTTCCAACCGGAGTCTTGTCTTTGTACACAAGGTTCTAGTCTCCATCAATACAGCAAATATGTGAAACACCATATTTGATCGTCACAGAAGTCCAATTTGTTTTATCTTTACAGTACATTACTCTTCACATTGGATAGCTTGTTATGTGAGCACAGTCATAGACTGGAATTCAACTATTGCAGATGATGACCTTTTCGCACTCATAAATGTCCGGGATGGAGAAAGTTGATTATTGATCCGCAGGGTTGAGTAGGTTCCTTTCTATATGTAATCTGTTACAATTACAAGTTACCTGTCCAAAATTGTAATCAGTAACGTAACATTTTGATTACCCCAAACTCAGTAACGTAATCTGATTACATTCCGTGACTTTTAGATTACTTTCCCCTTAAGAGGAATTAGAAGAAGAGATAAATGTATGTTACCAATTGAATCTATTGCAGGATAAATCAATGTTAAAGTTTACATAGCTGGTCATATATGAATGTATAATTTTACTTTATGGGTTGGTTATGTAGGCTTCTTCTAACCCATTGCTTTCTACTACATATAATAATACGATTAAATTATATCTTTACATTAAAAACTAAAGTCTATCAGAATTCCAGTCATTACAATAAATGTTATAACCCTTGATCTTCAAGAATAGGACTTATACAGTATATGAAAGTATCGAAATATGAAAGTATCGATTAGCCAAAATGAGTTGCCCGTGCATGACCCCAAAACCAAGGATTTACTGTATTAGCCATCCCTACTCTGTTGTTTATGATTTTGTTGTCATGGAGGACTGATTGGGCTCATTGATTTGAGTTTTAAAAAATAAATGCTGCCCTCATGGAATGGCATGCTTTGCCAAGAGTGTGCAAAGCTGTCATCAAGGCAAAGGGTAGCTACTTTGAATAATCTAAAATCTAAATTATATTTTGATTTGTTTAACACTTTTTTTGTTACTACATGATTAATTTCATAGTGTTTATGCCTTCACTATTCACTAAAAATAAAGAAAAACCCTTGAATGAGTAGGTGTGTCCAAACTTTGGACTGGTACTGTAAATATAATGTATAAATCCAGTACAGATTGCTCCTTTAAGTCTATCAAACGTTTGAGCAATAAAAGCCCCACTTTTATTCCACATCTGAAAGTGCAGTGTGGAAATCTATTACATGTAAGGGATTACAGAAAACCGGTAACTGTAATCCGTCACAATAACCGCAAAATATTGTAATCAGATTACAGATTCTTTTGATTTACAAAGCATTGGTATTTGCTGTTGAACAATTACAGACATTTTACTGTGATGTATTGTTTCCTGCCCCCTCACCTGCACCTGTAACTGAGGACAGCCTAAGTTTCTATGTTCTCGACACAGCAGGTGATCAAGACTACCTATCTTTTTAGGCTAGCCTGGGCAATCCAGGTCAAAACCAGCTTTGCTTCAGAATAAAGTCAACAGAAAGTTGCAGGGTGGTATTGCTGCTGTCTTGGAGTTGATAGCAGCACTATTAACAGATAAGTTGCAGTAAGAGCTGGGACATTTTGCTTGGACACCTTTAAAACACCATGTGTAGGTCACATAAAGACCCGTAAATTCCAACATGGTTTCATGGGAAAAAGATGTGGAGGATTTTTTGTTGCCATAGAGTTGTATTATTGAAAACCAACACCAGGGTTATTATTCCTGCGCTGGTCTGCCAGTAAGACTGGTGTCACAATCTGCACTTCTAATTAAATTAATCTAAACAAATTGTAAATACACGGCGGCTTTAGGGGTATTTTCTTACCAAAATCACTGAGAAATGCACATGATACTGTCACTCGCTGATACATTCTTACATTTCATCAGGTCTCTGGCATGTCTTCTTATATTCCCTCAGTGGACCGTAATAAGATGACCACATCCCATCTTGAGACCAAATATGCATCATGGGTGATTTCTGCTTCCTTCTCTTATCTCAGAAGATATCTCATTCCTTTGTATTAATGAGGTATCAGTTAAACAAACTGAAGCTTTATCACGCTTGCAGTGTTGTGTTAATTTGAGTTTAGGCTAGTAAATCTTCTTGTCTCATGTCTAAAACCCTACTTCAGCCTCTGATGGCCATTTTATTTTTTTATTTTAGCTTTTTTTAAACTTTATTTTAACTTTATTTTAACAGGGAAAACAGACTGAAACCTGGGTCTCTTTCACGGCTGTGCCCTGTGTAAACATGTTGACATGTGCAGTTTTAGGCAAACAGACAGAAGTTTTCAAAACATTACAAAACAAAAACAGACAATTCAACAGAAACAATCACAGATAACATCATATTGATAAGGTGCAAAAGAACCTGAAGGCAGTCCTACCTAACTCTGTGAAGACCACATAAGTCTCTAATGTAATCCACGTCTGTGATCTGGTTTTAAAATGAGTATGTCTAGTGGAAATTAATGATATATATGGAGGTAGTTTTAAAATAAGTACTTTATAAATAAACAAGAGAGCATGTTGCTCTAGCCTCACAGATAGAGAGGCCCAACCCACATGTTGATATAGAATACAGTGATGAGTTTTGTAACTATCACCTGTGATAAACCTGAGTGGTAAACAGCATCCAGTGGTTTTAATGTGTTCGTCGAAGCATGCAAATAGATAATATCACCATTATCTAAAACGAACATAAAAGTAGCCTGCACTATTTGTTTTATATTTACAGAGGACAGACACACCCTGTTTCTGGTAAGGAACCCTATCTTGAATTTTAACTTTTTCCCAATTCAGTAACATGTTTTTTCTTTTAAAGAAATCCTATCATCTAACCACACCCCTAGGTATTTATGTGCAGAGACCTGTTTTATTTGAGTACCATCCAAGCTAGTAATTACAAAAGTGTTTCTAACTGAGAGTTTAGACCTAGAAAAAAAGATGACATTTGTTTTCTTAGCGTTTAAGACAAGTTTAAGACGTCGTATCAAGTGTTTAAATCTTGGGGCTGTATTTTCGGTTGGCGCTAAGGAGGTGCAAGTGTCAAATGCACGTTTGTTTGCAATGTCGTCATATATAAAGTGGCGCGCTGGCATTTTCCAGCACTAACACCAGGTTCGGCAATTTACCTGTCTAACATCGGCTCGCTTCCGCTGACGTAGGAATGGTGTTAATATTTGAGGTGTGTCCTTAAAAACAAGCGCAAAAGTGACAATTTGCCATTCCATTTGCTCCATTTCAGCCATTATTATGAGCTGGCCTCCCCTCAGCAGCCTCCATTGCCATACACAGCCCACTACAGACCAGACTGGGTTAGTCTTTACCCCTGAAGCAGCATTACATAATTTACATTCCCTTCTCAAGGCAATTCCAATATATATTTAAGGTTTAGGTCTTTGGATTGTACTAATAAATATTCCACATTTTACAAAGACACTCCAAAACCACATAAGGGAGAGCAGTCTCCCAGACGTGGTATCCAAAGCCTACAGGCCGTGGGGGCTTGCCAAGGCCCATCAAACCCTTCACCTCCTTGCCAAGAGTTTGACCTCTGTCTGTCTGAGCACGAAGGCTACGTACACGTGCCTGCCATGCCATTGTTTCACAGAAATAATCTTTTATGTTGTTTTCCTGGCCAGGTCTGTGGAATAACTAGTCCTGAGAGGGAAGCTCCTCCATGCCTACTGTTTCCATAAGTTAAATAACGCATTGTTTGATAGATAGCCACACGCCGAACCCCTTGATGAGAGAACCACTCCATTACTGTACATCAAACGGCTGCGGTGCAAAGTTAGTCTGCTTTGGACAGACTTTAACAGGCCATGTTCTGCACTGAGAGTCTTGTCTCTGACCCTGAGCCGTGTGCAGTTGTCTGTCAGCCAACAGCCCTTCTCTCTGTATAAGGCCGCCACTCCCTCTTGGAGCTTAGCACTCTTGGCAGATCAGTCCGGAGAGACTGAAGGCACTGATTAGGCCAGACTAAAAGCAGCCCTCGAATGCCTCGATAACAGCATGAGTAAGGGAGAAGGCATGGAGAACGCAGCGCCGGGCCAGGCCAAGCCAAAATAATTATGTCAACGAGCAAGACAAAGTGGAGGCCTTATCAGAGAAGGATGGAGGACAGCTTGTACGAGGGGGGGTGTGCATGTGCGCTCCTTAAATCTCACAGGCACCTTGAGGTGTCAGTGCTGCCCCAGTGCCCGGCCTTGCTGCTTCACCACTCACCCCACCCTGTACACCTCAGTCATGGTTTAATGTGTATTGGCCAATCGCCACATTACAGGACAATAATGGCCTTTGATTGGCTTGGAATAGCCAGCACACACATCCTCCAGGCATGGTCTATGTGTGAATTTCACTGCTGAGAGTCACCAACACCTTATTTTGATGGATATACGGTATATACCGTTCACATAATCACTACAGTCATTCGTGCTCATAAACCTTTCATTCATATCACATAAACTATTATGAGAGTGCATTATGAGATTTTAATGTAAAAGGCATTATATTCTATAGACTTATATAATGATAAATTCATGTTTGTGAATTCTAATGAATGTATATGTCAGGTATCATTTAATACCTGTGTTGGCAGGCAGTTTCTTTAGAGAAAGGATTGGCTTTCCAAACAACTCTTTAGATGAAAACGGTATTATTAATGTTCTATTCTAGTAAAAATACATTTCTGCCTCTACACCTCGAACTGTGGTTCATTCTTGCTTTATTCACGTGTTTAATCATGTGCAACAAAATAGGTTGTAGTTTGCAGCGCACCAGTTCACTGGGTTCCACTTCGGTAGTTCTCCAGTTGTACTTTCCCTGAATTACACACTGTCAAAGCCTTTTGAAATATTAGACAGACATTTTGGATTGAGCTCAGGCAAGTCCAGGTGGATGACAAGTGGCCTAGTCATACGTTATTCATTCTACCCTTAATATGTCTGTTTGGATGGTATTTCTGCCAAAAGTTGAGTCAGTTGTGTTAGGTGAACAGTGATACCCTGACAAACTACAATGCAGCACTGACTCTTGGGTATAGTACAACGTTGACATCAAATCCATTACTTCTCATTTTAGAATTTATGGATGGCCAAAAATGTCACAAGTTGTGGCACGTTACAGTCATTCTCTTTCTATTCTCCCATCTCTCTCTTTGTCAATGGCTTCCACTCTCTTACAGTACAGTTTAACGCACAAGTGCATTCTCCCCAATGAGTTCCATTGCATCTGCAAACAATTATCACTATTCCTCTATTCATCAAAAAGCTCCACCTTGTTTTATTGTATGGGATCTTTATTATATGAGGTAAGATGATGAAGTGCCAGGATGTTTTTCCTTTGAATATCAGACATCAGAGAGCTGTCAATCCAAATGAGCCCACACTCTGCCTTTTATGAACCACAGTGCTTTGGGAATACAATGAGACACTTAACACTTTCCTGGATCCCAACATGACAGGAGAGGTAATTCAATTAAAATATGAAGAGCACTGCCTTGCAGGAATGGCCTGTTTTGTTGAAAACATCTGATGCCTTTTCACAGTGTTTTATGTTTTTTTCTCTCCCAGCCAATTTGTCTGCTGTAATCAATTTGTTTTAGGTAATGCATTACTTGAATCAAGACACTGTAAATATTGTTCAATCTCAGTGTGGTTACACAAGCTAGGTCTGTAGTTTTAGCTAAGAGAGGTGAACCTATTGTTTTCCAGGGCTTATCCAGAGTTACTTTTGAGAGAGTACATTTTTATTCATTTTTTATTTCACCTTTGTTTAACTAGGCAAGTCAGTTAAGAACCACTTCTTATTTACAATGACAGCCTACCTACAGAGTCAACCCCTGGAGCAAATTAGGGTTAAGTGCCTTGCTCAAGGACACATCAACAGGTTTTTCACCTTGTCAGCTCGGGTATTTGAACCAGCAACCTTTCGGTTACCGTACCCACACTCTAACCGCTAGGCTACCTGCCTCCTCAGGTAAAAGCAGAGTTACAAAGCAAATTATTTCATCCTTTAATTCATAGGTCCACAAAGTGACCATACAGATCAAGCCTTACAAATGCTTAAACTATATCCTTGTTCAACCTTGATAGTAATTCTCGCCTGTGAAATGTTATGTGCTATTACCAACAGGGTGGATGAAGGTGGAAGGGAAAGGAAAGCAGATCTGTCTCCTAGCTATCAGCACTGTGTCAACACACATTCTGGGCGTTGCCACTTTAAAAGTGTATTTTAATCTATGTCGAAAAGGGGGATTAAAAGAGAGACATCGGATTCAATCTTAGCTCTCATTACATTTCTTAGCACCCTTGTTCCCACATACCTGACTTTGCTGGGAATGAGCACATTTCTATGACATTACAGAAAAACAAATGCTCAGAGATAGACCTTTCATCCTCAAGTAACAGCTTAAAGTAATAATCAGAAATAAGCGATAGAAAACACAAGAGTGTAAAATGATTCATTGAACATGGAGACAGTCCACATAGCTCTTAAAGTAGTGTCAAAGTGCAACGGCTCATGCATCATTTGTCATGGCTATGCGTCTCAGTGAATTGAGTACTTGGCGTGGCCCATGGCCAGTTCGGCTGAATCTTGAAAGATGAAAAATGAACCCAGGTGGTTTGTTCTCAATATCCACATCTGGCTTCATAACATACATATAGGATGGGCTGTGTGCTATATCAGTTTGATGGAGAATGCAAACTACTAGACAGAAATGTTGACAGCAAAAAAGCTATTTCTCATACTGTATCAAAATTTCGCAAGATATAATTCATGTCAGAGGAATTGCCTTTCATTGGGAGTTTTGGCTTTGTTCAGACCCTTTTAAAGTTGTTTTTAAATGTTTTATTGTATTCCTACAAAATGGGGAGCAGGAACTTGAACTTGATCTGTATTAAATGTTTAACAAATACAATACATTGAGTTGCTAATGACTAGCAGGAATTAATTGGGATTTTATCCCCCACTGATAAACAGTTATTGTTTGTTTTCCCATTCTCTTACTTAACTACAAGGTGGCCTAGGGCGGCAGAGACCGTCCTAGAGACATTAATGACACAGGTGTGGCCTATTACTCATTATGATATCCCTGTTAAAAGAGGTGTGTTTCCTGGTTTCCGTTGAAGAGGCTTGAATTGATTTCCGTGTGCGGTGTTTGTTGTTTTTCCAGTGTTACTGTGATCCTTCGATTACTGTTTCTCAGTATTTATGTATTTATGTTTATCCTTAACCACTGATTCCTCGTCTGGTCTCGTCTGCTCCTGGATCCAACCTCACCATGTCCCAGCAAGCTTCTGCCTCCAACATGGACCCAGCAGAGATCACCCAGAACAATAATGTTGTAACCCACCAAAAAGCCATGCTGGGGTCACAGTAAGACTCTCCCAAATATCAGAGACCCTCCGGGCGCTTACCGACTTCCTCCAACCACAGCCCAACCCCAACCCAGGAGGAGCCAATGCCCAAGTCTCATCGCCCAGTGAAACAGGCGTCGCCGTAGTTCCTCCAGGGAAGTACGTAGAATACGTACAGGGTCTGTCTAACTCCATCACTGGTCACCGCTTTCCACCAGGGTCTGTCTAACTCCATCACTGGTCACCGCTTTCCACTAGTGTCTGTCTAACTCCATCACTGGTCACTGCTTTCCACCAGGGTCTGTCTAACTCCGTCAAGGATGAACTGGCCTCTCGGGAACTGGGAGAGGACCTCGAGTCCCGGATAACTCTGGCAATCAGGCTGACAACCGCCTCTGAGAACGTGTGAGACAGCGCATTTTTGACACCAGCCCAGTATCCCGGTTTCCTGAGCGCCCCAAGCCTGCATTGAGGAGCCCATGCAGCTGGGACGCACACGTCTGAAACCCACAGGAACATGACAGGCACATGTGCGAAGGCTGCAGATTCTACAGCGGAGGTCTTGGCCATCTCCGTGCTACATGCCCAGAGCTGACGGGAAAAAGTTTATCCGGTTGTCCCCATAGGATAACCCTTTGAGGAACCAGCAGCCCCCCAGGCCACCAAAGCGTTCCGAGCAGATAAGTTAAAGGGAACAGGAGCAGCTCTCAGTGGAGAGGTATTGCAGTGTGCACACCAGACAAAGAGAGAGTGAGAGATTAAGTTAGTTAGTGGCCAGGCCATATACTAACTCGTATATCTTCATTATACAGTATTTAGATACATACTGTATGTTTGTGTTAACGCCAATTTCATGGCCATCCCGTCAGAAATGCAAAGCTGAAGTCGCACCTGATTGTGCGAGTGATGTCAAGAAGGAATAGAGCCAGTTACCAGAAATCTCAGGCCAAAATGTAATCCAGCTGGAAAGAAGACAGATTTTACAGTGATGACAGGAATAATCACATCTTCCCCGAAAATGAATCCATGTGCATTTCTGGAAATGAATTCAGGAATGACTTCAGATTGCGTGATGCCACTATATTTAGATAAAGTTTTTCTCATCCCTCCTTTTGTCATCCAGCTCTTCCCGAAATACTTTTTCTGAGCTGTTGGTATTCCACATGTATGGATCAAAATGAGGTGAAGCTGGTAATAATGATAGATTCATCTTACATGCCTCTCAGAGGAGTGATTTTCAATCATCAGTATGCATAGCCATGACTTTGATTTGATTTCTGGCCATCTACCATTTATGTTTTTTTTTTTTAAGGCCAACTGTTGGACTAGTCTATCTGACCAATCAGTTCACTCTAACCATGGTGGTGGCAGCATCATGCTGTGGGGATGTTTTTCAGTGGCAGTGACTGGGAGACTAGTCAGGATCGAGGCAAAGATTAACAGAGCAAAGTACAGAGAGATCCTTGATGACAACCTGCTCCACAGCACTCAGGACCTCAGAATCGACCACACTAATGATCTTGTGGCTGAATGGAAGCAAGTTCCCCTAGCAATGTTCCAACATCTATTGGAAAGCCTTCCCAGAAGAGCGGAGGCTGTTATAGCAGCAAAGGGGGTACCAACTCCATATTAATTCCCATGATTTTGGAATGAGATGTCCGACGAGCAAGCATCCACATAGTTTTGGTCATGTAGTGTATATGTGACTCGATTCAGGAAACTAGGCATATGCTGCGGGTTACTACTTCACAGTACTCCTTAACTCCTCCTTTTTTTTTTTTTACGAAATGCGTTTTTTGGCAGAAATGCCTTCTGGAACATGTGATCTTTCATTTGCCTTAATAACAAACTTCTATGCCAGCCGTAAATATGAATACAATTGTTAAATTACGAGCCTAGTTGGTTAAGCCACAGAAAAAGACAGCAACCTTCCCACTAGCCATGATTGGCTGAGATAATGAGTGGGCTGGACATGCAGAGAGAGGAGTTCGTATTGGTCTGCCATATAGCACGCTTCTGTCTATTTGAGCTGGTCAGTATGGGTAGGTAATCCTGTCTAACGATGCTTTTTAAAAAATGTATCATGTAGTGGAGCTGCATAAGTGTTGCTCTCCACTTTCTGGAGGATCGAGTTTTGAAATCAGTGGAATTAAGTATAATAGCTAAAGAGATGGAGAAAACAGATTACTTCTTCAAACTAAGGGCAACCATGGCATAGATGACAGGAAGACGCGTCCATGATGTATATGGGTAAGATATTACACGTTTATGATTTTGACAGAAGTTAAAGTGTACTGTTAGCTAGCTAGCTAACGTTAGCTGGCTCGCTAGCTAACGTTACGTGTATGATCTTATTATTCGTATCTCAGAGCCATTTGTTTGGCTAGTTAGAGCCTAATGATAGCTAACTAACATTGCACCTGGTTGCTTAGCTACCTGCATGCAAGGTAGTAACGTCACGACTTGGGATTATGGTTAATTGTTTAGCTAGTTAGCTAACGTTAGCTGGCTGGCTCACTAGCTAACGATATGTGAATGATCTTATTATTCGTATCTCAGAGCCATTAGAGCTAGCTAACATTGAACCTGGTTGGTTAGCTGGTTCATTGTTTACCTACATAGCTAGCTACATGTCTTAACAAAAGACTCCACTATGCAAAATGAGATGGGTGGGGCTAAAGCTTAAGAGGGTGTGAACGATGCTGAATGGGTAAATACAAAGAAGAGCTCTTCAGTAGGTACCAAAACATTCAAAGGCCATTTTCTCAAAAGTTAGATTACAAGTTTATCAATCTTTCAAAGCAGAATTACTTTCCATTTTGTAGTTCTGTGTCTGCTTTTATCCACTGTAAAAAAACACAATTTCAAACACCATATCCTTAGAAAGGATACCATATTTCCCTTGACGGAGTGATGCTGAATGTAAAAAATGTCTCAATTTACCCCTCTCTCCATTACAGCACTTACTTCGCTCAGACTAAATCTACCTGGAATCATGCCTAGGCCATGAATGGAATGGAAAACGAAAACCAAGTAAACGATAACAAAACTGAAACATTGTTCTAAGGACCAGTAAAAGACAGAACATCTTTTACAAGCTTGCATTCTTTGTTGGACCACTTGTTTTTCAACGGAGATGGGAAAACGGATTCAAGCAGCACGCCATGTCCCGAAGCAGCACACCCACCTAGGGTCTAACTGGACCAGTTGTTTTTCAATGCAGATGTCAAAATGGATCCAAGCATCGTCGCCACATCTCGAAACACACCCACCTTCTTGGGTTGTATCAAGGTTTTATCTCGTTTATTGAGAAACAGATGAAGATGGAAACGTCAAAAGTGTTCCCTGTCAGAAAGTCAGCCGATAGATATTGTGGATTTATCACTCCGGCCTGGGAGCTAACTCTGCCTCTGAGTCCCGTGAAGAGGTAGAACCCTGCGCCGGAACACGACCTGCAGGACAAGCCAAACTGCTCCACTGCCATGCCTCCCCATTAACAAGTCTGCTAGTAGCAACCAGATTTAGGCCTCAACGATGCTCTTTAACAAGAGAGCACAGAAGATTCTGACGTCTCTGTAGTCAATTACCCTTTATTAAAAGGAGGACTGGTGGATTATAAATAAATACAAGAAACAAATGGTGTTTTATTCTTTTTCTTGGACCAAAGTGGAGAGGGGAAGCAGGAGACAAAACAATGTCAGCATTACAGACACGAGTGAGCTATCCTGTGTCTGCTGAAAAGTCACCTGCCCCCTGAAAATCAAACAGTCTCTCCTTTCAGTTGCTGGCCCGGTGGTTGGCCTACGGTGCCAATGGCACTTTGAACTGGGCTGTGTGATGTGAACCGAGAATGAGACAATGAAAATGTGTGTTTTGTGGACCAGCAATCAGTCAGCTAGAACCCTGGAAATACATATCAATTCATTCATATTTTTTAAAGATTGTTTCCATTGAGCAATAAAACCCCTGATTAGTCTGTCTCTCTTCCACTCACCACATAACAGCCCTCTCTTTACTTCCATATCCCCAAAGGATTTTCTTTTTTTTCATCCATGCTCATATAAAGATAATGGCTTTACTTTAGTTTTTTTGGCCGCAGCTACGTAACCCAGCCTAGAGCCCCCAGTGTCGGTTCCCAGCCCGGTACCTCCAGTGCCGGCTCCCCGCACCAGGGCTCCTGTGCCGGTTCCCAGCCCAGAGTCCCCAGTGTCGGTTCCCAGCCGGTACCTCCAGTGCCGGCTCCCCGCACCAGGGCTCCTGTGCCGGTTCCCAGCCCAGAGCCCCCAGTGCCGGTTCCCAGCCCGGTACCTCCAGTGCCGGCTCCCTGCACTAGGGCTCCCATGCCTGTTCCCAGCCCAGAGCCTCCAGTGCCGGTTCCTAGCCCGATACCTCCAGTGCCGGCTCCCCGCACCAGGGCTCCTGCGCCTGTTCCCAGCCCGGTACCTCCAATGCCGGCTCCCCGCACCAGGGCTCCTGTGCCTGTTCCTAGCTCGGTACCTCCAGTTCCGGTTCCCAGCCTGGTACCTCTAGTGCCGGTCCGTCCTGGTGACCAGTCCTGCTCCGGGGGTGGAGCCTTCTGACCCGGTGCCCAGCCTCTGTTGGACCGGATGCCATGTTCTGCGCCAGGCCCGGAGCCTCTGCCTGATCCAGAGTCCCCCCCCCCCATTTGGGTGTTCCTTTGGGTGTTCCACTCCTGTTAATGGTTGTGTCTTCCTTTTGTTGTTTTGTGTTTTCTGACAATGTCGATGTACTACAGCTCTGCGCCTTGGGTCCTGCCTACCACGCACCGTGACACATGAACTCTTGTGATGACTTTACACCAAGAACACTAAGGTTCTCCCTCCTTCGAATCCTCACCTGTTGAACCAGCATGGAAGCTTAGAAAACCCAGAAAAGAAAGGGTCATGTAAGGATAGAGCATCATGCTTTCCAAGGCGGCATCAATGAACAGGATTCTAAGAACCCTGCCAAGAGAATGTCTTCATATGGTTTTATATGGTCCTTGAAGAATCTAAGGTATTTACATTTTCTGTCTTATATCTATCCATATGTAGGCTGGCTCTGCAGTGAGGTCACTCCTCAGCAATGTGCCGAAGGGAACCTCAAGGAGCATGACGCTGAACACCTTATCTGTTTTGCGATGAAATGTTCAGTCTAAAACCCTTGTTTCCTGTTTAAAATGAGGTCAAGCTCTGAAGAACAGAACCCAGACGTGACAGGATGTAGGGGTGCTGGTCCAGAAAGGTGTGTCTGGTAAAAACCTTGTTTAGGACCTCATAAGTTGATGAAATCAAGGAATTACTAATTATATTAGTAATCAGGGACCATTTAAGATATCTGGAATTCATGTAAATATGTAATAAGAGAAAGTGATAATTGGATAAAGATGATTCCAATCTTAGCTGATACTGTAAATACCAGGTTTGACTGTGGAGTCCCTTCGGCTGGTCCCAAGAGCTAAACTAAAAACATAAAGACTTCATGTAAAGTTCCTCAGATAACTGTGTCCCTTAGCAAGGTTCTACCTTTTATCCCTTTACTGTTAATACTTTTGATATACCATATTTGCTTTAAAGTACAATCAGCTTATAAAGGCTTCATAAAGCCTTCATAATGCCTTCATAAAATGTGTTACAAAGCATCTATAGCCTCATGCCATGTTTTATAAAGGGTTCATAAATGTGGCATAACTGTGCGACATAATCACCAATGCAAATGTGACATAACTCACTATGTCGAATATGATACAAACATGTGCTTTATAAAGAGTGGTTGTGCTGAAGGATGGCATACGCTCTAAAGTGAAGTCATGTTAGTCACATTATGCCTGATCTCGTTCCCAGACACTTTCGCCCAAATGCACGGAAGGTCTAGTGGACCAACGCATCAAACTTGGTCTTCATTACTTAGGGTTAGGTTTTTAATTCCGCAAATGAATTGTGGAAATAAACAAGGTTTAGCCATAATGCCTTTTTGACTGTGTTAACTAGTGACGATGACAATACTTTACTCATTGAGGTCACTTCTATAGAACACTATAGTCACTCCCACTAAGGCCAACTTTGAATGGTTGATATCCCAAGCTTATACAGTATGTACTGTGTGTACAATAGCCTGGGGATGACGTTACACCAAGAAACACTTATCTTGATGAAAGCCCCCCAACCTAAAGAAATTGAAAGTGGATTTCTTCTGGAACCAAGTTACATGTTCCTCAGTACACAAACACACAAACACACACACACGCACACGCACACACACACACAACAAAAACAAGCCATACAGTGTGGTGCTGGGTCCAATCACCCACTGCCCCGCTGAAAGATCAACCACAAAATGTTGGCACCATTGTAACAGGTTGTAATCAAGCCCTGATCTCCTGCATGGGAACAGAAGAAGAATGTCTGGTGAGGTAGTCTCAGGTTGGACTACTCCAAATCATCTTGGTTCTGACACAAACTTCCTTTTATTTGTACATTTTTCAAACAATACAAATACATTACGTTTAAAAAAAGTCCAGCAATGCAATTACATTGAACATTATACAGGGCTGTGCATAGTGTAGTTCAGTGATTCCCAAACTAGGGCTCACGACCCCATGTGGGGTGGCCTGATATGAAAATGGGGTAGCGAGAGAATTTCCCAAAACCTGAAAAAAAATAAGATAGAAAAAAAATAGATATATTAAAATATTGTCTTAGTATCTCAATCATTGTAATGTGGTTAACCTTACAACTCTAAATAAAAATTATTAAAATCTAAAAGATCAAATTTAACCTGAGCGTCCTTAGATCATTGGAAAAGGCAGCACCTGACCGTTGCACTTGAATCATTCCCACGGTGAATGGCTAGGCCCTCTACGCTATGAAACCACACACTATTGCAGAGACTTTGATATTACCGGCAGAGGCACAGAAAACCACATAAATACCTTAGTCAGATAACACTGTTAAACAAAGAAAGTATACTATTGCTAGCAATCAAGAGGAAACTCTGATTGAACGACTGAAACGACCAAGCTTATGCTCTCCAAATTGATGTTAGCTGTGAGGCCTGAGATGCCCATGCATTGACTTTTGTTCACTATACATCTCAGGGGATGTCATGGCTGGGTGTAGGCACGAACTAAGACGCAGCGCTGTAGTGGTTCAACATCTTTATTTAGAGGAACCAAAAACAATAAACAAAGAACAAAGGTGCAACCGCAACGTGTGTCTGCACAAAGCACCTATACACAAACAATAACCCACCACAAATGGTGTAAGTCAAATAGGATCCCCAATTAGAGACAACTCAGAGCAGCTGCCTCTTATTGGGAATCACACACAAAATTAAATAGAAGTGTCGAGAGTACTCTTTAAGCTCTATTCATTTAAGCTATACTCTTTTAAGTCTCCTTCTGCCATATGGACGCATTGTATGATACCCGAGAGCAACTGGCGGCAAAAGAGCCGAGCACAGAACTCAGAGATGTAATGCAGCAGGTAACTCCAATTGTAAACTACATAAAACCACGTCCACTGTGCGCGCGCCTGTTTGCAAAACTTTGTGGAGATATTGGATCAGAGAATGATAATATTCTATTTCACATTGTGGATTGGTGGCTATCGACGGGGAGTGTTGGCAAGATTTTTCGCATTGAGAGAGGAACTGTTGCCATTCACAATGGATGTAAAAAAAAATAACTTTCTTGACTTTCTGTTTAATGAAAATGAAAATGTGTCTCCTTGCCTATGTAACAGACATATTTGGTAAACTGAATGAACTGAACGCAAGCATGCCGGGGAAATACAAAAACATTCTTCAGATAAGTGACCAAATCAGCGGATTGAGGGAATCATTCTTATTGGAGAAAGAGTCTTTCAAAAGCGAACCATGCCCACTTCCCTCGGCTGTGATGTTTCTAACAGAGTGATGACTGCTCACTTCCAACGCTTGGGAGAGCACTTTGGGACCAACTCCCCAATCATTTTGACTGTGATCCTGGCTAAGTTGACATGCCTGTAAGTGAAATGGAACAGCTGATCGAGCTGTCGTGACCGAATGCTGCAGAAAAGGCTTTCACGGGTCACTACAGAGGAGTTTTGATTTCTGACTCAAAGGGAATACCCTGCCGTCTCCCTCCTGAGGATTGATGCAGCGTTCAAAACAACTGGGAACTTGGAACTCGGAAATCTCTGACTTCCGACTTCAGTACGTTCAAGACAAATGACAAAAACATACTTTTTTACGGTCATCCAACTCTGAATTCCAGCTCGGGAACCTGGGCCTCTTTCTAGAACCACGACTTTCCGACCTGAAGATCACTGACGTCATAATTTGAAACTGGATTCAGTGCTCTCATCTGCATTAAAACCAAATATCAATCCAGGTTGGATGTGACAGCAGAGATGAGGTACATTGTCGACCACGCCCCCTGACTTTGATATGCTCCGACGCGACACGCATCAAGCACACCCATCTCATAAGTGGTGGTGAGATAAGAGACATTATGTCAGACTAATTTGCAAATGACTGTCATAGCCCCACATTAAAAGTATGTGATGGTGAGTTGAGAAGACAATCAGAAATACTGTTACAATATTTTTCTATTGACTTCCATAGCCCCAAATAAAAAAAAGTAAACATGGGCTGTTAATTACTTAATTTGGGGGGTTTCAAATGGGGTCGTGGACCAAAAACGTTTCCCTGGTGTAGCTTGTCCCTGAGCTGGTGGACAAATGGTTCTTGCCTCTCTGCCTGCTGGATGTACTCCATGTTGGTTCCAACCTTAAAAGTAACAAAGAAAGTTAGCAGGTCTGTTAGGAAATGCCTTTGTCACACCATCTGGATAAGGGCATTTCTGTGCTGTGCCAGAAACTCTAATTGGGGAGATGGGAAACGCCATTCGATATTCATATTATTATATTCCTCTTTAATTTGAAATAACTATTGAGGTATCAACAGCGGGTGAAATAAGTATTGAACACGTCACCATTTTTCTCAGTAAATATATTTCCAAAGGTGCGATTGACATGAAATTCACCAGATGTTGGTAACAATCCAAGTAATCCATACATACAAAGAAACCAAAACAAATAAGTTCAGAAATTAAGTTATGTGTAATAATGTGAGATGACACAGGGAAAAAGTATTGAACACATGAAGAAAGGGAGGTGCAAAAAGGCATGGAAAGCCAAGACAACAGCTGAAAACTATCAGTAATTAAAAAGCAATCCAGCCCCCTGTCAGTGCAAATTAATATCAGCTGGTTCAGTCCCAACTGATGGCCTACAAAAAGGTCTCACTGCCAAGGTGTCACACAAGACACATCTCATGATGGGTAAAAGCAAAGAGCTGTCTCAAGACCTTCGCAACCTAATTGTTGCAAAACATAATGATGGCATTGGTTATAGGCGGATCTCTAAGCTTCTGAATGTTCCAGTGAGCACTGTTGGGGCCATAATACGGAAGTGGAAAGACAATAATTTCACCATGACAGAGGAGTGAAAAGAATAATCAGAAGAGTTGTCCAAGAGCCAAGCACCACTTGTGGAGAGCTTCAAAAAGACCTGCATTTAGCAGGTACTGTTGTCTCAAAGAAAACAGTAAGTAATGCACTCCACCGCCATGGCCTGTATGCATGCTCACCACGCAAGACTCCATTGCTGAAAAAAAAGCATGTTGAAGCTCGTTTAAAGTTTGCTGCACAACATTTGGAAAAGCCAGTGAAATACTGGGAGAATATAGTGTGCTACACCTGTTTTGGTTTCTTTGTATGCATGAATTACTTGGGTTGTTACCAACATCTGGTGAAAATTTCATGTCTTTGGAAATATATTTACTGAGAAAAATGGAAAAATGGTGACGTGTTCAATACTTATTTCACCCGCTGTATATTATGTAATCTAACTCAACACTTAACTAATACAAACCTATTTAAATTCCAATAAATAAAGGGTTACTTACTTGTTTTTTCGCTGTCCAGTGGCACCAACTCATCACATGATCAGCGTCTTGTCAGCAACACCTCCGGTTTACTAGAGTTTCAGAAATGTTCAACATAAAAGTCCCTCAATTAATAGTAGGAAAATGTCAATAATCTGTATTTATTAATTATAATGGAAAAATAATTGTCTAAACATTAACTATGATCCATATTTGTTTATATTTAAGTTACATTTGCATTACATTTGGGTTTTAAAACATGTTCCAAGGTCAAATATATGCCCCCAATGGAATACATATAGGCTTAGAGCAAGAACTATTCTGTGTGCTGCAGTAAAAGCATTGTAGGGAATACTCAGTAGGGTCTGCAGAATGTATTTCATGGGGCTCTGAATAATACGGCGTGTTGCTGGCCTTTTACTTGGGCTCCCAAGTGGCACAGTGGTCTCTCAGTGCTAGAGGCGTCACTACAGACAACGTGGTTTGAATCCAGACTGGATCACAACCAACTGTGATTGGGAGTCCCATAGGGCGGCGCACAATTGGCCCAGCATTGTCTGAGTTAGACCGGTGTAGGCCATCATTGTAAATAAGAATTTGTTCTTAACTGACTTGCCTTGTTAAATAAATGTTTAAAAAATATACATATGCAGGGTTTTTCTTTATTTGCACCATTTTTTACATTGTAGAATAAAAGTGAAGACATCACACATATGGAATCATGTAGTAACCAAAAAAGTGTTGGTACTGTAGGTGATAACAAGGTTATAATTGGTGTAAAAATATTGTGGGAGTATTAATCTGGCTTCGGAAATTTAGCAAAACACTGAATCTGGTAGTGTTTAGAGCCAGACACACTGAGCAGCACGGTAGATGATGCACAGTGCACTACTTGTTCTTCATGAACATGGTGTAAATCAGTCTCTGCTCCTCTTGGGGAAATGTAGGAACAGGGGTCGTAATTAACAGCAGGGCTGGAATACAGGCGTTACATATCCTAATAAGTTGTGCAAATTGGAGTTAATACAAGAACTAACACAAAAAGGCAGAAATTAAATTTGTGACTCCTTTGAGACGTAATGATGATGATCAAACGTACGCTTTTGTCACGTTCGGGTGTGTAGAGAGAGACCAAGGCGCAGCGTATCGATAGTTCGACATCGTTTATTAATTGAATAAACTATACTGGATGCGAACTATACCAAATAACAAATATAATATAATTATGAACATACGTAGCACGAACACGGGACATACAACAACATAACAATGAACCACGCCAACGGAGTGGAACACAGACATATAAGTAAGATCCCTAATTAGAGGTAATGCCTAGCAGCTGCCTCTAATTAGGGATCCCACACACACCACACAGACGTAGAAATAATAGATCTGCCAGACTCTGACCATAGAACTATAGGGAAGCAAAGCTTCTCTATGGCCAGAGCCTGACAGCTTTAGCCTGATTTGACCCTTCTCCATGACTCCATAACTTGGAAGAGCAAGTGTTTGGAAGTGTAATGGGTCTAATCACAAAGTTTTTTCCCCTCTGACCTTTTGCTTGCTGATTGAAATTGAGCTGCAGAACAGGGCATCTATTAACTCTGGCTTTAGGGGATTTTTTTATTATGGTATTGGTCTTCTCACAACAGAAACTCTTAATTGTGTTAATAAAGGCACCAGACTTCTGCACGGAAAATAGATGAACACATACTGCATCTGAAATGCATGAATGTTGTACTTTTAAACTGTAAAGACTGACTAGAATGCTGAGAGCCGTTGAGCCATTGAATGCTTTGGGCTGTGAAAACATTGCATACTGTGTGCTACAGGTGTTTTCACAGCTTTGCTAAGAAATAATCAAACAAATGTCATGCAGGTTGCAATAAAACTGTTACGTGAATACTGTTTTGCCAGTGTACCTACCCTCTTTTCTCCATGACTAAATCGGATAATGTTTTTATGGGATTGCAATGAGCATAGATAGTGGCTGCCATATTGTTGGTGTCATATTGTACTCGGGCCATCATTCTGCATCTTCGCCATTCCTTATTCACTGACTTATTTAATTTGCTGGCAAACTGATCCCCTAAAGTTAAGTAATACCTATATGTAACTGAATGCTCAGCTGGGAATAATCCAGCTGCGTTCTCAGGACCAGGAAGCAGAAATGTACTTAGCTTTCTCCAAGGCTGTGGTTCCTGCATGATTTGTAAATTATATCTAGTGATTCCTCATGGGACAGTGGACAGAACCTTGTGTTTCGCAGATGCTCTGACCACAAATACGTTGATCTTGAAGAACAATGTATCATTTATTTGGGGTAATATTTCAGGCCAAATATATTATACACACAAAAAGTTAATTTACCAAGATACAGGAAGGATGTTGTGAAGCATACAATCAACTGTTAACACTGATTATAATGGCGTCGGAGATGATGGCTGCCGTTTCACAAACTCCAACTGTGCTATTTTGTTTGTTTTTCCGTGTTGTTTGTAACTTATTTTTTTACTTATTGTGTATATAATGTTGCTGCTACCATCTCTTATGACCGAAAATAACTTCTAGACATCAGAACAGCGATTACTCACCTCAAACCTTTTTTAACGAGTCCGACCCGAAGGATATACTACTTTCTCAGGAACGGGCCCAAATCCCCGTCATTTCCATGAAGAAAAGAGAGAGAAAAAGGGGGCGGAGGTCGGGCTGCCTTCTGAGAATTCGCAGGCGAGTGAGTAAACACCCACTACTATCCATTCTATTGGCCAACTGCAACCATTGGGAAACAAAATGGATGACCTACAATCAAGGATATTCTACCAATGGAATATTAAAAACTGTAATATCTTATGTTTCACCTAGTCGTGGCTGAACGACCACACAGATGATATAGAGCTGCGGGATTTTCCATGCATCGGCAAGACAGAACAGCTATGTCTGGTAAGATGAGGGGCAGGGGTGTGTGTCTATTTGTCAATAACAGCTGGTGCGCAATGTCTAATATTAAAGAAGTCTTGAGGTATTGCCAACCTGAGGTAGAGTGCCTTATGATAAGCTGTAGACCACACTATCTACCAAGAGAGTTCTCATCTATATTATTCGTAGCCGCATATTTACCACCACAAACCGATGCTGGCACTAAGACCACACTCAACGAGCTGTATAAGGCCATAAGCAAACAAGAAAATACTCATCCAGAAGCGGCGCTCCTAGTGGCCGGTGACTTTAATTCAAGCAAACTTAAATCCGTTTTACCTAATTTCTACCAGCATGTCACATGTGCAACCAGAGAAAAAAAAACTCTAGACCACCTTTACTCCACACACAGAGACGCATACAAAGCTCTCCCTCGCCCTCCCTTTGGCAAATCTGACCATAATTCTATCCTACTGATTCCTGCTTACAAAAATGTAAGCAGGAAGTACCAGGGACTCGCTCAATACGGAAGTGGTCAGATGATGCGGATGCTACGCCTACAGACTGTTTTGCTAGCACAGACTGGAATATGTTCCGGGATTCATCCAATGCTACGCCCTCAGACGAACCATCAAACAGGCAAAGTGTCAATACAGGATTAAGATTGAGTCCTACTACACCGGCTCAGACGCATGTCAGATGTGGCAGGGCTTGAAAACTATTACGGACTACAAAGGGAAACGCAACCGTGAGCTGCCCAGTGACGTGAGCCTACCAGATGAGCTAAATGCCTTTTATGCTCGCTTCGAGGCAAGCAACACTGAAGCGTGCATGAGAGCACCAGCTGTTCCGACAATGTGATAATGCTCTCGGTAGCCAGTGTGAGCAAGACCTTTTAAACAGGTCAAAATTCACAAAGCTGCAGGATCAGACGGATTACCAGGACGTGTGCTCAAAGCATGAGCAGACCAACTGGCAAGTGTCTTCACTGACATTTTCAACCTCTCTCTGACCGAGTTTGTAATACCTACTGTACATGTTTCAAGCAGACCACCATAGTCCCTTTGCCCAAGGAAGTGATGGTAACCTGTCTAAATGATTACCGCCCGTAGCACTCATGTCTGTAGCCATGAAGTGCTTTGAAAGGCTGGTAATGGCTCACATCAACAGCATCATCTCAGATACTCTAGACCCACTCCAATTTGCGTACCGCTCAAACATATCCACAGATGACACAATCTCAATTGCACTCCACACTGCCCTTTCCAACCTGGACAAAAGGAGAATGCTGTTCATTGACTACAGCTCAGCGTTCAACACCATAGTGTCCACAAAGCTCATCACTATGTTAAGGACCCTGGGACTAAACACCTCCCTCTGCAACTGAATCCTGGACTTCCTGACAGGCCGACCCCAGGTGGTAAGGGTAGGCAACAACACGTCTGCCACGCTGATCCTCAACACTGGGGCCCCTGAGGGGTGCGTGCTTAGTCCCCTCCTGTACTCCCTATTCACCCACGACTGGGTGGCCAAACCCGACTCCAACATCATCATTAAGTTTGCTGACGACACAACGGTGATAGGCCTGATCATCGACAACAATGAGACAGCCTATGGAGAGTAGGTCAGAGACCTGGCAGTGTGGTGCCAGGATAACATCCTCTCCCTCAATGTGAGCAAGACAAAGGAGCTGATCGTGGACTACAGGAAGAGGTGTGCCGAACAGGCCCCCATTAACATCAATGGGGCTGTAGTGGAGTGGGTCGAGAGTTTCAAGTTCCTTGGTGTCCACATCACCAACAAATTATCATGGTCCAAACACACCAAGACAGTAGTGAAGAGGGCACGACAAATGTGGCATGGGTCCCCAGATTCTCAAAAGGTTCTACAGCTGCACCATCGAGAGCATCCTGACCGGTTGCATCACCGCCTGGTATGGCAACTGCTCGGCATCTGACCGTAAGGCACTACAGAGGGTAGTGCTTTCGGCCAAGTACATAACTGGGGCCAAGCTTCCTGCCATTCAGGACTTATATACTAGACAAATGTCAGGATGAATGGATCCAGTTTACTGTGGTTTACCACTCCATAGTATGTAGACACAGCAACCCACTGGCAACTCTGTCTTTAAGGGCATCCCTTATCCTGACCATTGACTCCATAGTCTGTAGACACAGCAACCCACTTGCAGCTCTGTCTGCAGTCAGACGCCGAGCTCCAGCTCACCACCTTCACACCACTCATACAGTATGGCTGCTCCAGCCACCAGCTGAAGGTACACACTCACACACATTACTGTTACGGGTGCTGGGATAAAAAGGGATCCAAGAGCAGGTTAGCAGATAACTCAATTTATTGTTCAAAAAGAAAAGAAAAGAAACAAAACACAAATATAGATTGCAGCCGAGCCACCGAGCGAAGGGCAGGACAGAGGTGAAATCCAAGGGCAGGCAGGGGTCAAAACCAGAGGCAGATCCACTGCCCGGGGGGGTAGAGCCAAGTCAATAGTCCAAAACAAGAGCAGAAGATCAAAACCGGGTGAGCAAGCCGAAACAGGATTGAGTACAGGTACTGGGCAAATAAGAGGGAAAAAACAAGATTAAATAAACAGACAGAATGTAAGCTAGGCACAACTAGATCAAGACTGGTTTAGGACAGTAGCGAAACGGACGGAAACCAAGACACACTGACAGAGAAGCAAAGTAAGAGAGAAGCATAAGTAGTGGAGAAAATCAATGCAAAATGGGAGACAGGTGTGTGTAAGGAGAGCACGAGCACTGATTAGAATGAGGTGCAGCTGTGATGGCAGAGTGAGAGAAACTGACACTTAAGACAAATACAACAGAAAGGCTGATGATCAAACCAGAGTCCTGACACATTACTATCATTGTGTGGACCTCAAATTGATTTCCATTCAAATTCATATTTTCCCTAAACCTAAACAATTTACATTTCAATCATCTAGCAAACGCTCATATCCAAAGCGATTTACAGGAGCAATTAGGGTTAAGTGCCTTGTTTAAGGGCACATCAACAGATTTTTCAGCCTAGTCAGTTTGGGGATTCTAATCAGCAACCTTTCAGTTACTGGCCTAATAATCTTAATCTCTAGGCTACCTGCTGCCCTAACTCCTAACCTTTTTTTTTATTTTTTACTTTAGTATATTTGGTCATTATTTTCTTAACTCTTTCTTGAACTGCATTGTTGGTTAAGGGCTTGCAAGTAAGCATTTCACGGTAAGGTCTACACCTGTTGTATTTGTCTTATGTGACAAATAAAGTTTGATTTGATTTTAATTCAGGATTATTAATGACATAAACTTGGACTTTCATGCAACAATATGATGACTGCAATTAAAGTACACCATTTAGAATAGACCATGGTTCCTGCTTCTTTGTAGGTGTCATGATGCTTGCATCCCTTTTAGTGGATCAGCTAGGGAAAGATGTGAACACCCCCCCTCTCCTGTTAGGAGGTGAGGGGTGGGCAGTTTTATGACTTTCCGACAGGTCATAAAGTCTCTCTCTCTCGCTGGACATGCAGAAAGAGAGAGTCATAGGATGTCTCTTGTTAGAACAAATTATTCTCCCGCCGAAACTCCAACATGCAAATAATGGATAAATATAACAATATTTCAATTTTTGAGAATGTGGGAAATGGTCGGGGGAACTGAAAGAACGACCATGTCGAAGGTCTTTCATTTTGTGACATCATGAAAGACAGTAGGACAATATAACTGTATCTCTTAAAGTCTACATTCCTCAGTTATTAGCTCTGCATCTGAATGTTGTATAAGATGAATGATTAAGTATAAGAATACTTTTGAAAAGATAAATGTGATTTAGTCTTCTAAATGAGAATTGGTTGTTTTATGGTAACTTATGCACAGTCAGTAGCCATGTCCAGGTGGACACAAACATGATGAGATGGCCCCTTTTCTACCCCCAGTATAAAAGCCCTTGTGACAAAATTCACACCATTCCAGAAAGAATGTGAGGACTAGCGCCACACGTTTGGAATGGTGAATTTCTACTAGACCAGTCCAAATAACGTGGAGACGCTGGTCCCCACGTTAAACATGGTTTAAAAACTACAACTCTGTCAAAAGAACAGACAGCGTCGAGCGCGAGCTACACGGCTGGAAATGGTATGAACTCTGAACTATCGATCACTGAAGAAGAAGTGAATCCTAGACTACAGCCTATATCAGTCTACAGCTGAAAATGTGCACAAGTCTAGGAAAAGGACACTGACGACCATGTGGAAGCATCTTCACAGTATCAACTCTCACCTCTACGACCCGGAAGACTCTACAAAGGACAATGGCGACCTCTACTGGGCAAACCAGAGTCTTACCTCATCGATCCATCTATCGAAGCCAGCTTCACGTAAATACAATGCATTACTTTTTCGAATTAGCGATTTTTAGTGGCATATGTATTTGTATTTCTGTGAGTATAGCTTCCCCATTGTCCTATAGACCCATTCCTTTGCCCCCCCCCCTTTTCTCTCTGAATCTATCGTGTTATAACCAAACTGTCCTCTTTACTCTATAATGTTAGTATGTTTCGATATATTCTGTAATTGTTTAATTAGCTAGTAAATAAATAATTGAGCAAATTTGTATATGGATGATTCATCAGTAAGTTAGCTTTCGTGCAGACCAGGAATTTTGACGTTCAAGAATGAGACTGACCGAGGTAAAATCCATTAAATGCGACTGTTATGATAAAATTCGGGAGATAGCAAATCTATAAACAATATTTTCCTGTGGTGCCCCGACATCCTAGTTAATGAATGTTTACATGATTAGTTTAATCACGTAATAAGTAAACCTAGACAATTGATTTGATAATATAACAGTCTTCACTTTTAATGATTATTTGAGACTATATGTCTGGTTCTGGAAATGTATGCACAAGAACACTTTTGCAGTGTTCCGTGAGAATGTCCAACATTTTTTAAGGGGGAGTGTTTGAATAATTTATATTCAGTGAGCCAGAGTAAGCAGCCAAGGATCTCGGGTGTTATATGCATCACTCTATATTCTGACGAAATAGAAACTCCTGGTTGTGTTGGCATGCCGGTTCTCCTGTGTGTGCGTGTCTGTGTATGTGTATGTGATCTACAGAACCTCAATACCTGTTGGATAAGCTACAGTAATACCTACATGGTTCGTGGCTGTTGTCAATTAGCCCATTTACAAATATGATGTGGGTGTGTGATACTATATGAGAGGTCATTAATTTAGTGCTGTCACACCCTGATCTGTTTCACCTGTCTGTGTGCTTGTCTCCACCCCCCTCCAGGTGTCGCACATCTTCCTCATTATCCCCTGGGTACTTTAACCTGTGTTCTATATTTGGCTGTTGCCATTTCATTTTGCTTGTTGAAGCCTACCGGCATTTTCTCCCTTTGCTCCTGCCTTGCTATTGTTACTATCTCCTAGGTTTTCCCAGTTTTGACCCCTCCTGCCTCCCCTGACCCCGAGCCTGCCTGCCGCATTGTACCTTTAACCCACTACTCTGGATTACCAAACTCTGCCTGCCCTGACCCCGAGCCTGCCTGCCGCATTGTACCTTTAACCCACTACTCTGGATTACCGAACTCTGCTTGCCCCTGACCTGTCTTTTGCCTACCCCTGTTGTGATAATAAACATGTGTTATTCCCAAGTTGTCTGCGCCTTGGTTTTACCTTCGAACAAGCACTTCAGGTGTTGCGTCAACTTCCTGGCCATCTCAATCATCATCTCCACAGCAACAGCTGTTCATGGCAACCTACAGTCAGCAACTCAATATACCCAGGAGTGTGAGGAGGTTTTACCACGGGATTGAAGCAAATATGTCAGGAGGGGATTGAATGCTGGCACATGAGACTCCTGGTTGGAAGGGATCTTGGGGCCAAATGCACATTTAATGCATACTAGTCTGTGTCAAGTTAATTTAGTATTCACAGTTACTGTTGTAGATAAGACAAACTCATAGCTTAAAGTCTATATGTTTAAGGTCTTTTCACATTGAGTTACAAGCAGCCAGAACAACAAGCATTGGGAGAAGCAAGACTACCAACTGTAGTAACACGTGTCTGGATGTGCCATTAAAACTCAACACCTACAGTAGGAAGACAGCATTGGTTTTTACCTCATAAGTGATCGATCATTCAGTTTGGGAATCCGTTACCTTGACTGGTAGAAAGACCTGTACATACTGTAGGCTGCAGTGCATTGTGTCTGCAATGTGTGTTTGTCTTGTTTAATGTTTGCTTTGGCTGCAGTCTGGAAAATTACACAGGGGAAGATTATGTGGAGAGAACTGATGTTGTCTGGAATGCACATCAGCAGCACTAGAGACAAGCTCTACTTTATGGAGGATCAGTGTCCAACTCCAACTCACCATGCCTGTTATCTGTAGCCCTGCACTGAGTTTATTTGTTCAGTTCAAACTCTTGACAACCAAAGGTTTGATTCCTTTTGGACAAAAGCTTAAGCGGTAGGCTTAACTTAACACATTACCAATTTGAGTAGTTATTAATTCTTTGGAGACTTCAGAGAACGCACAGAGACCAGTCCATCTCAAGAACAGAAGGACAAATACCTCTGTTGTTGTTATGGTTGAACCAGAACATAAAGATAGATTAACACAGTAATGCATAGCATGGCATCCCACCAGCCAGCTCCAACAGCCATGCCCTGGAGCGGTGGGTCTGCTGAGGGAAAGCTGTGGGAATCTGGATCTGACACAAATCAGGCCCGGGTTTGCATAGAACCAGGGGCTCATCGCCATCGATTGGGGCCTGTGGTATTTTTATTGGAGTCGGACCCAAAAAAAAAAAAAAAAAAAAAATATGTTAATACGCAACCAAGGGGGAAATCTCCATTTAAAAGGTCTGTCGCTGTGTATCCTCAAAGAAAGTATGGCTGTGCTGTGTGAGCCTGTGACACCCGAGAGCGCGGCATAGGGAGGGCGAGTGTTTTATCTGATCTCAGACTCTAGGCAAACATCCGACCTGGCGTGCAACTTTTAGCAGCTGCCCAGGGAATGTTCTGCTGCCCCGCACAGCCGAGGGAGGGAAGACAGAGACACAATGGGCACTGGACTGGGCCAGGTTTGGGTTCACCATCAGAGACACTTCTGACTTATTAAATGGACAAAATACAGGAAATGGAGATGGAATAGTGGGAAAGGAGAAGCATGGGAAAGCAGGAAAAGTAAAATCAGACATTGTTAGTTAGAAACTCCAGAGATATTTCTGAAGCATATTTCCACTTCTGAATTGGATTTGATACAAGTGCACTTTTAATGCACTTCCTCCTAGTGCACTTACCCCCTTTTTTACCAGCCTTTCCTTCAGTCTTGTAGTGTTCTGTTTTGTTCTACAGTTACTCAAAGCACTTTTCTCCCTCACATTGCTTTTGAACTTATACTCAGAGAAGCCCAGAGGACTCTGCGTTACATGTTTGTGTGTTTGAAGTTCTGCATATGCAGGGATTAGCCTATATTTCAGAGTGATAAGTCAAACAAGCTAACAGATCACTTCCCCTGGGACTAGTAAAGTATTGTTGATTTTTTATTATTTAATGTTTTCACATTCATTTGTGTCATTTGTGAATGCTAACAGTATGTTAATGATAAACAGTCCAGCATACTGAACAGTTTGTCTGTCCACCTGTGTGGTCAAGAACTTGCAGAGCACAATATCTGCTCCCATTCTCCGTTCATGTCCTCTGCATATTTGTTGTTATCTGGTCAGTGGTGTTTAAGTTTCCTTGCTGTGTTTTTCATCCTGTGTTTCTTATTACTCTCTGACCTTAAACTGACCATCAACTGACTTTAAAGTTTCTGGCCAAAGAATGCGATAAGTGGTACAAACAGACAATGGCTCCAGTGTTACTGAAAATAGCTAGCAGACTGTTAAAAGGACATGTGATATAGTACATTTTTACTGTAATCGTGTTTTGAACCAAGTTTTATAGCTGCTTTGTTTCAACCTATTAACAACAACTTTGAGAATTTGCAGCTCTATTCGGTCTCCTTATGGATTGCTGGGTGAGTTAAGCCACTTTCTATGATAAGACTAGGAACTTATTGTCTGACTAGGGCCTTAAATCAATACCATATTTCACAAATGTACAATTGTGTGTCTCCATCATTTAGTACTGAAACTTCCCTATGAAATGAAGACCTCTGAAACGCAACTCTAGCATGGGTATAACCAAAAGTACAGCAAGATTTGTTCCCGGTAGAGGATAAAATAAGGAAATAAGGGGACATGCCAGGCATCTGCTATGCTTTCTCCCTCTGGTCTATGAAGAAAGTAGCATGATATGTAGCAAACATCTTGAAGGCCAAAAAAGCCATTCCTAATATATTCTGCAGGTCTTTGTGTGGAGGTTATGCTAACACTGGAGCAGAGATTTCTGTGACATGTAGACAGTGATGTAGATATACACCCTCTCACCACCTCCTGATCATACCAAAATAGACTGCAGAAGATTGGTCAGTATTATTGTAACAGTACAATCAGGTAGCAACATGGTTGCCATAGATTTGTCATTTCAACCAATAATTACAACTACAGTTTTGGTAAAAAAATTCAAAATATCAAACCTTCTTAACTTTACCTAACATTTAATAATTTAGGTTGTCTTTGCCCTGGCTGGTCAGTTGGTTTTAGTTTGTATAACTTTTTAATATACAGCCACCTCGATCTACAGCCTTTGAGGACAGTCTCAGTTTCTAAAAGCCAAACTGACTGATCAAAAACATACTTTGTTTTGTTAATGGAGTGGCTTAATTGTCCATAGTGACACGATAGATATACAACCCTAAGAATTTGTACAGATGTTTTCCCACTGTAAGGAATTGTTTAGCTTGGCTTACATTGAATTTAGACAACAAAGTTGAAATCAAATGGTATTGAAATGTGTCCTATTCTTATTGACAGTTGGATGACGGCATTGGTATGTAACACATACTGTCTATGGCCCCTGGAGTTTCAGTAAAAATAAAAATGGTCAGAAACATGAAAACTGTCATGTGAATGTGTATGTCTGAAATTAAGTTACCAAAAAAAGAAAGCCACCTGTCAATCACCTGTAAATAAAACGTTTGTCACTCCCACCTTGCCCTGTATACCCATTACTTTCCATCCCTGGTACGGGAGAGTATGAAGTAAGATGTTTCTGTTGGGTTATTGTTTGAAAGAATGACTGCTTATTGGGGCAGTTATTTTAGTCACCATGGGGCTTTCTGACAGCTTAAATGGGCCCAATGACAGTATTTCTGCCAGTTTTTAGGTGGGACTGTTCAAGTCAAGATAAAGCCTGCAGACGCTTCCAAAGCAGACCCGCTCACTCCTGACACGTGTCTGACAGATTTCGAGGGTTGGGAAGGGGTCAAGTTTTCTCATAAATCTGTCACTGACAACCAATCACACAATCATTATTTTAGTTTATCTTTCCATTGCTGTAGCAGGCCAAACATCACCCCAGACACTGTAAGCTCCTCACTCTCCACAACCTCAGTCTAACCTCACTTCTGACTGGGTTGTGGTGTGAAATTCTGAAATCATTAATTTTACAACTGTTGTATATAACTGCAGGGCTTGTTAAAGAGATATTTAATATGCAATGGGACCCTTAATTCGTCATTCGTGAAGCAACAGAAACACAAATTCTTGACTCCCTTTCTCTGTAGTCCTCAGCGGGTAAAAGTGGTCTACAGCCCATAGCCAGCCTCCACTCCAGTCCACGGTCTCGGGAGGAGAAGTTTTTTTAAAGTTGTCTGCACAGCTGGATGAACCAGTCAGGAAATCTTGGCCTCCGATGGCCAAAAAACTACATTGTGTGATCGTTGGGCTAATCATGTATTTGCACCTTATGTAAACAGAGTTCATGTGAGAATCCCTTTGCCTATTGTCAGAGCCTGAATCAAAAGATTTAAAGGCTCTATAAATATATCCAGATGAGACACTGGCCTCCCACAATTCAAGCATCCATCTTATTAGTCAAGGTTTGATTACCATTTCACCATGCTATCCAACATCAGACTTCCAGCACTGTGGGATAAACTGATTGACAGAAATGGATTGCATCATCGTAAGAAGAAAGAGACAAGGCCATAATTATAATATTGGAAACATTACTCTGAAGGAAATACACCAACAATATGCAACATTTTATCTTTACACTACATCAACTATTGTTGGTAAGTTGGCGGCTGCCAACAAATCCCAATGTAAAAAGAGCAATTGGATTATAGCGAGTAATTTACCCTTTCTGTTTATAACCATCATTAGCTTTGTGTTAATACTCCAATCTAAGTGTCACTATTATGAGTCCTGTTATCTGTAATTAGGTGCCCTTTCGTTTATGTTATCTTTTCCTCTCAGCGTCAGGGATCAAAATGTATTTTTGATGAGCCTTTGAAAGGCCATGGCCATTAGACATCGTGGACGCATCAACATGTCCAACGGCATAACCAGAAGTGGTTTCAGTACACCACAGTGGTGAGTTTGAGTCTCAATAAAACATATGACTCAATACCGTGGACAGTATTATTAAACTAACACAGTTTACAATGTCACAAAATTGGCCACTTAACTTGGCTTGAGTTCAATGGCAGCCTCTGGTGAGATCACTCAATCGCTCCTGGGAATTCTCGTAAAGCCAGCCAATCCCAACTTATTTTCTGCCCCATAATTTGAATTTAAAAGTCTGTTTTTATGTTAGTTTGCCAAATACAACAATGCCTTGATTAGGTTGTCATGTTTCTAGGAATCATTGTTGTGCCAGTCCAGAAAGAAAATGGTAGTTAGCGAAAGTAGTAGTAGTTTCTTTTTTCTTTCATGTGCCAGTCCAGATAAAATATATTGAGGTTCTGGAGGGACATATAAAACGAAATGCTGCCCTGGGTTCTTTGACTTGGACCATATGGTCTGGTACTGGCATAGTTGGAGACTGTGTTGTCAATGTCTTAAACTTCATTTGACATTTTCTCTGGAGAGAATAGAAAGATGCCAGAAGGAAATAGATTTGCCCTATTAAAATGACAATATCAGGGTTTTTTCTCTGCTTAAAATATTCCTAGAGCGCATTCCCCTGCAGTTAAATCTCTTTCTCATGACAGAATAAAAAGCCCCACAAAATTGAACCATTAATGAAAGTGCACAGGGATTCTGGAAATCGATGGCCTAATGCTGCAATAGTCATCCAATAGACAACTGACTTCACAAAGATTGATGTTGCCCTTTAAAATGCTGGGTTGTAATAGCATTCATAGTATCCCTTAAGTTCTCACATAAAGGGGCTGTTCTAAAGCTTTAGTCGGAACTTCTAAAATCCTGAAACATTTGACATGCAGATCTCAAATGGGTAAAAACTGATAGTTGCATTTTTTAAAATCCTCCAACGATTTTTTTCCAACTTAGTATTTTTATGATTCCATTAAACTGGAATGACTATTGTACTGCAAGTTTCCTCCGAAGTAGCAACGTGGTGCCAGCATTCAGGAGGGAGAAAAGAGAGGGAAAGAGAAGGGGGGGTGGGGGGGGGTTCCGAAGGTGGATGTGGCAGTTCCTTCGCGATTGTTTCTGCGAGGCAGATTGTTGGCAATAATCTCCTCTTGGAGTGTGTCTAGTGTGAGAACATGCCAACATATCAGGGGATTGGGTCAGTTTTTCAAATTACTGTTCCGTATTTGGTGTTAATGAAAGCCATCGCCATCGATTCGTGGCACTGTATCTCGCTCTGGGGGCAGACTGTAATGAGGGACATAAGGAAGTAGTAACAATGTCCAGGAAGTGTGTATGTATCATAAATAAAAAGCTACAGTAAGTGACAGTGTTCTTAATGGAGCTCTGAGACATGGGTTAATCCCAAGAGGAAGTCCACTTAAGCATGTGACTGGTGGTATAACGGGTCAGGGGATAATTTTTACAGCAATGATTTTGAAATTATTTTGATTATGTTCTCTATAGTTCTTGCAGTTTTTGTCTTTTTTTTTTATAAACATGAGAGGGAAAAGGAAGTTGTTAGCTAGATCTTACTGTAGTTATCATATCATCTACATGTTGTGTCCAGCTAGAAACACAAGCATATGTTGTTAACGTTTCACTAAATGGTCTGTGATATCTGAAGCATGCCTGTTGCTCTTACCCGACTGAGATGGTGAGAGTACGTTTCATCAGCATCTTGTAACTTCTATCACCTATGAACTCTGCCAGAAGCCTGCTTTCTCTCTCCCTCTCTGTCTTTCTCTCTCTCGGCCTCTCTCGGGTGGCACATTGCCGGACCAGCATGCCTCCGTGTCATCTAGAATCCCTGAGAAATCTGCTGAAAAGTCCCAGTTCAAACATTCCCCAAACATTCTAATATTATCATTATTAATATTATGAATCTGATATCATTGCTTTGCTTCAGTTTGCCAATTATGTTATTTTTGTTGGGAAGGGAAGGGATGGAAGAGTAGCTGCTGCTTTTGCAACAGCTAATGGGGATCTTAAAAAATACCAGATACCAAGATGGAGAGAGAGAGGGTTTGGGTGTGGCAGATTAGTGTGAAGTAGGCGGAATACCATGGAAATAGTGTGTATTTTGTAGACGGAAAATGTCAAAGGTCAAGTGGAATTATGTGTATTATGAGGTCAGAGGTGAGCATATTGGTTGTACTGTAATAGAGTCCACTTCTCTTGTCTGGCAGCTTGTTTCATGGGATAAAACAATGAGAAAGACTGCCTAGCTCATAGAGACTGTTTCAAAGGGAACTTGTGTGATAAATGATAGGGCAGAAATGTCTGCAATGCTGAACTCTGAAGTTGATAAGAGTTCAGCCCTGGGAAACAGATGAGGTTTGAATACCCTGAACGTGACCCAGAATAGGCCTACGATAGCAATCACCCAACCCCCAAAGTTTAGCGAAGTCTTGTACTGTGGCTACTATGCATAGATGATTCTAAAACTGAGGTTTGACTGCTGAAATAGACAGATATTCTACAGAATACCTTTTCATTAATAAATTATGCTACAGGCCTTCAGGCTATGTTTTTGAGGGTCAACATCTGCCATTGATTTATGAGAACATGACCCCTAAGAGGTTAGACCTGAACGTTCATGTCACTGAACGTATGACCAGAATGTAACCACAAAGGGGGAAAAAACTCCAACAAGAGCATGTAGTCAGCTGCTACATGCACTTTGAATTGAATAAGATGGATGAAATCTACTTAAACCTAAAATCCTTAAAAAACATGTTCTGTTGCCTAGTCCTGGTTCTGCTCTGATCAGTATTCATTGCCCACTTCATGGTGGTTGCCTGGGCTTGGATGTTGGATGAGACACACTTCGGACCATACGTAGTGGAGGCAGTAATGTCATTTCAGAGGAACAACATCTGGATTGTGGTCTGGGCGTCTGCAGAGTGTTCTGGAGGCTTGCCAGTGGACCCTGTTCTGTTCAGCTCTGGTCTGCTCTGTTCTGCTGTGTTCATCCAGCGGTGACAGTGGGGCTCTATGTTGACATTCTAACTGAAGGGAACAGCCATCTGCACTGTGGCCATGAGCTCTGGAACTTGCTAAAGCTCTAGAACTCGCTGAAGCTCTGGAACTCGCTAAAGCTCTGGAACTCTCTAAAGCTCTAGAACTCGCTGAAGCTCTGGAACTCTCTGCAACTCTGGAAATGTGTAGGCAGGGTTTTCCCCAAAGAATGTAAGAGTAGCGCTGCACCATCTTGTGGACTTGATGCGTCACAAAAAAATATATAATATTATTATTATTTTGTACATACATTTTATTTGTTTTCATGTAAGGCTCTAGATTGTAGAAAATGGCAGTACTCAGGAGCAACATCTTGTTAAGAAATACTGGAGAGAACCCTGGTAGGGTTCTGAAACTCTGTTCTCTGTTCTTGAACTCTGTTCTGACCACCCTCCAGTCTGCTTATTGACAGTCCAGGAGGCATGACAGGGATGATGGAGGTGGATTCTCATCTTGAAATGGAAAGTCTTTAACATATTTCAGATGGAACTTGTGAGAAACCATAAGCATCAGGTTTGTTGGTCAATTGTGACTCATGCATGCGTTATGAGTCTGTCTGGACAATGTCATCACCAATGAATCAAATGAAGATAAACTCCTTGCAACTAGGGCATGCAAAGTTGCAACGTCTGGAGCGCCTGAAAGGACCGGCCAAGCCCAATCTGTGATTATTTGACTGATAACTAACTGCAGAACCCCAGAGAAGAGATGTAAACACTTCTCCATCAAACAACTGGAACCAGAGTATTCAGCTGTAATTTCCCCTCCATGTTTCAAGAAATACGCAAGAAAACAACAACATCTGTATTAGTACTTTATCTCTTTGAAACCTGATTCTCCTTCAAGGCAGCTGAGCCACTTCGCTCTACATGCTACTGATAAAGCCAATGTGTTTCTGATAGGAGAACGGATACTGAGACTATGGCTGGAGACCGTACTACACACCTTCACGGCTGGAAACAGCTAGACCTTCCTGTTGTGTGTGTGTGTGTGGGGTGGGTGGTCATCAAATTATGTTTTGTCTGCTTCAGTGTCAGCAGTCTGGGTGTATCAGGTGCTGACACTGAAGCAGACACAAAATAATTTGTGTTTCATGGAATTGTTTCACATAATATTTTGTGAGTTAAACATACCCTTCGTCAAACCTACCCTCTACCTAATACAATAATACTAAGCTTTTAACTGGTCTGTCCGTTGTTATCATTATGTCTGTGGGCTGAGAAGTGTTAGTCCTTTTATTGCCATGACCAGTACATTTATTCATTCACACTGAATGTATAACAACTTTTTTAACTGTATTCCTAGAATACAATATTAATAATGTATAAAATAACAAAGATAATACCTACAGTAATATATCACTACACACCCTGTTGGTGGTCTTGTGTAGGTCTAGATCTGTAATTGATTGGTCACAGGTTTGCGTGTGTCAACATTTGACTGCAAATACTAATTTGTTAGCCTAATTACTCACATTGCTAGCCTGAATGTGCTAACGTGGACATTAGCAGCTAACACAGGAAGATATGCCAGATACGCTTCACTGAGTTGGGGTCATTTTAAGGTGCAGTCAGGATCTATGCTGTAACTCCGTTGGTCTGTAAAATGCATCATACTGGTTCTATTTCTGTATGTGGAAAGTTATAGATCTTGAAAACTTGATTGCTGACATGCAAAACATTTTGGATCTACTGTATATCAACAATGAACTAATGAAACAAATACCAAAAGAGTTTTCTTTCATTCCTTTTTTGTTATTGTTTCATTGCTTTTATGTACAGTATATTGTGTGCATCTAGTTAGATACATTCTATGTGCATTATTTCTATGCATCCCGTTGTTAAGTTTTGTTTTTGCGTCTTTTACTTTCTGTTTTGTACACCAGCTTCAAACAGCTAAACAACAATCTTTTTTGGTTATGAAAAATATATTTCACAGCAGTTTAGATGGAACAATGACTCTCTACACTATACTAGCTTATTTTGTCACATAAACTGAAATTAGACAAACTATTCGAGTTTTAGCAACCAGGAAATGGCGGAGTGTTTTCTGCACTGTGCAACTTTAGTCATGCTGTCATTTTCTGATTGTGTTAAATGTTCAAAATTACATTGCTTTACTGTATAGTGTTTCAGGTTTATTCGTTATAGATCATCCACTCAACCTTCATTATGTTAGCCCAAGGACAATGCCACAATACTATTCATCCTCAATTCCACTCTTTGCTCTATGTTGTTCTCTTCATATTGGAGATCCTGCATCTAGCTAATAAGAAAAAGCTTGTAACATTGAAATATGAGTTTGTCCAGATTCCAGAGACTCCAACTGTGGGGAATCTGGGGGCTACACGCCTTCTGTCTGACTTAACATGCAATCTGCTGTGCAGTGTTACGGTGCAGAAGCACAGATTAGATCAAGGCCTACTTTATCTGCATATCATCCTGAGATGCCAGAACATGTGCCTTCGAGTTGGGAGGGTGGTGGTGCAGGAGGGCCGCCATTTTAAATTCATCCCCATGTATCCACACGTTAACTCCGATCCTAGCGAACAGAGAGATCAAAGCCTTTGAATACGCATTTTAAAGCGTTCATATCGTTATGGTTTGGGGGCCCTCCCAAAACTATTATGTTCATATAAAGAAATGACTCAATCATATGTTTAGATACAAATAAACACCAAAGAAAACAGATGACCCAAGCAAATTATTATTCTTTTGAGCCTGGGCAAATGGAGAAGCTGTTGTTTCTGGACCTAGTGTTTGGTAGAGAGAATTTTGATACGATGCATGTCATTAGCGTGATCTCAAGATGCATGTTATTAGCATGTCATTAGCATGATCTCACGATGCATGTTATTAGCATGTCATTAGCATGATCTCAAGATGTAGGTGATTCAGGAATCCACAATATCTAGGTTTTCGTCCTGCATTTTAACACATCTAGCTTTGTCTCTTTTTCAGATTCTTCACAGATCTTTTTAACTTCACGTATCATTTTAACACATCTAGCTTTGTCTCTTTTTCAGATTCTTCACAGATCTTTTTAACTTCACGTATCATTTTAACACATCTAGCTTTGTCTCTTTTTCAGATTCTTCACAGATCTTTTTCTTAGTTGTTTAAAGGCTGATTTGTATACTTCATACATTTTTGCCAACAAGTCCAAAATAACTCAATTCATAATCATTCTAAAAGATAAATCAATTATCAATGTTTGTCCTTATTGCCATAAGTGCTCTGAATAAAATAACAATTTATTCATTTAAAAAAGTAAGCTATGCATACTGATAAACTGCCAAATTATAGATTTAATTACCTGTTAAACTTCTCTGTATTGTTTTTGGCGAGTGATGATGGAGAGGTCTGAAATTGTTAGCTAAGATGTGAATGCACTGGTGTTCCTTGAATACAATTGTCGAATATCATAGTCAAATCAAATACATATATATTTCTGTATTTTCAAAATCCTATGATGACTAATATGTCACTCATTCATTTATTTGTCATTCAGGTCTACATAACCTCCAATTGTCCTCCCCAGTAAGGATTAGTCTACAAACAACCTCAGTCTTTCTGGCAAAAACACCAAGCAACTGAGCCCAAAGGAGGAGCACCAGACATCAGCTAAAATAGAGATTAGACCAGTAATTGTTTGGGGGGGAAACACTCCATCCTTCCAGAACACATTCTTTGCCTCCCAAACAGACTCGTCAGCTGGGGCCATTAGTCTTAAATAATTAAACATTGGAAGAATAGTGTTGTTCAGGATACAGCATGAGGTCAGATGTCCTTGTAATGCTTTGGGTGGTCACTAATGATTTACTGTAACCATGAGAGAAGGGAACTGTGTTTTTGGTTTGGATTGCTGTAACACAGGGTTTTATATTATTTTTTCAGTATGACCGGGTACATTGAGGCAACAAAGAACACAGTTGATTATTCTGTTAGTTACAAATGCTTTCTGAAATACAATTCCACCCCCAAAAAAGATTATTACGCTGATAAGAACTTGTTTATAAGCAAATAAATGTCTCATCTGATATAGGTTTTCTTCAAGTTATACCCGCTTGCTGACCTGAAAGGACCCCCCTGGATTTGTACACTTCTTTAGATGTCACAGTGACCCAACTTGTTAAGCTGGTGTTGACCTGGCCTCAGTCAAGATGATTCTGCACCCAAAGAAATCTGAAAAAATTCAAATTGGAAGTATGGGAAATCCACTGAGGCTGATATTTAACTGTAGTAAACAAGTTTGTTTGTGAATGGCTGAAGGCCCTTTGCAACTGGAAAACAGTAAAAGTCCTGAGGCAAGCCTGATTGGAGGGGATCAACATCAGGGAGTCTTGACGTTAATGGAGTATGTCACCACTATGAAGAATACCTTTTATCTTGGGCAATAGGCCCTATTTGCATGTGTTCTACAGCATGTGTGTCAAGTCTATGTCTGAAAGAATAATGAGTGTTGGCCCCGACTCCTGCCAGAGAAAGAAACCCTGATCGACACCCCCTTCTCACCTCAAAATCCAAATATGTGTCCCGGGACACAAGTGAAGGATGGACAATGACAGCCTTGTCAGCGGGGAGATGTTTGGAAAGTAATGGGCTGCACTTCCTGTGCTGAAGTGAAACTATTCACCGGTGTTTGGAGAGGAAGTGACCAAACCTCCAACCAACACAACCGATGATTTGAGTTCTGTATCCTCTATCCTCTAGAATTTAAATTCTCCCCCTTGTAGGAAGAATATGTTAACCCACAGTGAACCCTGGAAATGGGACTCTTATTAGTTAATCATCTGGGTAATCATTGACATTAGGGGCCTCTGGTGCAATGCTGAGCTAGCCGCATCATGGTATAGTAGCACTGGTTTAGTGAGATGGTGCAGAGCTCTAACCTGACAGTCATGGCTGACTGAAAAGGGAGATATTTCAACCCAAGTTTTGGATGGAAAGTCCAAGCAAATAGCATGTTTGGTTCCACTTTTACTTTATGCACTGGCTAGCTAAATACATTGTTCCATAGCCGCAGACACTAAAGCCATAGCACTGTAAAGCAAATGTTTATCATCGAGTACTTAATGGGATGCAGAGGGCTCCCCCACACTCTTGTTTGCAACAGTGCTAGGATATACACTGAGACTGTATTACAGCAAGAGAAAGTAAGAGAAAAGGCGGGCAGCTCAGTGAATAATTTCTCTCCTAATGCCTGTACAATATGCTGACCTTGGAAATGCTCATAAAAGAGGAATTCTGGCCATGAGCAGAATGCTCTCTGAGATCCATGGGCAGCAACAGGGAGTCTGCTTCCATGGAGACCCCATAGGTATGGGCTGTCGTCAATACGTCATCGGAATGCCTCTCAAGCTGATGAATAGCTCAGAGGTCTGTCCTTATCCTGGCAGGGTAACTCAGGACAGTAGATTGTCTAACTATGTCAAGGTTGTGAATCGGAATGGGCTGCTTCAAGCTCCATTGCTCCATAGGTGGACGCAGTTGGAGATGTAACTGTACGTGTGTGTTTAAACATTTATCCTGCTGACCAGGACGGCCTAGCTGTTAGGCTATTCAGAACAACAGTCTGGTGTTTGTTAGAAGGCATTTCTCCGACAGCCATCTCTCTCTCTCAGTGACGCTGACAGTGTTCTCACTGCCCTGCTAGAACCGCTCTTCACACTTGGGCCGCCGGGCAGGCTGCACTGCTAATTCTAGCATCTGCAGACTGCCTGCTGTCTCTGTAAAATTTCTGCCTTGATATTTGGTGCAAGTTTGTTATTCAATTTATTTTATTTATTTTTCTTTATTTTTCTTTTAAACTCTTTGCTAGTTGTTCCCTCTGCCTGAAAGGATTTAGGGTCATCGGAACACCACTGAACCTGCTGAAAAAAACCTCAACATATTGTGTTGCTGAAAACCCTCTACTCTTTTACTGAGAGGAACAGTCATGGAAAACAGGTACTTACCTAAGATCTGTTCACTGGTTTACTCTGCCTCTCTTTCTCTTCCTCAGTATATCTCTTCCTCTCTCTCACTGTCTCTCTCACTGTCTCTCTCACTGTCTCTCTCTCCCTCTGTCTCTCTCACTGTGTACTTTAAAAGATAAGTCCTCTCTGAATCCATGCAAATGTCTGGCAGACAGTGCAATTCCTTTTGGATGAGGGGGGTTGGAAGGAGGGGGTCTCTCCTTCTGTCTCTCTCTCTCTCTCTCTCTCTCTCTCTCTCTCTCTCTCTCTCTCTCTCTCTCTCCTTCCCTCTCTACCTCTCTCCCTCTCTCCCTCTCTCTCTCTCTCTCTCTGGCAGCGGAGCCTGCTCTGTTGGCAGGAGTGACCAGAATAAAAACAGCAACACCAGACATAGGGGAGGGATAAAAGCAAAGTGATCCATTGAACCAAAAGTCTTTGCCCTCACTTAATTACGTAGTGTCCCATATCTTTTCTCTTTTTTTCCACTTGTTTTTTAAAATCTTTTTTCTCCGGTTATTTTTTATTAGCTTGAGGAGAATAAAACCAGCTGATAGGGAGAGGGGTCGTGCATTGTGGAGCGAGATGGCTAACAGACAGTTTCTATCGCTCCTTCATGGATTCTTCTACCTAGCTCTGATTCAGCCCTCACTTCAAGGAGGTAGGTGTGTGCCTAGGTGAACTCAGCCATGACCTCTGCTACCTAGATAGCAGGCTTAGGGTGCAGGTCTTTCAGAACAGATGCAGGTCTATGTCTCTGTGTTTCTCTTTGATCTTCTCAGTTGTCACACTGAGGACTTTAATCACTCCAACCTCATTTTTATGCGTGCAGTTCTGCCTCTTTCATAAAGTGCATGGTATATTTGTCATGCATGCATTGATATCTACTGACCCTGTCTTGTCTTGTTTATTATTATTATCTTGTCTGCAAACCCTGCTAAAGAGGACCTGTCTAGATTCAGATAACTTATTTCTGTGCAAAATTCACGCAAATCCTATGCAAAACCTTTTCTCCATATAAAAGCTATTTTCTTTCTCTCAAATACCCTCAAAATGTTTGCATCTAAAATATAAGCCATACTTCAAACTGAATATTTATTTTAAAAGCAGCACTTATGACTATTCAGTAATGTTTATTCTATCTGACTTTCTGTACAAGTGTCAAAGATTTTAAAAGCCCCAACTTTCCATTGCACTTGAAGTTCAAGATAACAACATTCTGTTCCATTGCATTGCAGATGCACCACTCACTGTGTCGGTTATAATTAAAAACGCAATGGTAAATCTGATCCATATTTGCATGTGCTTGGTGTTCTTGTAGTTCTGGCTAATATTGTCCAGGTTTTGGACCAGATACAGTATTTATGCCTGCAGTTGTTGTATTGGTATTTTAGAGAGCATTGTCTTTCTAAAGGCAAATTCAGTGTCTAAATACAGATGTCATAACTGTACTTTATGCAGTCTGGCTCGTTTCTTTATTAGATACATATTTATCTTTTAAGAATCGTAAAGGATTTTTATGAGTATATAAAAGGTAGTCTTTGTCACACATGGTAATATTGATCCAATAATTGGATCTCCAGCAATATTTTCAACTTGATTTTATTTGTTGACTCAAACAACAACATAATAGCTTAGATTTAAAAGTTAAATGAAATGATTGTGGTGATTATAAAACTTAAACAAACATTACATTTATTAGGACCTCTACAATAGTGTCTTGAATTTAAACAATTTCAGATAAAGCTGGAGGAACTTTCCAGAAACTGGCTTGTGTTGGACGTGCTCGTTGGAAAGAGATCCCCAAATATATAAATCCTAAACACATAAATACAGTGACCTGACTGGTTTCTAGAGACTACTGTTTCCAACAGGTTTCAGTGTTTTTCAGTTTGAGTGAAATCAGGGGCGTATTCATTACACCGACTCTGTAGCAAAACGTTTATTAAACGGAAGCAAACGGAACTAAACGGGGAGGGACCTACCTGAATTTGTCCAATAGAAACTCTTGTTTTGCTCTGTTTGCTTCCGTTTGGTTCTTAAAAAGTGAACTGTTTCCATAATGAATACGCCCCTGGCTTCAGGCACCGGAGGGGAGTTATCTGTGTAGCTAGCTAGTGTAATGTAAAGCCCAGACCCATACAGTACTACAGCATGTCAGTGTGCAATGCATGACTCCAGCTGGTCCCTCTTTCCAGTCAGCTACGTCATGTAGAATTACTCATAATGAATTCCCATGTGGACGGCGGTGTGGATCTGAACGTGTGTGTGAGTGTGTGTGTGTGTGTGTGTGTGTGTGTGTGTGTGTGTGTGTGTGTGTGTGTGTGTGTGTGTGATTCCTCTGTTCCACAGCATGTGGTCTGAGGTATTCATTTCTAACCAAGTTGGGGGCGGATAACAACTTATTTTTTTGTAGAGAGAGCGGGAGAGAGAGAGAAAGAGGGAGAGCGAAAGAGAGATAAAGGGGCAGTGATTCCCTCCCTCCCTACTTTGATATTGTTCTTGTTTTGTTTATGCGAGCAGCCAGAGTTGTTTAGTCCCTCCAATTGGAAAGCATGTGAAAGTTCTGCACTGCAGTCTGATCTCTTCAAGCCAAGCCAGCTCTTGTCAAAATGTATTCATTTGCCCAAAAATGCATAATGTATCTTCTGTTCCCCAGCTGTTAGTGTCTCAGTCCGAGCTATTATTCTCCCTAAACTGTGTCAGATAGAGTTATAGATGGTGGAGCTGCTACAGTCCATTTTAAAACCCCTGACTGGAATATTTTGCCCTTATATAGTCCTATATGTAACTGTATCTTAATCGGTGGCCGGATCTGCAATGTTAATGAGTGTGATGGGAGTAAATGGTCAAACTTAACTGAGGTGATTCATCATAAACTCTACATAGAGTAATGCATCAGCAATGTGACACGTCAGACACCTGTTATAAATACCTTATGACAAATTCATCTAATTCTGACATGACATAAGCGTTTATGATGCTTGATACATAGGTTTTTTTTCTTATGGGACTTTATGATTTTCTCCTCTTTGTTAGACTTTATTGATGGCACGTTTACTTACAGGTCAATAGAAACCCCATTCACCTGTCAAGCACCTGTGATATTTGAATGTATATGAAAACTGCCCAGAGCCTGTAGATCTGAGGACTGTGGATCTGTTAGGTAATATATTTGCTCATCTAATATTGTGTTTTCTCTTTTTGCCCTCACAGCAGTTTTCTTCCAACTCTTTGCACTGATCTAAACTGGTGAGCCAATTGCCTCGTCCGAAACAAACAGAGCTCAGTTCAGCTTTCGAGAGCAGCAGCTCAGCTCAGGGAGAATTTACAGCGTACGAGCGGAAGGGCCAGCGAATATCAATATTGGCTTAGGAGTCAAACTTTCATCTTCAGTGAACGTAAAATCCATCACTATCAAACCTGTTCTGAGGTGCTAAAACCAGCTCCAGCTGTCTCTTTCTGTGACTGGAAAGTTAAGAAACCACCCTCTAGCTTGTTCCAAGTAAGTGTCAATTATCTGAAATGAATGCAAACCCCATTAACACCCAATCACCTTTTTTAAGAGTGTTTTGCACCGAAAAAAAAACTCTGCTTGCTCATACTTTAGACAGTTATGGGATTGGGATTGGGGAGCGTTTTTCTTGCGAGTGTGAATGAGTCATGACGCATGAGGAAACGTCAGGGAAGGAGTTGGATAATAAATATGTAGCTTGTCAGTTGCCATGACTCTGTCTGGTATCCCTGAGCAGGTACTGTGGCAGACTGCTGAAACGTGTCATCAGTTCCTCTGTCCTACTTTTTTAAACATTCCTACAAACAAACACCATCTGTCAGACGGATAGAGATCGAGAATGGGATGTTATTCTGATCAAAATAAATCTGAGAAGAGACAGCTTGAGTTAAGTGGCCTCTTCCTCAAAGATAGTCCCAAATGGCACCCTATTTCCTATATAGTGCACTGCTTTTGACTAGAGCCCTGTTTGCCCTGGTCAAAAGTAGTACACTATATAGGGCATAGGTTTCCATTTGGGACGCAACCCTAGTCAGACTAAATTAAATGCAGAGACTAAAGTTCAATCAAGATCTCTCGGTAAAACTGCCTGCTCTGAGCACGTTCTTTTTGACCTAAGTTGGCTAATTACCTTTTCATTAATGTCCATTCTTGTGGTATCCACACCCATCCGATGTTTACCCTGAAGTGTCTGGATAGTATGAGGCTTGTGAAGGAAAGACCAAACATTCTGTCAGCATCCAATCCTACTGCCAATCCCTCTGGGATTAATAAATATCCTGCCATTCGACAAACTCTTCTCTCAACCGTCCTTTTCTTTTCTGTACTTAGTCACACAAAGTTTATGTACTTAGTGTTTGTTCAATCTTTTACATGCTAAATTGCCAAGAAGTGTATCAGATATCAGTGTTTCAGTTCACGCCTCAGTGTACTCTGTTACTGTAGTCCAGAGAACTCCAGTCAATGACGGGTTTCAAAAACAGTGCCAGAGTCATTAGTTTCTGTTTTATGACCAACACTGTCAATGACATAACCCTGAAAAGCATGCAGAGGTTCCACCAACTCTGTTAATTTCCTTCCAGCCAGTCTCATAAGAATGAAGAAGCCTGAGTCCATGAGTTTTACTCTGTACAGTATGCATTGCTGCCTGGAAGCCCTGGAAGCCAGTTTGCCTCTTTTGGCGTTGACGTTCAGGCCTTCAGGACTTCAGAGGATTCTAATCCATTAGTTCTCTCCGTCAGTTACACTCTCCTGGCCGCAGTTGAAGGTAAATGAAATCATGGCAGATCGAATGGCACACCTCGCCTGTCTGTCGGGCAGACTGGTGATGAATTGCCCAGGCTTACTGTGTTGTGTTGCCCCTGCTTTACCGCTGGTTGGATTGGTAGATTCCCAAATCTGATTATCTCGACTCGGCTCTACTCTGTTCAGCTTTGCAGTAGCTCTCTAGTTCTTTATTGGAGACGTGTTTGTGAGGGAACCACCTTTCCGGACTTAATCCCGTTGTATGAGGTGGGTTGCCAGGGAGGGATAACAGGACTAAAGTGACACCCAAGCATCTTGTGGTTCTTTGGCAGAGGGGCACTGCTCAGTGCTATGGGGCATCTACTTAGAGGAAGACTTAAAAGTAATTTGATCGGATCACATCTTCTTCAAAACCGAATCGACTGAATCCACTCAAAACTATTTACAGTAAGGAAAATTAGGCGTGTTGGACTTCATTTTGGTCTCTTTAGAAGAAGGGATACACCATCCGCAGTATACATTTGGTCTTGTGTAAGGTTTCAAAGGGAGGGTGTATTACTTATAACTTGCTAAGTTTACCAGTAAACTACCAGAAACTTTCAAGGATGTTATGTAATTTGTCACCTAGTGGCCCTTTTGGGTACTTCAGATTATCACAGGTGTCTGTAATTATCTCTGGCCCTCTGTGTGGCCTTATCACATGTAATATATATATATATATATATATATATATAAAATAAAATATGATGATTTTAAAATAAAAAATTGCATAACAAAGATGTAAAACATTCTCCTAAATATAAACCATCAATTTAGTGAATGCCATTGGTGTTTAGTATGAGGACTTCAGCATAAATATCCTTTATATATATTTTTAACACTTTTATTTATTCTTTGTTGTTAATGTTTTGGCGCCAAACTGGTGGCAGTTTTGAAAAAAAAGTAAATAGTTGGCAGAGTAGCAGAGTTAATTTAAAATATGCAATAGTTGATCAGTTGTTTTTTTCATTCATTAGTGTGTTACCTTTGATGGACAATATGGACACAGATATAAATAATGAATTCTATATATGAATATATATATTTTTAAAGTTATTAAAGTATAAATTACCAAAATTACAATAGATTGCCATAGATTATATGTTGATTACCAAAATTACTGAATGTTCCAGTACCTTTGGTAAAGTACCGGTAGCATTGCAACCCTAGTCTTGAGTTACACTCCGAGAACCAGGCCGTGCGTACATAGTTACTCCAAACCAGACCAGATTTGTGATGGAAGAGTTGGTTTAATAGACGCGTATTTCAAAAGGAGAGCACTGGAAATGTCCAGGGTGTACCGTAGCTCCATGACTGTTCTGTACGCAACACACACTTTTATTATGTGAGTCTATGTAACACAGATGGGCTGTTTAATGCAACCAATTTACAAATGTACGTCTGACGTTATAGGATTTGTGCTTTAACATGCTCATTACTGAAATGCCACGGGTTGATCGGAAAGACTTGACATGAAATCCTCAAAATAAAATACTACAGTACAACATTACACAGCACAGCCCTAATCACCATAAGCCCTTACCATGGTGAGGGAACAAGTATTGTTTCGTGGTTTGTTTATGCCCATGGTTTTGGTAGTGGATAAATGTCAACCACACAAGCGTCTCCCTGAAGATGTTTGGTCTGCGTGCAACTGGTGCCAAATGCTCAATAAAGAAGAACACTTACTTAACTCAGATGATTAATCTGACCATACTGAACAGAACTGTGAGTAGCAGGCCTGGCCCCAAACCTGGGTTCAAAATAATTTCCAATACCTTAGCTGGGCTTGATTGAGCTTGCCTGTTGCAATGGAATCAATATTATTTCGTATTTTATTGGATCCCCAATTAGCCGCTGCCAAGGCAACGGCTTCTCTTCCTGCTCTCCAAACAGAAAACAAAACAACAAATAAAATACATAACATACATAACACTACATCATCTCACGCTTCAGAAACAAGGCTCGTACAATCCCACCCACCTACATAATAAAATACATAATACAGTGCAAATTACAATATAAAATACATGCAAATTGGCTGTGTCTCTTCACAGTCCCCATTTTGGGGACTGATGAAACTGTTCTTTCATCAGTTTTTTAAATCTGGTTTTATTGCTAGCTTGAGTTACCTGGGGTAGCAGAGAGCTCCATGTAACCATAGGTCTATTTAATAATGTTTTTTGTTTCAGCCTCTGTTCTGGACCTGGGGACTGTAAAGAGACCTCTGATTGCATGCCTTGTGTTGTACTGATGAGTGTCCGAACTGTATGCCAACTGCTTCAACAGACAACACCTCGCACAAAGACCAATAGTGATGCAGTCAATCTCTCCTCAACTTTGAGCCAGGAGAGATTGTTACTGAAATTCTAAGTGCTGCTCTGTTCTGGACCAACTGCAATTTACCCTCTTTGCCGCACATTACCAAACAACTGGGTAGTAGTCCAGGTGCGGAAAAAAATAAAACGGGCCTGTAGGACCTATCTGGTCGACTGAGATGTCAAGAACGCTTTATCATGGACAGACCTCTTCCCATTTTACCAACCATTAAGTCTATATGTTTTGACCATGGCAGGGTTACAGACAGCAGTTTAGTCTCCTCAACTTGCACAATCACCACATTATTCAATAATAGATCTAAATATGATTTAGCATTGAGCAAGTGATTTGCCCAAAACATGATTCAACAGCCTCCAGGAACAAATCCATAACACCTACGATTTTCATTGCAATAGGTTATGAGTAAGGATATCAAAAGCTTCACTGAAGTCTAACATAACAGCTTCCCCAATCGTCTTCCTATCAAATAGAATAATTGCAAAGCTGCAAACAAATGCTCAAGTATTTGAAAGACCTCAAATAGTATTTGAACCCAGGTATACTGGCCTCAAACTGTGAGCTGTGAGGGGAGCGGTCGGTTGGTTGGTCTCTCTGGGCCAACGCTCTTAAATGGGCCTTGTCAGGAATGTTCTTCAGTCTGTGGGAGTTTTTGACCACCCATTGTCCATTATCTGATCTCCCAGGTTTTGTCAGGCCCTGACTGAGGCCAGGTCTCTGGCTCCCCCTAGTGGGAGTTGGAAGGCCACAGTCAGGACCTAACAATAGTTCTGGGTGTTTCATTTCAGTTGGTCTTATCCCCAATTAGAGGCAGCTGTCTTGAGTTGTCTCTAATTGGGGATTCCATTTATGTTCACATTGCGTCCACCTGCGTGTGGATCATTGTCTGTGTCTGTGCTAGTGTGTTTCTAGACACCAGTTCACGGTGCTGTTCCCGGTATTGCGTTTGTTGTTTTGTCATTTTTAGTATAATAAACCATGTCTGCACGGACCTCTCGCTCTACGCCTCGTTCCCTAACCATGCATCGTGACAGGTTTACTATGAACTCCAGGCAGCAGATCCAAAAAATTAAGTAAAATCAGCCATCTCTGCTGCTCTTCTGCTGCCAGACGTTTTGCGCGGCTTGTCAGTGTTTGTTTTATGACAATCGTAAATCATCGTAAAAAGAAAATGAATATTTTCCAGTTATGAAGGACCCGTTCATGGCATTCTTTATTCTTCCTAATACCTCAGTTGTTCATACATATGGTCTATATGGCATAATTAAGAGGGTAACATAAGAAACAATCATATACTGTTACTCTTTCATGTTCAAGAGGGATACAAATACAAAGCAATGTTATGACAATAGTTCCTTTTATCGCCATATAGATAGACAATCTTGCAAATGTAACCAATTGATTAAGAGGAAATTCCAATGGAATGCATTACGTCAATTCAATGAAAGTCATCTGGCATGAAGTAGTACTTCGCTCTGTCTTAATATAAGCTTAACACACATGTGACAGATGTTTCTTTAGTAAACACAGGTTATTGGCTCTTTGACATTACTCATTCTAGGTTTAAGTGATGTCAACCTAGGAGTTCTATAAGTCTTTAGTTTGTTTTTTTAACACCAAAGGTAGTACATCATCTTTAGACCTGTTCCCATACCCACATGCATTTTAGCCTCGTTTATGAAATTACAGTAGTGGGGGGCCTGTTCGAATTTAGCTGACATTTTTGGTTTAGAAAAGACTGGAAGTTTTTTACTTTTTTTCATACCCTGTAAGTGTGTAGTAACTAACTACAGTGTACTTATGCTTGCCAGAATGAAATCTTGAACAAATATCCCATGATTCATGTCTTTTTCAGAACATAAAAATTCTAGTTACCTTGGACGGTTACTGAAAATAACCTGTATCCTTGAAACTGCTAGTCTAGCATAGGCAATAAGCAGACTACTAATTACATACTTAGTTTTGCTCTGTCCTTTCAACATATTGTTTAAAATGTGATGAAGTAAGTTAGTTTAGAATCGAGATGCAATTTGCTCTGTTAAGTTCAGACTGTCATTCCATAGCTTACGTTCCTGTCATGTTCAATACACCGTCTATAAAATCTTCAAACCTTACAAATGAAGAAGGAATTTGCAGCTGTTGCAAAACCTTTTTTATTTTTCATAGACATCGTCTCTCTGAACCTATGAAATAGAGAGATCATGCACTATGTCAACCTCCCGGTAGGTAGGTTCTGTCTCAGCCAAGAGACATCGGAGGGCTAGAGATTAGTGGCGATGATGAGATCAGAATTCCGCCTCTTTTTAAAATAGTGCCGTCTGTGTGTCTTTGTTTATTTGACTTTGGATACTTTACATTTATGCTCTGCTCCACAGATGTGTGTGTCAGAGCGGCTGGGGCTGAGGCCTTGAGTTCGGTAGGAGGGAGGGAGGAGAGGAAGGGAAGACAGGTGGAGGGAGAGAGGCAGGGAGTTCTTCTGTCATCAATACTTTCCTTTCTTTGACCCACGTCCCCCCTTAATTTTCTCGCTAAGCGCTCTGGAAAATATAACACTAAACTGTGACAAAACGTTGGCCAGACGCCACACATCCAATAGCTGTTGATGCTTAGTGCCAGGAACCAGGGAGTCTTCTCAACTCCGCTCTGCTGCACTTCTCTGTAGACCCTGGACTCAGGATGTCAGCCTCCTTTAAGACTGAGCCTTTCACTGCAGTCAGAATAGGAAGGCTGATATTACGTTAGTTTTGCTACAGATAACCTTCTGGGAGGGAGGGTGACCTGGACTTGCTGCTGGCCACACAGGCTTTACCAGACACAGACACACTTTCATTTACATGGATGGATGGAGGGATGGATGGTGTGATGAATAAACAGATGGAAGGGGTTAATTCCGTAAATGTCAGGTGTCTGGAACACTCCAAACACATTTAGACACACTTTCTTTAAGGCTCAGCCTGAACCAGTATCTGGGCAGCGGAAGAGACAATGAATATGACGGGTCTCCTAACTAGCCCGCACTCTCAGAAAAAATTGTTCCAAAAGGAACAATTTTTCGTTCCAGTTAGAAACCTTTTTGGTTCCAGGTAGAAATATTCTGAGTTCCATGTAGAACCCCATTCATTTTCCCATTATACACTTCTGCAAGCGGTACAATGTCAACATTTGTTATTCACCAAATATAGAGTTTCGCTGAGCAACTATCGTCATTTACCACCGTCACGCCCGGTATGTACTTCAGGCAAGCAACCGAAAAAATTGATTGTCTGGAAAAAATCTGTATGCGCCAAATCCAACACTTCGGCACCTTCAATAAAATCACTCACTACTTCCAAGCACAGGTCGGCTGATCCAGCAGCAGTACAGTATCCTGAAAGATCATTGATTTTATCACCTACCGCAGTGTATGAAAGTAATATCAACCTCTTGTTTCACACGCGCTACATGTAATGCAATAATATTTCACGTAAGTACAGTGGCTTCAGAAAGTACTCATACATTCTTACGGTTGTTAATGTTTGTTTTCAGATGCACGTAATTCCAGGCCGATAGGGTCTTCCATGTATTTTATGGGAAGTCTTTCACAGATTAATGACTCTGACATTGTCATGGAATTCTGTTCTGACAGCATGTGGCAAAACGCTGCCTCCATATGAGAGTAATTTGCAGCTCATGTGCAAAATCAACTAAAAGTTATTGAATCCAAGTTTTTTCATTCGTTTCTTTGCATAAAACTGCTCCAAGCCATTAATTGAAGGTCACTAGAAAGCATTTAAACACCAGTGCAAAAAATGATGACAGACATCATTGATCAATACATTGATTGAAGTGTGGAAACCGGAGAAATTGATCAGACTTTTGGTAATAGCTCATAAAATCATATTAAGGAATCGTAACTGCATAGATTGTAAAAATTGTAACTGCATAGATTTAATAATACTTGATGGCATGCTTATTTTATTTCTAATTGTTAACCACTGACTAATCAACAAAGTGTGATATGTAGACATGTCCATCTGATTTGTAGAATTGTTTATTCTATATATGGTCTGGGGAGAAATAAAATGGGCATCAGTGAAGGCCCAAGGTTACGCTAATCATAGCCTGCGGTAAAAATATGGCCCAATCATTTTTGTTTGTTTTTTCAGTTCCAGATTATTTAAATTGCTCGGCATCATTTGTTTTACGATCAGGGAAAATGGATTAGAAGACCACACACCAGTCTGATCATTGCTGTGAAATACTCATAGGAAACATTTTTTATTATACATTGACTAAATCAACATTGCTTGAGGTTTGGGGTTTTAGGCTGAGTTTCTCTATATAGCACTTTGTGACATTTGCTGATGTAAAAATGGCTTTATATATATATATTTGATTGATTGATTGATTGATTGAGTTAAGGTAATCATTACATCATTCATTGTGTCATTAATTTCATTCACAAACAAACTTTTTTACTTTCCGTGCCTTCAGAAAGTAATAAAAATAGTGTTGTGTTACAGCCTAAATTCAAAATGGATTAAATACAAAACAAATGTCGCCCATCTACATTAAATTCCCCATAAGTATTCACACCCCTGAGTCAATACATGTTAGAATCTCCTTTGGCAACGATTATAGCTGTCATTCTTTCTGGGTAAGTCTCTAAAAGCTTTGCACATCTGGATCACACAATATTTTCACATTATTCTTTTTAAAATTCTTCAACCTCTTTTTTAGTTGGTTGTTGATCGTTGTTAGACAACCATTTTCAAGTCTTGCAATAGATTTTCAAGCCGATTTAGGTCAAAACTGAAACTAGGCCACTTAAGAACATTCAATGTCGTCTTGGTAAGCAACTCCAGTGTATATTTGTCTTTGTGTTTTAGGTTATTGAATTTGTCTCCCAGTGTCTGTTGGAAAGCAGACTGAAGAAGGTTTTCCTCTTATCTTTATTACATTTATTTTTATCCCCCAAAAACTCCCTAGTCCTCGCCGATGACAAGCATACCCATAACATGATGCAGACACCACCATGCTTGAAAATATGAAGAGTGGTACTCAGTGATGTGCAGTGATATTATAATGGTGCCGGAGGAGATAGCTGCCGTTTTACGGGCTTTTTCGCATTGTTTGTAACTTATTTTGTACATAATGTTGCTGCTACCGTCTCTTATAACTGGAAAGAGCTTCTGGATATCAAAACAACGATTACTCACCTTGAACTGGACAAAGATTTTTTTTGTTATCTTATAGGTTTTCCGTACATCGGCAGGACAGAACAGCTACGTCTGGTAAGACGAGGGGTGGGGGTGTATGTCTATTTGTCAATAACAGCTGGTGAGCGATATCTAATATTAAAGAAGTCTTGAGGTATTGCTCGCCTGAGGTGGAGCACCTCATAATAAGCTGTAGACCACACTATCTACCTAGAGAGTTTTCATCTATATTATTTGTAGCTGTCTATTTACCACCACAAACCAACGCTGGCACTAAGACCACACTCATGAACTGTATAAGGCCATAAGCAAACAAGAAAATGCTCATCCAGAAGCGGCGCTCCTAGTGGCCGGGGAATTAGATCCGTTTTATCTCATTTCTACCAGCATGTCACATGTGCAACCAGAGGAAAGAAAACTCTAGATCACCTCCACACACAGAGACGCATACAAAGCTCTCCCTCGGCCTCCATTTGGCAAATCTGACCATAATTCTATCCTCCTGATTCCTGCATACAAGCAAAAACTAAAGCAGGAAGTACCAGTGACTCGCTCAATACGGAAGTGGTCAGATGACACGGATGCTATGATACAGGGCTGTTTTGCTAGCACAGACTGGAATATGTTCCGGAATTCATCAAAGCAGGCGGTACCGGAGCGCCAAGTCTATGACAAAAGGTTTTTTAACAGCGTCTACCCCCAAGCCATAAGACTGCTGAACAATTCATCAAATGGCCAACTGGAGGTTTACATTTATCTTTTTAATGTGATTTGGCACACTTCGTATATATATTCTTTCCAGATAAGACACTTTACCGGTTGCTTGTACATTTTTATTTAGACATTTTTTGTATTCCGGGGGTGACGGCTGTAAATTACGTTAGGTGCTCAGCAAAACTCCATATTTAGTAAGTAACAAACTTATTTTGATATTATAACGCTTGCAGAGCTGTCTAAATGGAATATGAATGGTAGCTAACTCAGCTAGAGAGGAGACTCGTCATATTCATTGTCTCCTCCTCTGCCCAGATACTGGTTCAGGCTTAGCTTAAAGAGCTCTGTAAGCTGTCAGAGCCAGAGGCTGGAGACGGAAGAGGAGTCGAAATGGTTCACTAAGTTTTTAACAAGGGGTGGAGAATGCTAGCAATTAGCTAAGTGTGTGCGTGCGTGCGTGCGACTGTGCGCACATGTGCTCCATAGACTTACAGGCGTTTCAGTATCCTGTAAAAAGGACCAATTATTTGACAACCACAGCGCAAGGTCTTGAAAGTGACTATATTAGTCACCAGCTTTCTCTTAATTGGAGTCAAACACTCACGTCGCCATAGTCTTTCATGTCCCTTACTGTGCCTTAAAGGAAAATGTCTCTCATTACAGTTATTAGTGGGAAATCCATCAATGACCATGGATAAATTAGGCATGCTTTGGATTTGAAAACAAATTCTGCTCGATTAAATCACTAATATGTTTGCAATCCATCATTAGAAGTCCTTTTTTTGCTCTCCAATTTTGCAATAATCTCGGGCTTCTAGGCCTGCATAGGCCTGCATCGGCCCTTCTAGGCCTGCATAGGCCCTTATAGGCCCTTATAGGCCCGTATAGGGCCCTTATAGGCCCTTATAGGCCCTTATAGGTCTGCATAGGCCTGCATCGGCCTGCATAGGCCCTTATAGGCCTGCATAGGCCTGCATAGGTCTGCACAGGCCCTTATAGGCCCTTCTAGGCCTGCATAGGCCTGCATAGGCCTGCATAGGCCCTTATAGGCCTGCATAGGCCTGCATCGGCCTGCATAGGCCTGCATAGGCCCTTATAGGGGCCTTATAGGCCTGCATAGACCTGCATAGGGTTTCTCTGCTGCCAATGACTGGAACGAATTGCAAAAATCATTGAAGCTGGAGACTACCATCTTCCTCAATAACTTTAAACATCAGCTGTCAGAGCAGCTTACCGATCAACGCACCTGTACACAGCCCATCGTAAATAGACCACCCTACTACCTCATCCCCATATTGTTATTTTTGCTCATTTGCACCCCAGTATCTCTATTTGCACATCATCATCTGCACATCTATCACTCCAGTGTTAATGCTAAATTGTAATTACTTCGCCACTATGACCTATTTATTGTCCTACCTTCCTATTCTTACTACATTTGCACACACTGTACATAGATTCTCTATTGTGTTATTGACTGTACGTTTGTTTATCCCATGTGTAACTCTGTGTTGTTGTTTTTGTCTTCTTTGCTTTATCTTGGCCAGGTCGCAGTTGTAAATGAGAACTTGTTCTCAACTGGCCTACCTGGTTAAATAAAGGTGAAAAATATATATATAATAATAAAAAAATGAACAGACCATCAGACATAGAGGCTTGTAAAAGAGGTTTTCAATGATCAGACCATCAGACATGGAGGCTTGTAAAAGAGGTTTTCAATGATCAGACCATCAGACATGGAGGCTTGTAAAATAGGTTTTTAATGAACAGACCATCAGACATAGAGGCTTGTAAAATAGGTTTTCATTTGTATTCGACTCTCTAGTTTTGGATTTGTTTGGTCTGGCTTTATTAAAATTCATGGCCAGCTAATGGTCGGTAAACATGTCAGTGCTTATTCCTCTGGCTGATACTCAAACTGTAAACTAAACATAGAGTGGATACGCCCTATAGGGCTAAATCTGTTAGCTTATGTCTTGTGAACAAAACGAGCCCATTCAACTTGAACTCAAAACAATCGGTGCAATGTTATTGACTAATGGAGGTACCCAAAACATGCTTCAACATCGTAGACTAAATAAGATGTTTGTTCAAGTGCCTCAGAGGTTTCATGGGAAACCATGTAATCATGTCCATTAATTCTCAGATGTTTGACTTATAAACTATATAGATTGCTAACGCAGGAAATGGCATGTTATGAAGACCAGATAGAAACTACTTTACATCCTATACAGGATTTAAATCAGGTTACTGGTAACGTATTGGTTACTTATATAACTGCAGGCTAATTCCTCCTGTCTCATTTGCCTCCGGTATGACCTCCAATCACATGCATTCCAAAAGACTCCCATGACCAAATCATTCTTAGAGAATACTTTGAGTTGGAGCTCGACATTAAGATGAACGATAAGGAACCAATGACTTCATACTGTAGGTCAGCATAGTTCACGTTCATTAGCTGAGGTCAATGAGTACATTATTGGGTTGGTTCTTGTGAACCCAGTGCCCCTTACTGGGTTCTGCCCTGCCCAGTTGTATGATGTGGTAGCTACAGTACAGTAGTTACGATAGGATGGGCTTCTGACCAGGGGAAAATTGGAGCAGAAATTACATTCACTCCATCTGCCATCTGCCCTCCCTCTCAACCCTGGGACAGGAAATCCTCCCTTTGATTGTGAAATGAGGGTCTGGCAGGTCGGGTTGAAGTGGAGAACAATCATTCCACCCTGCTGGTAAAGTACAGGACACTACCTGGGGTCTCTGCCTTGGAGCTGGCATGGCATTGACTGAGATGAGGGAGGAGGGTGGAACATAACCACACACTAATATACCGAAATGGACTGGAGTGGACAGACACAAGCAAGTATACACACATTTAAAAACACACACACACACAAATCAATCCATTGACTTGCACACTCACACATACTGTACATCATCATACTCAGAGTATGCCATCATTTTGCAAAACGTTGTACACTCTTAGAAAAAAGGGTTCTAAAAGGGTTCTTCGGCTGTCCCCATAAGATAACCCTTTTTGTTTATAGGTCGAACCCTTTTTTGTTCCAGATATAACTATTTTGAGTTCCATGTAAAACCCTCTGTGTAAAGGGTTCTAGAGTATAATGCTGTGCCCTGGACAGCCCTCTCTAAATGTTCAGTCATGTGCAAATGTTTCTCTTTTTTTCCCATGGAACCTTGAGCCTTGTGTGTTTAGCAAGTTCTTACCACTCAGCCAGCAGTTAAGACCACAAGTCCAAACAGTAAGGAAAACCGATCGCCTCTTCTTCCCATCATCCAACTCCCTCCCCGTCTCAATTAGGAGCATTTAGACTAGCGAGCATCCTCTCTCTGATCTCTCGGACCGCTTCAGCTGTGAGCTCATTTGTTTTCCAAGGACACGGCCGCCAAGCTCTTTCAAATAAACTGTCACTCAAATGTCCCCTATTTACACTCCTAAACATTGTGTTTTTAAAACAACATGCACCATCATAAAAACCATATTAAGAATTCTAGATCCGTAGCACATCCATATAAATCCCTGCTGGCATGTACTAAGTTTGATTGAGAATAGATTTTCTCTTTTAAACGAAAACAGACCAGATAGACAAAATATTTTCCCTCTCTGCTAATCAGATTTTGGTGTGCAATTTTGGGGGATTTATGTGAATATGACTGACTCTGTTGTCCGCGCTAACCTCTCTCTCCAAACGAATGACTCAGTGTGTGCTTCGGCAGGCGCCGAAGTGTAGATTTTCACAGTTGAACTTTCCACCAAAAACACAACTACATGAGCTGACTTATTAACTTGCTTTGTTCCATTCCTTCATTCCTTGGCTGGGGGGTCCCCCCTTTTTATTCCCCCCTCTCTCTCTCTCTCTCTCTCTCTTTCTCTCTCTCGCTCTCTCTCGCTCTTTTTCGCTCTTTCTCGCTCTTTCTCGCTCTTTCTCGCTCTTTCTCTCTCTCTCATACCTCTCTTCCTCTCTTTTTCCATCTCTCTCCCTTCTTCCCACCTTACAGTTAAGGGGTTCTTACAGTATATTTCCGAATCCTGTAGCCTGTAGCAGACAAATATACTTACAGATTCCGTTGTTGAGTAGCACTGACGTCTCACATGCTAAACTCCTCAGGGGGCTGAGAGAGAACATTAATGTGGCATTGGTGGCAGTAAACTTTTTACAATGTCACAGCATGTTACGTAAATCCATGGCCAAACCTCCCTCCGTGCACCAACAGCATACCCACAGGGGTTTTCTCTCATGCTTCCCCCATTTGCCAAACTGATGTGTATTATACTACAGTATAACCTTGTAATAACTTGTAATATTGTACATAACTACTTAATAGCTGGACTTGGTGGACTTCATACCAATGCACTGCCTACATTCACACCATATTCTGCATTAATAAAAACAAGAGGGCCTTTGACATGTGGCTTAAATGAATAAGTCTTCACCAACAACACATGTAAGAGTCATTATATACAATCTACATCATTTTAAGGTCCCCACTTCTACACCGTGTTGAGGTGATACAAACCAGGATTTTCCTTCAAATATATAACGTTATAATTGAGGCCTGAGCTCACCGCTCCCAGAGGAGAGCTTTGTGGTTAGTCGTCCCAGAACACTTAGTCTCTTCTTCTTCTTCTTCTTCTTCTTCTTCTTCTTCTTCTTCTTCTTCTTCTTCTTCTTCTTCTTCTTCTTCTTCTTCTTCTTCTTCTTCTTCTTCTTCTTCTTCTTCTTCTTCTTCTTCTTCTTCTTCTTCTTTATGAGGCCGCCATGTCTGGCCTACAGAACATCTATCTCGGGACTGGGCTGGGCCTCAGCCAGGAGAGACGGGGAACATGAAAATGCAGCGTTAAGACTTGGTCAAAATGTTCCCTGTTCCTCCGAACTGCAGTACATCATGGGTTTGACTCTTCCCACAAGACTAGGTTTTTGGTTGTCTAGATTCAAGATTACTTTGAATGAGTGGTTAGCTGTACAATGGGTTGAGGGTTAGGCTGTGGATATGTACGTTAGAGTGTTGGTCATGGCTGAGGTTTGGAACTATGGATTGCAGTCTACATGTTGGACCATTGGATTAGTGTTGTGAAGTCATACAGAGCTGTCCCTGCCCAGGTATGTTACCTGTCTGTCTCTCCAGGTGTGTACGTGCCGGCTGGTGCTGGAGTCGGACCAGGAGGGGCTGGACCAGGTGCTGGTCTCTACCCAGGTAACATGTTAGCTACCTACTACTAAACAGCGCAACACATTACACAACATGTCTCTTTATATACACTGGGGGCCAAAAGTTTGGAATATTATTCATTCAAGGGTTTTTCTTTATTTGCACTATTTTTTACATTGTAGAATAAAAGTGAAGACATCAAAACTATGACATAACAGATATGGAATCATGTAGTAACCATAAAAGAGATCTGACAGGTCATGAGTGTGCAAAACTGTCATCAAGGCAAAGGGTGGCTACTTTGAAGAATCTCAAATATAAAATATATTTTGATTTGTTTAACACTTTTTTGGTTACTACATGATTCCATATGTGTTATGTCATAGTTTTGATGTCTTCACTTTTATTCTACAATGTAAAAAATAGTGCATTTTTGTGGCATTGTTTATCGGTATGACACGATCACAAAGAACAATCAAACCACAACCTACCATCTAAAAACAGCACTTAAAAAAATACACACATTTACAGCACTACACACAAAATGTCTAGTAGTCAGCGCTACTGATTAAGATATACAGTGCATTCGGAAAGTATTCAGACCCCTTGACTTTTTCAACATTTTGTTAGGTTACAACCTTATTCTAAAATTGATTCAATAATTTTTTCCCCTCATCAATCTACACACAATACCCCATAATGACAAAGCAAAAACTGGTTTTTAGAAATGTTTGCGAATGTATTAATTAATTATTAATTTACATAAAAGACTCAAAATTTAGTTCAGGTGCATGCAGGTCCTTTCGCATTATTTTTTTTTTAACGTCAATATGCCTGTGCGTATTCAGTAAAAGGCACATATTGGGACATGAATGGGACACATATATTTAATTATTTTTCATTACAGTTATTTTTACAATAATTTTCCCTACCCTGTCTACCCTGACCGCACGTCACTGATAAAGTAGTACTTTACACAATCGATTAAACATGTCAGCATATCTCAATATCAAAACCAGGTATAAAACACACACAACATACACTACATGGCCAACACTATGTGGACGCGCCTTCAAAGTAGTGGATTCAGTTATTCCAGCCACACCCGTTGCTGACAGGTGTATAAAAATCAAGCACACAACCATTCAACACACATTGGCAGTAGAATGGCCCGTACTGAAGAGCTCAGTGACTTTCAACATGACACCGTCATAGGATGTCACCTTTCCAACAAGTCAGTTCGTCTGTCCTCGGTCGCAACACTCAGTACAGAGTTCCAAACTGCCTCTGGAAGCAATGTCAGCACAATAACTGTTCAATAGGAGCTTAATGAAATGGGTTTCCATGGCCAAGCAGCTGCACATTAGCCTAAGATGACCACGCACAACGGACGATTCTGGGTTTGGAGGATGTCAGGAGAACGCTACCTACCCGAATGCATAGTGCCAGCTGGTGGTGGAGGAAGAATAGCAATGGTCCGGGTTTTTCATGGTTCAGACTAGTTCCAGTGAAGAGAAATCTTAACGCCACAGCATACAAAGACCTCCTAGACGATTCTGTGCTTCCAACTTTGTGGCACAGTTTGGGGAAGGCCCTTTCCTGTTTCAGCATGACAATGCCCCCGTGCACAAAGCGAGGTCCATACAGAAATGGTTTGTCGAGATTGGTGTGTTGACCGACCTGCCCAGTGCCCTGACCTCAACCTCATCGAACACCTTTGGGATGAATTGGAAAGCCGACTGCGAGCCAGGCCTAATCGCCCAACATCAGTGCCCGACCTCACTAATGCTCTTGTGGCTGAATGGAAGCAAGTCCCTGCAGCAATGTTCCAACATCTAGTGGAAAGTCTTCCCAGAAGAACGGAGGCTGTTAAAGCAGCAAAGTGGGGACCAACTCCATATTAATGCCCATGATTTTAGAATGAGATGTTTGACGAGCAGGTGTCTACATACTTTTGGTCATGTAATGTAGATCATACAGTACAGCGTACAGCATACGACATACACCTTTCATGTTTCTAAACTTGTATGACTAAATTACAGAAGAAATAAAGGCACATGTTGGGTCATAGTGTATTATTGCAACCCACACTTTAACCATTAGCCCTGTGCCTTTAGTGTACAGTAATGCATGTCTCCATCTCAACCACAAACCAACCAACGACCACCACTGCTCTCTCTCTCCAAACCCACTAAGAGCCCACCGTGGCTGTTGAGTTCAGCACGTAAAACATTAACAACCTCCAGGACAGTTTAACCACACACCTCCGGCCTTAAAACCAGCCTTAACTGACGGGCAGGCCGAGAAGCGGATCACTCATATTGTTTTCTCTTGGTCATTACCGTCATACACAGAAACGCAATATCCCTTGTATGTTTTCTCTCTCGCGCCGTTCTATTTCCCATTGTACTGTAACATTTCCCTCTGGATAAGCATAGCTGTGCCCTAGGTTTTTACTGTAACAGCATTGAGGCCATAAATTACAGTGAAATATTATGTGAGGAAGTGTGAATGGTCAAACCGAGCCTCTGCATTCCGCCCCTGACTCTGAGAGGTTGGAAGATGTCTCTGGGATACGTGCACCCTATTATATACATGGTGCACTACCTTTGACTAGGGCCCTGGTCGAAAGTAGTACACTATATAGGGAATAGGGTGCCATTTGGGATGCAGCCTTGGAAGATTTAGAGACTCTTTCCAACCACAGTGGTCTAGTCTCTGTGTGGAGATATCTGGTCAGGTCAGAGCAAGAAGATTATCTAAGGCTCAAAAAGCAGGACGGATAGATTGAGGGAGGGAGGGAGGGAGGGAGTAGCCAGGGAGAGTGCTAAAACAAACGTCAAGCCTTTCACTGTAACATAACTCTTTCTTTCTGGTTCTCTTCTGTTTTCTTTTTCTTGTCTTGTTTTACCGACAGGAGCTGGTGGGATACCCACAGGAGCAGGCTACAAACCAGCTAAAACTGGTGGTGAGTAGAAACCACTTACTGTAATACCCTCCTCTAATAGTTGTCCCTTTGCTGGACTAATAGAGACATAATCTATGCTGCTGTTGAGACCTACAGTAATTCAGTGAACAACTATCACACCACCACAATTAACCCCCACACCACCACAATTAACCACCACACCACCACAATTAACCACCACACCACCACAATTAACCCCCACACCACCACAATTAACCCCCACACCACCACAATTAACCACCACACCACCACAATTAACCACCACACCACCACAATTAACCCCCACACCACCACAATTAACCCCCACACCACCACAATTAACCACCACACCACCACAATTAACCCCCACACCACCACAATTAACCACCACACCACCACAATTAACCCCCACACCACCACAATTAACCACCACACCACCACAATTAACCACCACACCACCACAATTAACCCCCACACCACCACAATTAACCCCCACACCACCACACTTTTTAAGTCCGTGTGGAGCTATTTCACAAAACTGCTGGAATAGAATAGTTAGTTGTGCATCTACATCTGCTAAATGACTCTTGGTGTGAGTTCTCCTCCACTGCACCACATGGCCACAAGCTAAGCTAATAGTTTAGTCATGGTGCTTCTTCTAATACCACTGTTGTTGTTGTTGGGTAAACACAGTGCTCAGACACAACCACTGTCATTAAGTCTGCTTTAACAAGGTGTTCAGGGAGTTACACTGTTCTCCTCACACCTATAAAACCACTGTGTGCTGTCCTGTCCCCCACCTGGGTGTGTTCTGTGTTGCTGTCAATGAATGGCTATGGAGTGAGGGAAGGGTTGTCTTATAGGCTTACATACTGTAGTAGGTGATGGTGATGATGGTGATAATGGTTATAATGACAATAAAGACGATGATGGTGATGGTAATCCCATGTAGTTCAGATGGTAGAGCTTGCAACGCCAGGGTTGTGGGTTCAATTCCCATGAGGGACCAGTATGAAAAACAAAAAGTATGAACATGCTAACTAGCTAACTGTAAGTCGCTCTGTGTAAGAGTGTCTGCTAAATGACTCAAATGTAATGACGAAGACCTGTTGTCTAACCAGACTTTATGTTCCCCCCAGCTGGAGGTTATGGAGGACGGGGGGGTGTTGGTGCTGGAGGTCTGGTCCTTGGTGGCGGGGCTGGAGGCATAGGAGCAGGAGGCCTCGGAGGAGGAGGTGTGTATTCATCTAAAGAACGTTGAAACTTGAGACTTCAACATTTATTTTAAAGCACTTACACTGTTAACTATAGCACTCTGTTTGAATGTGCAGTGTCAATGATGAAAATAAATGTGTTTATTAAACTTGACTGTATTTCTATTTTAGTGCATAATTTGTAGATTCATTATTTGGTGTTTTGATCAACAGGAGCCGGTGGAAAGGGCCCCAAACCTGGTAAGCTATCTGCTCTAACTTTTTCGACACCATTTTATACAGTTCTGTAGAAGGCACAAGGCAGGTACCGGTACTGTACCAGAATAGTCTGGTAGTATCAAGTCAGAGTATCCTGCTATGCTTTTAACTTTTAACCTTACTGAAGTGTTTTAAAGAGGAAGGAAATTAGAGTTCTTGATGAGAGCAGGAGGTGGGTAATGTAACTATTAGCTAATATGTATAGAATGCATTAGAGTGCATGTCAATGACGGACGAGACCTGTAGTGTAGCATACAGTAGTTCAATGAAGGGCTACCTCTCTTGACGGACTGTCAGCCACATCTCGCTTATCACCCCTGTGTTTTCATCGTGGTTTGGTTGCCCCGGTTTGGCAGCTGTTTGGGAAGTCCTGACTGGGGTTTGACCCGGTGCCGTTCCATTGATGAGAACAGGGGAACCCTGTCTCCTCCATCTCTCAACCCCTCCTCCTCTCTTACATCACTACATCCCTTCACCCCTCCTCAACCCCTATACGTCCTAGACTGAGTGATGACAGGCAGAGTGAACTCCCACCATCACCGCCTCAACACGCTGATTAATGTTTTTGTAACGTTAGGCCGACACAATATCTGGAAACCTCTGTGTTGAAGTTTTGCCACTGTCTTTTTCCACTGATACTGTACTGTAAATATTGTTTTTGCTATATTCCAGTGTGGAACACAGTATTAGGACATTAGTAATGTTCAGCCATTATTTAATTTCCTAAAGCAGTGGTGATTTCATCTAGGCCACCACCACAAGGAGAGATAAGGAATGGAATAATGGTCTTAAAGTCTGATAAGATTTAGAACTGCTTATTGTAGGCTACTTGTGTGTTTCTCGGAAAAGTCATACAGTTTCAGAAATCTGTTTTGTAAAAGCGTCCTAATACTGGATATTAGGTGGAAATTATTTTGGCTTTTGGAAGAGTTAGAGATCTCTCTCTCCTCTCTCCTCTAACTCTCTCTCTCTCTCTCTCTCTCTCTCTCTCTCTCTCTCTCTCTCTCTCTCTCTCTCTCTCTCTCTCTCTCTCTCTCTCTCTCTCTCTCTCTCCCTTTCTCCTCTCTCTCTCTCTCTCTCTCTCTCTCTTTCTCTCCCCTTTCTCCCCTCTCCCCTCTCCCCTCTCTCTCTCCCTCTGCAATTTGAATGGAACGAGAACAAGATATTAGTAGTCACAACAGCATTGTAATGCAAGATTTGGTGTTTCACTCGAGGGCACTTGGCTGGAACCAGCTAACTTTCTACATAGAGATGAAGTTTCTATTATAAACAAAGGAGCAACGTTTACCTCTCTCCTCTCACTCTCTCTCTCCTCTCTCTCTCTCTCTCTCTCTCTCTCTCTCTCTGTCTCTCTCTCCTCTCATCTCTCTCCTCTTTACTCTCTCCTCTCTCTCTCTTTCTCTCTCTCCCGTCTCTCTCTCTCTCTCTCTCTCCCTCTCTCTCTTCTCTCCCTCTCTCCTCCTCTGTTTTTTTCCTCCGTCTCTCGAACAAGTCATTAAGTTTCAGAAATCTGTTTTGTATTTAATTTAAAGCATTTAATATTGGATATTAGGTGGAAAATGTATTATTTAGACTTTTGGAAATGTTAGAGATCTCTCTCTCTCCTCTCTCCTCTCTCCTCTCTCCTCTCTCCTCTCTCTCTCTCTCCCCCTCTCTCCCTCCTCTCTCTATCTCTCTCTCCTCTCTCTCTCCTCTCTCTCTCTCCTCTCTCTATCTCTCTCTCCTCTCTCTCTCCCCTCTCTCTCCTCTCTCTCTCCCTCCTCTCTCCTCTCTCCTCTCTCTCTCTCTCCCCTCTCCCCCTCTCCCCTCTCCCCTCTCTCCCTCCTCTCTCTATCTCTCTCTCCTCTCTCTCTCCTCTCTCTATCTCTCTCTCCTCTCTCTCTCCCCTCTCTCTCCCCTCTCTCTCCTCTCTTCTCTCTCTCTCCTCCTCTCTCTCTCTCCTCTCTCCTCCCTCATCTCTCTCTCCTATTTGCTCTCTCTCTCCTCTCCGTCTCCGTCTCCGTCTCTCTCTCTCTCTCTCTCTCTCTCTCTCTCTCTCTCTCTCTCTCTCTCTCTCTCTCTCTCTCTCTCTCTCTCTCTCTCTCCTCTCCTCTCCTCTCCTCCCTCTCCCTCTCCCTCTCCCTCTCCCTCTCCCTCTCCCTCTCCCTCTCCCTCTTCTCTCTTCTCTCTTCTCTCTTCTCTCTTCTCTCCTCTCTCCTCCCAGTCCCTCCAGGCTGCTCCCAGTCCCTCCAAGCAGGCAATGTGGGATAACATATGGGGCTGTTTTTTTCCTCCGTCTCTCGAACAAGTAATTAAGTTTCAAAAGCATCTAATATTGGATATAATGTGGAAATTTTATTATTTTGGCTTTTGGAAGAGTTAGAGATCTCTCTCTCCTCTCTCCTCTCTTCTCTCTCTCTCTCTCTCCTTTCTCCTCTCCCCTCTCCCCTCTCACCTCTCCCCTCTCTCTCTCTCTGCAATTTGAATGGAACGAGAACAAGAGATTAGTAGTCACAACAGCATTGTAATGCAAGATTTGGTGTTTCACTCGAGGGCACTGGAACCAGCTAACTTTCTACATAGAGATGAAGTTTCTATTATAAACACAGAGCAACGTTTACCTAAGTTGTCTCACAAACCCTGGGTGGTTTGGATCCATACAGATCAATTAGCCTTTGTGTAGATGGTAATGTGATAGTTGGCTGAGGTACTGTAGCTACACGCTAACATGAAATAGTGCAGGTAGGGACAATGTTTAAGGAAACCAAACACCGCCAGGTTTTCAGGCCAGGGGAGGGTTACACTGTCCATTGACCTGTTGAAAGAGTATTCTATCCTGAGCTAAACAGATGTGAGGATTGGTTTTTAAAACCAGACACCTGTTGCATCCTAAAATTCTCATGTGGATTCTTTCCCCCTGCCGAGACCCACTTGTCATCATAACCTCTCTGGTGATTGAAGCTTGAAGTGGAGCATCAGCTGCATACCTCAGACACACACCTTGATCCTGGCACACACACTAACACACACACCTTGGCCCTGACAGAGAACAGCAGC
>CM042379.1:7099190-7177893 GCA_023634145.1 Thymallus thymallus
AAGTTACTATACTCAGTACCACCTGTGTTCTCGCGATGGTCTCTTTGTGTTCCTGTGGTGTTGTTCGTTCTGCTGACCATGTTCTCACAGTTATTAGCGGTTGGCGGTCAGTGGAAGATGTTGACTCTCCCATGTGTCTCCTGGCCTGGTCTCCTCAACTTCTCTTCCATATACAATCTGCCAGTGTTCTGGACTGAAGCCTCCACCTCTCCCCTTGACTGTTTGCTGCCAGTGGGCCCCTGCCTGTACAGCCTCCCTCTCCTCAAACCCCCTCCCTCCATTCCCCTCTTCTAACCCTTCCAGTGTGTCTGACTGTGCAACCCCAGCCTCTCCCCAGCCTCTCCCCCTGCACAATGTCTGCCAGTGGCTTTGGTCTGGAGCGAGCAGCTCTCTCTGCATCCATCTGGCAGAGAGGCCTAAGTGTTGTTTATGCAGAGATGAGAAATCTCTCCGCTCTCATTTCCCCAGCCGTCCATGAAGCTAAATCATCACTGGACCGACCTCAGTTACAGTCACTGTCAGACTAGGGCTCTATTCAATCCGATATCGCAGAATTCAGCGTAATTAAAATTTAAAGGCAATGTTCCTGCATTAGCGGAGACTGAAATTAGCGGAGACAAGAAATTTCCCCCTCGGGGATCAATACAAGTATCTATCTATCTATCTATCTGTCTGTCTGTCTGTCTGTCTGTCTGTCTGTCTGTCTGTCTGTCTGTCTGTCTGTCTGTCTGTCTGTCTGTCTATCTATCTATTCACGGTAAACGCTGCATATTTAATCTCAATCGGAAAGTACCTATACAGTTTTATCACGCATCTGTAACGCTTCAGCGATACAGATTTAATAAAACCCTACGTCATAAGCCTGAGTCTTCTGTTGGCACAGTATAAACATGGTGTGAATCAATCACCGTTTTTTTCAATCACATCATTTAACTTGACAGCGTTAATCGCCTAATAGCTACATTACCCTACTATTTCGGAAAGCTGGTTACATTATGCAGCTCCCAACTCTACGTACTGTTACAAGCTTCAACACATAGGCATAATGGGCTTGTATGAAATGTGGGTAGGTTTATTATCCTATACTCACTGTAAAGGATGCTTTGTTGGTGTCTTAGCTGATACCTGCTGTCCCATGTCTGTTACCGTATCATGTTACGACTGGATTTGCTGTGTGATTGTGGTGTATTATTCATCACTGACAGATGATCTCTCTCTCTCAGTGGTTCATCCCATGTGTTGATATGGCTGGCCTGTGAACGCATTGTGTCGTAATTGACAGGGTACTCTAAAAATGCTTTTGAGGATGACCTGAATGAACCTGAAGGTGTGTGAGGGAGATAGAGATAGAGAGAGAGAGAGAGAGGTGTGTTTGCGTATGTGTGTGTGTGAGAGAGAGAGAGAGAGAGAGAGAGAGAGAGAGAGAGAGAGAGAGAGAGAGAGGAGAGCGAGAGAGCGAGAGAGAGAGAGAGAGAGAGAGAGAGAGAGAGAGAGAGAGAGAGAGAGAGAGAGAGAGAGAGAGAGAGAGAGAGAGAGAGAGATAAAGAGACAGACTGTGTCCGAATATCCATACTTGCGTTCTTAATAGTAGGCTTTTTGGTATGCGTTTAAAAGTATGTGCCATTTCGAAAATGTATTATGCTTTAAATGCCAGGGTGTCGTGCTTATTTAGACTGCACACTATTGAGGAAGACAACCGTCTTTTCACACCCACTTGTGTTTGACAGAATATGGGACGTACTCCACAAAAATAAACAAATGGCGGGGAACAGGCAGTAAATTACGCCTTCTCAGTACGGACGATAAGTATGTTCATATTTGTTGGTTACTGCATATGTTTTTACTTATCAATAATAGTATGTAGTATTTTTTTTATTTTTTTTATTTCACCTTTATTTAACCAGGTAGGTCAGTTGAGAACAAGTTCTCATTTGCAACTGCGACCTGGCCAAGACAAAGCAAAGCAGTGCGACAAACACAACAACACAGAGTTACACAGTAAACAAACATAGTCAAAAGGTTAGTATGATTAGTACACAGTATGTTGTTTTAGTAAGTAGTAGGAAAAACAGAGTTCGGGCACGCTAATGCTAGTATCATTTCTCAACCCTGACTTGTCAGAAAAGTATTGAGCAGGCAGGCAGTGAGATGCATATGTGGACCATCTGGGTGATGTTATGTGCATCTCCAGCTTTACATACCATGGTTACTGGCTCCATGGTTACTGGCTCCATGGTTACTGGCTACATGGTTACTGGCTCCACTGTTTTTCTCTAACTGCATGTCCTGACCATCACTCTCCTCAGACGTAATAAATCATGGACCGAAATGAGCAGGTATTTGTGGTTGAAGTGTATGTGTTTGTGCGTGCCTGCGTGTGTGTGTGGGGGCAGGTACACGTGTTGACCAGTATGAGAGATGGGTCTAGGGATATACTCCTGACCTATTGTAGGGCTCAGCGCTGGCACAGCAACTGTGATATTCCTTTGGACCAGCATGAAAAAGTACCGGGATAGCAGCACTTCAGAACCTTTTTCTCTACTCTCTCTGGTACAGAGCCTTAAGAAAGGCTGAGGAGAGCCAATCGTAAGGGAGAGTAGGAGGCTGTGTGGTTGGTTTGAAAGGGGAAAGAGCAACATACTGTATGAATTGTGACAAAAACAATGATGTCATTCATCGCAAACTCAATGAGTGGATATGTCATGACTCATGACTCACACTGCTCTCTATGAGGGCGGCAGGTAGCCTAGCGGTTAGAGCGTTGGGCCAGTAACCGAAAGGTCGCTGGTTCGAATACCTGTGCTGACATGGTGAGATACACTTGTCGATGTGTCCTTGAGCAAGGCCCTAATTTGCTCCAGGGGCTGACCCTGTAGGTAGGCTGTTATTGTCAATAAGAATTTGTTCTTAGCTGACTTGCCTAGTTAAATAAAAAGAGTGAAATCATTAAATAATTCTTTACATCAAGGCATGTGATAAGACAGATGCTTTCATGGTGAGATGGATGGAGGTTCGGTGGGGTTAGTTAGAAGCAAATGGAGGATGGAGGTTTGGTGGGGTTAGTTAGAAGCAGATGGAGGTTCGGTGGGGTTAGTTAGAAGCCGATGGAGGATGGTTCGGTGGGGTTAGTTAGAAGCAGATGGAGGATGGAGGTTCGGTGGGGTTAGTTAGAAGCAGATGGAGGATGGAGGTTCGGTGGGGTTAGTTAGAAGCAGGCAGCTCTGACGTGGAAGTCACTGGGCATGTAAGCATATATACTTTACACTGTGCGTGTGTGTGGTGTGAGTGGACGTCACTAGGCAGGGCTCAGCTAGGCTAGGCTTGGGCCAGTGGCTTCGCTGTAATCCACATAAGTGCAATGGATCGTTTTACAACAGCCTGTAAATTGGTGCCATTTGAAAGGGCTGCTCGCCCCCTCAGAGTGTGTGTGTGTAAATGTATGTCTTGGTGAATTTGGGTGTATATTAGCTAGTTTGTGCGAACACGTGCATCGCTGCCAGGCTCGGCACAGAGTATCTATCAACCGCAGGACAAACCGATCAGAACCCAGACCAATTCTTATAACGACCAAGTGAAAATAATGATCCTCAACAGCGTGGGAAAACCAGGAAAAAGGCTAGGTGGGCCCAGAAAATGTTTCTAATTCCTCCAGCTTTTATTCCACTCATTTGGGCCTGGACACTGGCCCAAAGGCATAGACACAAACTGAAGGAGAGAAGCCCAGAGGCCTGGGCCTGAAACCACCACCACCCCGGCCTATTTGTAGAAGCCGAAACTCTCTGACAGTTCAGTACTTGGGGTCCTCTGGCAGGGACAGGGCTTTGGAACGTCTCTCTGACAATGACTCCATGGAAAGAAAGGAGAAAACAAAGAATTATGAGCCTGGCTTGTTGTCACCGACCAGGGGAGTGTGTGTGTGTGTGTGTGTGTGTGTGTGTGTGTGTGTGTGTGTGTGTGTGTGTGTGTGTGTGTGTGTGTGTGTGTGTGTGTGTGTGTGTGTGTGTGTGTGTGTGTGTGTGTGTGTGTGTGTGTGTGTGTGTGTGTGTGTGTGTGTGTGTGTGTGTGTGTGTGTGTGTGTGTGCGTGCGTGCGTGTGTGCGCGTTTAATTAGTCCAGCATGCGTCTTAGATCCGCTCCACATAACTGCTTCATGACTGACGGCTTGGAGAACCTGGAAGTGACAAGGAGCAGGGGAGGTCACCAGAGGGAGAGAAGGGGGGATGAAGGAGGAAGGAAGAGAGATGAAGAGGGGAGCTACGGCGTGTCTGGAATCACCACTAGTACCTAATGCCACTCCTCCTTTCCCTGATCCAACTGTGCTACTAACACAAGAATGCACCGTACCCAGTTGAACTTGAAGCCACTACATCATCCTGTATCATGATGATTTGATTACTGATACCATCGGCTGTAATGACAGTGCAAGACATCTATTATGATGTCTACTGGGCCAATAATGTGAAATTTGACATCAATCCATAGCTGAGGCTGGGGGCTGGAGTCCACCTGTCAGTCACAGCTAACCACAGACTCTCCAAGGACATGGGAGCGGATTGTAGTTTTAATGATATAGACATCGACAGGATCTCAGACTCACGCCTTATCAGAACATCAGTGGACAATCTCAGACTATCTCACTGGCTATGTCATTACCAGTGTTGGATATAGATCAGCACATATCCAGGGCTGGGAAAGTAGAAGCCTAGTGTTCTGTATGCTAGCTCCGTTAGGCTCCACACTTATAATCTCTGGCCTCGATAATCTACGGTGACTGCAGTCTCACACTTGTCATGTTTGGGATTCTACTCCACTGGAGACAGAGAGGAAGAGGTCCCAGAGATCTCCAGGGCATTCCGGAGTTCTGAAGCTCCTATCCCAGGTCTCAGCTCTCACCGCCCCACCTGCTGTCAGTTACTGTGGAACCCTGCCATGGAATTCTCCACTCTTAAATGAAACCCTTCACCAGCCCCAGTTGCGAGAGACAGGGGGGGTGGGGGGTGGATCTATCTATCTTTCTCTCCTCTTCATGTTTGGCTCTCTCTGCCTGCTCTTTTTAACTCAACAGGCCTGATTTGGAGAGCCGCTGTGACCCGACCTCACCAGACAAGACTGGACTAGATGATTAATTAAAAAATATATATTTCACCTTTATTTCACTAGGCAAGTCAGTTAAGAACAAATTCTTATTTAAAATTGTGCGCCACCATATGGGACTCCCAATCACGGCCGGTTGTGATACAGCCTGGAATCGAACCAGGGTGTCTGTAGTGACACCTTTAGCACTGAGATGCAGTGCCTTACACCGCTGTGCCACTTGGTAACAGAGAGGAGAGAATAGGAGGGCATTTTAGAGACACTACTGAAACCAGACCCACTGTTCTCTGTTACATGAGCTCTTCTCTATTATCCATACTGTAGCTACAGACTCAGACCGAGAACATACACAATGTTTGTTTTGCCAGTTTGTCGGGCCAGCTACAGTCCAATGTTGATGTAGTATGTGATAGGTACATTGGTCCAGTTTGTCATTCGTCACATTTTAATTTATGAAGAAAGTATGGTGTGCCCAATACACTTTTTCTAATCTGTTTCAAGAAAAACACAATATTCTACCTCACCAGGTACACATACTGTACCACTGACTGCACAGCTGCAACAACAAGAGATCCCTTCTGAATAGAAATTCTATTTTAAATGATTACGTGATTGAATTAAATCATGCAATAATACAATTATTAATAACCTGGGGCACCATTGGTGCAGAGTTACCAATTCCAGAAAATAATTATTCTGATATTTTATAACAGTCAATCATTAACCATACCTCTTATCATTCTCATTCTAATGATCGTAAGATCTAAATCTGCACAAACCCTAGCGAACAGGATGAAAACAGCAATACACAAATTGGCTTAATCATTTATTTACTAACTAGCTTAATAAACACACAGAATTACATATATATACAACAGGATAGATCATACAGTGATTGCTAATCATGTCATGAAAAGTCCCTAGTGGACTAACCCGATATGACGGCTGGTTACACAAAGGAAGGGGGTTGGGTTTTAATGAAATGAGCGGGAGAAAGAAACAAATTGATGAAGTCTCTATCGGACATGGGAAGTTATGGCCAAACGTAAACACAAAATCTTTAATAACCGCCCATTCGGAAAAATGAAATGCAATTATATATTTACTCTTGAGCTTGGCTTCGGTAGATGGGTCGAAGACAGAAGATCGCAATTGTCCTTTGGAGAGTCTTTCTGGTCGTGAGTTCATACCATTTTGCCATACTCGGCTCACGCAATGTTCTGGCTGGTCTAGTCGAAATTCACAATTTTAACATGCCGATTGTCACCGCCACGTTATCTTTTCATGTAGCTTTCGTTAGATAGAGTTGTAGTTCAATTTAGCCCTTTTAAAACGCATGGACACCAGTCCTAGCGTCATCGAGAACTGGGGTTGACTTTCGTCAACAGGCTTTTGTACTGGGGGAAAGGCGTGTTTCATGAGTCTCAACCAACGTCTGTTCACTTGGTTGTGGCCACTGACTTGAGCATATGTTTACTTGCAAACAAAGGCGAAAGTGTGATGCATTAAACCACATTATTATTCTCTCTGTCTCGGGTCCACTGCCGTTTCCATTAGCCAGATGGTGTCTCTGCTGTGGCTCACATGTCTCACCTAGATAGACGGCCATTTTGGCTTACGTATACTATAATGACCTGTCAGTAATCTGCTAATCCAATGTCTAAACATCAAATAACAGCACCTTGTAGAAGAAACAGTGTGTTTCACAGCTAGTCAAGGTCAGGTCGACAGAGTTTCCAAGTGTGCGGTTCATTACAACAAACAAACTTGGGTCTTGCAGTACACTTGCTTCCAACAAGTTAATGTGTGAGCTAAGACAGACATGTTTGTGTGAACTGATATACTGTAATAAAAGGCCTGCCTGTTGGAGCTGACAGGTCTGAGTAAATATGACTAAAACAAAGGCCTGCCTGCTGGAGCTGACAGGTCTGAGTAAATATGACTAAAACAAAGGCCTGCCTGTTGGAGCTGACAGGTCTGAGTAAATATGACTAAAACAAAGGCCTGCCTGTTGGAGCTGACAGGTCTGAGTAAATATGACTAAAACAAAGGCCTGCCTGTTGGAGCTGACAGCTTTTGTACTGAGCTCTTATATGTCTCCGTGATGCAATCTGTGGAGGGTTGCCAATCAGCAAGGGTCCGGACGGACATGTTGCTGTGTTCTCTTAACCTTAAAGAGAAAGAGACATGACTTTGAGGACATTACGGTTACTGTAGAGTAGCTTCCCTTTCAGCTGTTTTATAGAAGTGAGATCCAGTGATCTTGGAGCCAGAGAAAATGTAGCCCTGTGGTGACTGGGAAGGGCTTGCTGTCTCTACTGTCTTTGAACCTGCTTTGAGAGTCTGCCCAATCTCTCTCTTTCTTCTTCTCTTTCTCCTTGCCTTCCTCTCTCTTTCTCTCACACACACACATATGGTCCCTCTCAGGAAGGGTTGGTGGTGTCTGCCTTTCGTCTCCTGGTCTGTGATCAGAGGGTTCAGAGCAGCGTTGCAGGTGGCGGTCAACCCTGAGTGCTGAGCGTGTCTCACACAGCCAAAGAGAAAGAAAGAGACTGTGTTTGAGGAGACTGTGTTTGAGGAGGAGATATGGAGGAGGTAGGATTAGCAGAAGGGCATCTAGCTTAGTGTGGTGGGGATGTCAACGCCTTGGCAGGATGTTGTTTTGACTGGAGGATTTACTTTTTTGATACTTTTGATACTTAAGTATATTTAAAACCAAACACTTTTAGACTTTTACTCAAGTAGTATTTTACTGGATGACTTTCACTTTTACTTAAGTATGACAATTTAGTAACTTTTCCACCACTGCCTCTAAGCTACTGTATGCCAGACAGCCCTATAGGGATGTCCAGTATTTACATTGTAGGCCTGTATCAGGTCGTAGTCCACATGCTTACACTGGACCTCATGCTGGTTCTCTCCACTTCCTCAACCCAGTGCACTACGACCCCTGTAAAACCCAGCGGCCCAGCTACTGCTAATAGACTATGACAATCATGTAAGAATTATACTAACACTCCCAGTGACTTACTCACTCCCCTCTGGGCTGGAGGAGGTCACAGAGTAGGTTGTGTTTACTTATTAGTCATGTCGGCACCCAAAACCTACGTGTGCGCTGGTCAGCTAGCTCCTCGATTTAACATTTTATTTGTTAACTCTGTCACGAGAGACTAAGTGAGCAGAATTTACCTACTGTCTACAGCTAGACTCAACTTCCTCCTTCCCAGGGCCAGAGACTGGGTCGGCCTGCTAAATGCTAACTATATCCAGGTCATGACTCTTGGTTACTGGTACAGTATTTAATGCCGTTTTGGTCATGTTTTATCAACCTATTAAAAAGTAAATTAAGTTCACGACAGTAGGAGTGTCCAATAACTGAATTATCTGCTACTTTTTCTTTGTCAGGGGTGGCTGGCTCTGTGTGTCTTCGCTAGTTATCGTGTAATGTGGAGGATGAGGTTTTTGGGGGGGATTGTGATTATTTTTCTGTCTGTAATTGAATGAATTACAATGTGAAGGTTTAGCCACAGGTCAACGGCTGATTTAGGATTGCGAAATATGTAAAGGTGGCGAAAGCAGAGCTTTTCTCGCTGCCTGAGTTTCCCTCTGTTCCCCCTTCTTCTCCTACTTCTCTCCCTCCTTTCCCCCCTTCTCCCCCGCCTCCTCCCCCTCCCGCTGTTCTTGTCAGCAATAAGAAACCCAAGCTGGAATATGACTTAATTTATGTATGATTACCATGTGGGAAGAATATGTTTTTCTCCCCATAGAGACGTGTGCCAAAATCCTGTTTCCGCGGCAGCCACTACAGAATAGTTGTTCCTCTCCGCCTCTGACTCCCTCTAGTGGTCACAATCTGACATTACCACCACCAGCACTCCTGCAGACCTACTATATACAACCAAGTCAAACATCTATCTTCTATCCACAACCTATGCACTTCATGTGGATCTGAAATGATGTTGTTCACTAACCCTGACTCATACTCTCTCTCCCTCTCTCTCCACTCTGAGGTTATGGAAACCTTGGTGGTGTTGGGGGCGGTGGTCTTGGTGGTGGAGGATATGGAGCTGGTCCTGGAGCAGGTGCTCTAGGAACAGGAAGCTTTGGAGGAGGAGGAGGATATGCTAAGCCTGGAGGTACAGTAGCACAGTGTGACTTCACGTTCTTGGACCACCAGTAATACTGACCCTGTGTCTTAGTGCTGTTAATATTATGCTAAATGACCACTTAGGCTACCCATGACTCCTGGCCACATTAGAGCACTTCACAATATGACACAATGAGACACTGAGAGTGTTGAAGGGTTGGGTTAATAACCACACCTCTCTGCTCATGGCTTCCGTCCCCCGTCACTCTCCTCAGCTGGTTATGGAGGAGGCTTGCCGTATGGAGGCTCGCCGTATGGAGGGGGTGGTGCTGGGGGCTTCTTCCCTGGAGGTGGGCTGGGACAGAAGGCAGGACCCAAGCCAGGCTATGGGGCAGGAGGTGGACTACAACCAGGTACTGTACAGACGGAAGAGATTCTCAAAGCCATGTTTCTTTACTGTCCTTCTGTGGACCAGCATTGGTATTGCAATTTACATTTTTGTCATTTAGCAGATGTTCTTAATCAGAGCAGCTTACAATTAGTGCATTCGTCTTAAGATAGCTAGGTGAGATGTTTTGCAATAAACATTTTTGCAATATGTCAGAGCTATAATCTTTGTTTCTTTTGGGCTGTGGTGCAGGGTGGACTACAGCCAGGTACAGTACACACTACACAAGACAGGAGAGATACTTAGAGCTTTGTTTCTCAACCTCCATTCTGTGGGCAATCCATGCAGCGGTCCATGTGATAAGATACTATAGTTTACAAGTCCTCACGTTTCCAAGTCGTAGTTTTAAACAAAACTGTACTCCAAAGAGTAGAACCATGGCTTGCCAGTCCCTGGTGCTAACATGTTTGAGAAACACAGGCCCTAGACTAGAGAGTTGTGTGGGTGGAGTCTGTTTAAAAAAAACATTTTATTGCCACTTAATAATGTTGCTAATGATTTTTCTGTGTTGTGGAATGCTATAAAACAACCAAATACATACAAATCACATCAATCTATAATCCAACCTTTTGTTTCTGTATTTCTCTACAGGCTATGGCGGTGGTGGATTGCAACCAGGTCTAGGTGAGTGGCATGGGCGTCATGTTGGCACCCAAGGTCCCATGGCCAATTGAAATCCAACAGTCACAGCGGCCATTTTAGAACTAGTGAGCTACTTTCTGTATATACTGCACCTTCTGTATCGCTTGTTCACTGGAGCTGGAGGAAAGCGTCCCAAACCACCCAAAGGAAGTTACATTATATTCCCCATAGACTAGAGACACAAGAAAGCAAAGGTTATCTGAGTTTAAAAAGCAGTCACTAACTGTAAAACGTTCAATAACTTATATAGGTTTGTGTGCTCACGTTATAAGAAAACGTTTCAAATCAATTGCATCCCAACTTTTCACATGATTTATAGGTTGGCGTAGTCTAGATATAGCAAGCAACGATATTGCCTGAACTACATTGTTGTAGAGTATGTGTGTACATGTTCAATGAAGGGTATCATGGCCTAGCACTATGGCAAAGAGCCTGCGCTTAAATATTGGTTGGCAGTCAACAAGGCCCTTAGTCACAGACCAATACAGCTCTTGTGCAATGCCCCTCAACACTATCTTGACTCTTTTCATGGTATTCCAACAAAATAATCCCATTCCACCCAAACCCCTTTCAGATAGAACAGAACAGCAGCATTCCTCTCCATTCTTTCTGTTGCCAGCCTTTTCTTGTCTCTCTGAATCCCCTTGTTCGTTCACCACATACTAAAGGCACTGCGTAATGTCTGCTCCTTGGAGAGAAGGATTGGTGGATTTTAAGATAGAAAGAGAAGGTTAAACAAGTAAATTAAAACTTTTGATCCGACTGCCAAGCCACCAAGAACCAGAGCTGACAGCTCATTTCCTGCGTAGGGGATAACCAGAGAGCCAAAGAAATTAAGCATTTGATGACGCAAGACGAATGCCATGCATTATTGAGGTCTGTGTCCCAAATGGCACCCTATTCCCTACATAGACTTTATACGGAATAGAGTGTCATAGAGCCTCTGCCTCTCAGAACAACTCTGGATAAAGATTAGCATTGTCCACATTCTTTGATCACTGTGATGTTAATGATGGTGACGATGATGTTGGCATACTCAGGGGGACCTGGAGGTGCAGGAACAGGAGCTGCAGTGCCCGCAGGAGGTAAGACACAAACACAGCTCAAATCATGCCATCCAGTCCTACCTTTTTCTCTTGACAATATTCAATGTTTCATCATTATCCTCTAGATGTTTAATGTAGCTACGCTGATTCTTAATATTGACTGGGGACTCACTAGTATATGAGTAGTTGTAACTACAGTATGTAATGTCTCTCCCATGTGTTTCTCTCAGCGCCTGTTATTCCTCAGACTGGCCTACCTGGAGGTGGGCTGGGACCTGGTGCCGGAAAAGGAAAAGCTTCAAAAGGAGGAGTGCCAGGTGAGCGTGGGTTTATGTGACTCTGCATGTGTACAAAATGCGATGAATGCCATTGGATGCAGGATCAAACAATTGCTTTTCTTGGTCTTTGCAGGTGTGGGGGTGCCTGGACTTTATCAAGGTGGCCAGGTGCCAGGACAAGGTGTCTCTTCTCTTCCTCTGAAAGTCCACATAACAAACCCACATGAATCACAGTATATCACAGTGTTTCACCATATCATATCCTCTGGGGCTTAATATAGGTTGATGTAACTCAGTTATTTGCATGCTGTGATATCCATTCTAGGCTGAATATTTTCAAGGTATTTTACAAATATCTGCAAATAAAATCCCTTTTCTCCCAGGTAACCAGGTTAGACAAAACCGGAAATGTCATTCAACAGCTTTTATAAAGCATAAAAATAGTATGTCTGGATTTGATTAGAGCTTTGATCAGCATGAACATTCTAACCTGATGCTACCTGAGCCTGATGAGCCATATATTAAATACATTTTATGAGCCCTACATTAAAGACATTTAATGAGCCCATGCTCAAAAAACCCCAAATGATTGTGCCTTTATCCAATACATGGCCTACACGACAGAAAAACTTAGAAGCCCATAGATGTAGCTAGCTATGTGCTCTCTTGGGTAAATAAATTAAACTAGCTCCAGTAGGCTAATCTTTTTAGTGTGAAATGTATTACTGTATTGTATTGTATTGTACGGTATAACGATAAAGCAGAAGAGAACATGCAGCCTACAAAGTTACCAGAATAGGTTAGCGAATTAGATTTTACATTTTGAAATTTAATAGGGCCTATTTGTATAATTAGTAGGCTGCTAATAATATTTCCCTTAATATTATTAGCCTATCTCCTCTTTCTCTCTCTGTTGCTTCATTCCTTCCTCGCTTTCAACAGTTATCATCTTCATCATTCTAATGACTTCCTTGAATAATACAGGACTAGAATTAAATGCAGAAGGCTTTCACTTCGCTTCACGAAGATTGAATTGTTATGGGTCTGAATGAATAACTGCTATAGCCTACCGCCATCGCGCGTTCGCTCTTCTTTCAAACTACCTGTGAGTTCTATTGGCTGCTGTGATTTAACATTCAGCAAACAAGAGTGTGCATCCCTCTTCAAATAGTCTACTAGTGTAAGAAATGCAAAAAAAAATTATGTCCAGCAAGCTATTCTAGTCTAGCTTTTTCTGCATGGGACTCCAAGAGCTAAGGAGCATTTTTTACGGAGAGGCCAGCGTGTCACAGCTGGGTGTAAGCATGAACCAAGGTGCAGCGCTATAGTAGTTAGACATCTTTATTAGAGGAACCAAAACAGTAAACAAGATCAAAAGGGCAAACACAACGTGTGCAAAGCACCTATTCACAAACAATATCCCACAACACAGGTGGCAAGGCAAGCACCTTAAATAGGATCCCCAATTAGAGAAAACGCATAGCAGCTGCCTCTAATTGGGGACCAAAACACAAATTAACCATAGAGTTTGCCTAGCTCTCCTGTCAGGCCCTGATAGTGACAAACATAGAGAAGCCAGAGGCCTCCCTACGGTCAGGACCTGACACAGCGGAGCACAGGTGCGTGCGTATTGTGCAAGACAGAGGCTATACATCAGAAGCTTATTATGCATAACCCATCATTAATTATCTAAATATAAGGCTAATACTGCATTGAATTTATTACCGGAAAGAGGCAGGCTAGGACATCTATATATAGGGCTATATATCAAGAACAGGATTATCTATTTTGGATGCACTTTGAATGGAGTTGATGGCGAGAGAGAGAAAGACAGCAAGAGAGTGCGCACGTCCACTGATTTAAACAACAATATTCATATTATATTCTGTTTTAAGAGTCTGCATCTGCAACTCAAATAATAATAATAATAATAGTCTTTACCATTTAAATGATTGTAGCATAGGCTATACTGTAGAAAATGTAGGCCTAACTGTCACAAGAAAAAAATAGAAAAAACATGATGAGATGATAAGTAGCTCTACATGCGTTGTCAACTGCCCTCTATAATGAGATGGGCTGTCTGTCCCCACACTGAGCGTTGATTCATCACAAGCGCCATTCAACCCTAATCCATTCACTTGCTAGTTCTCTGATCCCTTCCACTTCCTGTCTGCAGGGTTTGGTGGTCGTGGAGTGCTGCCCGGTGTGGCCACTGGGAACGGACTCAATCCCAAATCATGTAAATGAATCATGCTTTTAATAAAACATGCAATAACATTTTGGATGACATTTGATTGGGATACCTGTAGCATGCATCTACAGATCACATTGTTTTCATGTCTTGTCTGTCTTTCTGCCTCCTGCCTGTGTTTGCCTGCCTGCCTGCCTGCCTGCCTGCCTGTCTGTCTGTCTGCCTGCCTGCCTGTCTGATTTGATTTTTCCTCTACAGTGCCAGGTGGAGGACAGCAGGGACCAGGAGGGTCAGGTCGTGTTGGTTACGGAGGACCAATGCAGCCAGGAGTATTCCATGGATACCCACTCAAAACACCCAAAACACAAGGTATGTCATTGGACAATTTAATGACTGCTAGTGATATTTTCTATTATCAATTCACAGGTAAAATGTTGATAATGAAGCAAAATGTTCCATTATTTTCATTGACATCTTGGAATCATATCTAGTGTTAAAACAAGTTTATTGTCGTTTGGCGTGTGCAGGTCAACGGGAGGTGGCAATCCTCCATTAGTTACTTAAAAATCCTCCATTAGTTACTTAAAAATCCTCCATTAGTTACCTAAAAATCCTCCATTAGTTACTTAAAAATCCTCCATTAGTTACTTAAAAATCCTCCATTAGTTACTTAAAAACAACTATGACTTAATGATCTTATTGTCCCTAAACGTCATTCATCCCTGTGTTTAATGGATGTTAAGTCATTCATCACAGTGTTTAATGGATGTTAAGTCATTCATCCCAGTGTTTAATGGATGTTAAGTCATTCATCCCAGTGTTTAATGGATGTTAAATCATTCATCCCAGTGTTTAATGGATGTTAAGTCATTCATCCCAGTGTTTAATGGATGTTAAATCATTCATCCCAGTGTTTAATGGATGTTAAGTCATTCATCCCAGTATTTAATGGATGTTAAGTCATTCATCCCTGTGTTTAATGGATGTTAAGTCATTCATCCCTGTGTTTAATGGATGTTAAGTCATTCATCCCTGTGTTTAATGGATGTTAAGTCTTTCATCCCTGTGTTTAATGGATGTTAAGTCATTCATCCCAGTGTTTAATGGATGTTAAGTCATTCATCCCAGTGTTTAATGGATGTTAAGTCATTCATCCCTGTGTTTAATGGATGTTAAGTCATTCATCCCTGTGTTTAATGGATGTTAAGTCATTCATCCCAGTGTTTAATGGATGTTAAGTCATTCATCCCTGTGTTTAATGGATGTTAAATCATTCATCCCAGTGTTTAATGGATGTTAAATGTTTGCGGTCTGTATAAATTAAGTTAACACAATGTTGACTGTGCGTTGCAGTTCCTTTCCCACCAGTGCACAGAGTGTCTTATCTCCATCACCCCCATTATGGCCACATGCACGGCCACGGTCACATGAACGGCCACGTGCACGGTCGGTTCTATGGGTACCCCCCTCCTAGGCCTCAGGTTATGTATGGTGGGTTTATCATTGTGAATTGGCTGCTGAGAGTGGAATCATTCTCTTTTTGAGGCCCAGGTCCTGACTTTGGGACAAGGCTGTTTTCTTTCCTCTTCACAACTGATTTGTTGCCCTTTTCACCATATGTTGTTGCAGTCACATCATCACGTTCTAGGAAGACCTCAAAATCAGAAAGATACATCTCCCACCTTCCCCTCTAAGACGCTTCGAGAATCTGAAAAGTGCAATACCTCCGAACCTTAACCCACTAAAACTGTGACTGCTTCTGTCATGTATTGTATGTAAGTTAGCTGCTTAACACCCATTTCCTGTAGGGGACCACCACTTCAATCAATGTCAGTTGATTATGTGTGTTAAGACATGGTCTTAGTTAGCTATTTACTGTAGGTGGTCCCTCACAGGGAAGAGTTTCATGCAGCCAAAAGCATACAGCAGGTTAGAGCTCCCCTTTCGCCTCCTCTCAGATCTGTAGTCACTCAGGGGCAATAGTAAGATCTGAGTGGACTGACAAATCCTCCTTGTCTGTTCCGTAGTTTGGTTTGGTCGATGTTTGTAGCAGGCTAGTTCATACACTCTTAGAAGAAAATGTGCTATGTAGAACCTTAAAGGGTTCTTCGGCTGTCCCCATAGGAGGAACCCTTTTCGGTTCCAGGTAGAACTCTTTTCAGATCCAGATAGAACCTTATTGGTAACACGTAGAACCCTTTCCCCAGCGGGTTCCTCATGGAACCCAAAATAGTTTTATCTGGAACTGAAAAGGGTTCCTCAAAGGGTTCTTTTATGGGTACAGCTGAAGAACCCTTTTGGAACCCTTATTTCTAAGAGTGTACTGCTGAATCAAATCAACACCGGTTTGATGAGAAACAAATGTAGCTGTGTTTACACATGCTAAAACCCAAACTGCTTCATCTATAACCTACTGGGCTCAAACTTTAAACAGTAGAACTGCTCACCCTCTACAGTAGATGTATTAACATTTACTGCTGAATATAATAGAGTATAATTGTGTGGTTTTATGTCTTTGGATGGATCTGGAATTAATAAATCAGTAATAAATCAATAATTTAAAATGAAGATCCGTTCAAAAACATTGAAGTAGTAATTCATTTTCTGATGTTCAAAACCTTTACTCTATACCAGACTGATACCGTTTGTTTGTCGCCATGGTTTCCACAGGTGGCTATGGAGCAAAAGCTGGAGGAGTTGGAGGCAAACTTCCATTTGGTACAGAAAGGTTTTCATATGTAAATGTTTTAAGTAGTGTGTCTGCATGTATGTGTAATTGTACGTGTGTGTAGTACAAGCAGTATGGTACAGTAGATGGTTCTCTCCACTTGTTTCAGGATATGGGGGCTTTGGTGGTGGTGGTGGAGCAGGCCTTCCTGGGGGAAAAGGAGGTCCTGGATCCAAGCCTGGATACCCTATTGGAACTGGTAGGGATTTGGAGAACACTTACACAAATATATGTGAAAATATATTTTAAGAGCACTCTATTACTTAAATGAATTCGAATTGAGACCTGTAACTCTAATGTCTATGTTCCCCCACTCTAGGTGCTGGTTTGGGTGGTGTGCCCGGTACAGGTGGAGCCTACCCTGGAGCGGGAGGAGCTTACCCTGGAGGTGAGAGAGAGAAATAGTGTGTGAGAAAGAGACCTCTGACTTACTACTGTACCTGACAGTGTACAGTACCACCAAACAAAACTACTAGACAGGACAGCCACACTTACTACAGCACAGCAACATTACTACTACTAGATATTCAGAGGATACAAGTGAAACATTTTTTTTCTTTCTTTTTTTTTCGTTTCAGGATATAATCCTGCGGCGGCCAAAGCAGCTAAATACGGTAAATAATCACTCAAAACAGCAACATCAGAATTGGTACATTTGATTGAATTCATACTGTTAACTCCTTTAGTTACACTGTTAACTAACTGGATTTAGACATGCTTCTGAAGTCCAATGGTTTTCTTGTGTCCCTCTACACAGGACTCCCAGGAGGAGGTGCAGGCGGGCTCCCAGGTGTTGGATCAGTTGCAGGAGGAGTAGGAGGAGTACCAGGAGCTGGGGCAGGAGGTACACTAAGGAGCACCATTGGGGTGCAGGAAGTAATGTAGTTTGACTGTACAGTGTGTCTACTGTAATGGCTTGGCGGAATTTCCTTTTTAATGTATTAACATTTTACATTTCAGGATATAATCCTGCTGCGGCCAAAGCTGCTAAATATGGTAAATAATCACTCAGAACATCAATATCAGAGTTTTAACTAGTAGGACAAGACTGAATTTGAGTCGTTTTCTTGTTACCCTCCATCCTAGGAGTCCCAGGAGGTGCAGGGGGCGTCCCAGGTCTTGGATCAGTAGCAGGAGGAGCAGGAGGAGTACCTGGGGGGGTACCCGGAGGAGCTGGAGGTACATATGAAAGTAACTGTACAATATACAAATCTGATAGACCTCTTACAGTGAGTTCAGTTAGTTCAGAATTCTGCACAATTGTTTTGTGATTGCAGTTTGACTGTAAATCTGGGTTTCTAATGTATAAACTTTTGCATTTCAGTATATAACCCTGCTGCGGCCAAAGCTGCTAAATATGGTATGAAAGATCTCTCAAAACAGCAACACTAGAGGTGGTACATAGATTGGTATTTTCTGTTCACCTTTAAATTGGCAAACAGCTGTTCCTACATCCATTTTTAGATGTTTAAATGAATGATACTGTATATGTATATATATGATTCTTGAAGCATAGAACTTATAGATGCCTCCTTAGCTTAGTTGAATACAAAATATAAAGGTGTTTACTCCTCTGTTTGTAAACCTTGTAAACAAATACTGCATAGCCTTAAAACAGCATTAAAACTATAATGTTGATATCATGGATGGTCAGTCTTGCATCTGTAGCGCTGTCTATAAATTAAAGAGTGCTTACATTTCTCCAACCCCATCACTCAGCTTTTTACTAAAACAGTGGTGGGGTGGCTGCTTTGTTATTGTTTTGAACTGCAGATAATCCCTTTAACTAGCTGTTCTTGTCTTGTCTTGCCACACAGGAGTTCCAGGAGGTGCAGGAGCAGGCCTAGGAGCTGGAGGACTTGGTGGAGTACCAGGAGGGGGAGGAGGGGGTGTACCTGGGGCTGGAGGTAAGCCTTAAAGTACACTACACAGTGAACACTAATCTCATCTCAGTGGTGCTGCTCTTTACTGTGTGTGTAGATTAAGGACTTTCAGATATGGTATTGTAAGCTAGATGGTTATGTTTGGCAAAAATCTATAATCATCTTTAGACTATAAAAATCACAAGTGATTAACTTTTTGCATTTCAGGATATAATCCTGCGGCGGCCAAAGCAGCTAAATACGGTAAATAATCACTAAAAACAGCAACATCAGAATTGGTACATTGATTGAATTCATACTGTTAACTCCTTTAGTTACACTGTTAACTAACTGGATTTAGACATGCTTCTGAAGTCCAATGGCTTTCTTGTATGCCTCTACACAGGACTCCCAGGAGGAGGTGCAGGCGGGCTCCCAGGTGTTGGATCAGTTGCAGGAGGAGTAGGAGGAGTACCAGGAGCTGGGGCTGGAGGTACACTAAGGAGCACCATTGGGGTGCAGGAAGTAATGTAGTTTGACTGTACAGTGTGTCTACTGTAATGGCTTGGCGGAATTTCCTTTTTAATGTATTAACATTTTACATTTCAGGATATAATCCTGCTGCGGCCAAAGCTGCTAAATATGGTAAGAAACATCACCCGTAACAGCAACATCAAAGTTGGTACATTGGTTTTAACTCATGTTGAAATGTCTGTCCACTTTTAACTAACCCTTGTTTTCATGTCACCCTCCACCACAGGAGTTCCAGGAGGAGCAGGCGCAGGGTTAGGAGGAGCTGGAGGTAGGCTAAACACCTCTGTTTGTAAGAAAATACAACATACCTCTATTACAGTATGTTTGCCTAGCTATAGCTTTAACCAATCTACAGTCATGTCCAAAGTTATTGGCACCCTTAATAAAGGTGAGCAAAAACTGACTGTATAAAATAAATAATACAATTACCGAGCTATGTTCTCAAAACAACAGGGAAATTATATTATTTTATATTAATACAATTGCTCAGAGAAATAGATTTTGTTTAAAAATAATAAAAACAAATCTAAAAAAGACAAGGGTCAACATTTTTGCCACCCCTGTTTTCAACATTCTACCACCCTCCCCTTGCGAGGATAATAAAGATAAAGAAATTGATAATTTACCACAAAATCTCAGTTTCCGGATTCGAACCCAATTGAATACCTGTGGTATAAATTGAAGAGTGCAGTCCATAAGCGCAGACAAAGTATATCAAGGATCTGGAAATATTTTGTTTGCAGGAATGGTCTAAGATCCCTCCCAAAATGTTCTCCAATCTCATAAAACTCTGGAGAGGGTGCTAGAGTACTGACAACAGGTGTGCCAATAATGTTGAATCTAAATATATTTCTCTGAACAATTGTCAATGTATTAATATTAAATAATATAGTTCCTCACATTTTTGACAGCATACAATTTAGCTAGGTATTTGTATTATTTATTTAATAGTCTTTTTTGATCATCTTCATCAATGGTGCCAATAATTATGTACCCCACTGTACATTATGCCAGCTACTGGGCTCTGCATGAAGCTGTTATGAAGACCTCAATCTGTACCTGCATTAGAGTACTGTATTGTCTTGTCTCCTATCAAGTGCACTAACCTGGATTGGCACTGCAGCTTTACACTCAATGTAGCAGATATCTTTAACAGCATCACCATTTTTCATCATCTCTGAACAGGCTATGGAGCGGGAGCCAGGCCTCCCTATTACGGTGAGAATAACTAACCAAAACATCCCAAAGCAGCCCAGGCCACAGCCTTTACAATGCTGTTAACACACCGTCACTCACTGAAGGGCTTCGTTCTTTGGCTTAGCCAGTTCCAACTCACACCGGTCTTTTTAATAATAGAAATTATCATACTGTATAGTGTAATATATAATATGTGGATGTTACCCTCCCTATAGGTGTTCCGGGAGGTCCTGGATTTGGCGGAGCAGGAGTTTTTCCAGGGGCTGGAGGTACCTAATCTAGTTAATGCACTATAGTAGCAATTTAATTAATTAATTCATAGCATAAATTAGTGTTTGAGCAGAAATTAATGGTAAGACAAAGGTTCAAGCTCATTGAAATCATAAAGTAATTTATACTCTCCAGTCACTCTGCTGTTACTTTACGGGGCTAGAAATGCAGTTGGATTTTGCTATTCAAGCCAGGAAGGAGGCTGTAAGTAAATTAAATTATTTTGTGTTTTAGGATACAATCCTGCCTCTGCCAAAGCTGCTAAATATGGTAAGAAAGCAACTTTAATTGTTGGTACATTGCTTAATTTATGCTGATATTTGTATTGTGACCCTTCACCATAGGAGTACCAGGAGGTGCAGGAGCAGGCTTAGGAGCTGGAGGACTTGGAGGAGCAGGAGGAGGGGTACCAGGGGCTGGGGCTGGAGGTATCTCATCAATTTCATGAATATATAGTATAAACCAGTGTTTGGCAACAGGATTATATAAAGTTATATTTATATCTCATTATTATAGCTGGAAATGTAGCTTTGTTATATTATCCAAGTCAGGAGTGATGTTTTGTTGTTTTGTCTTTTTTTGATTTAGCAGCTGCTAAAGCTGGCCAGACTCATTCAGTGTTGATACTATAGTTGAATTTGAAATCCAATGGTTTTTCTTTTATCCCTTGAACATAGGGGTCCCAGGAGGTGCAGGGGCAGGCCTAGGAGCTGGACGAACAGGAGGGGTACCAGCAGGAGGAGCTGGGGCTGGAGGTAAGTCATGATGCTTGACTCCAATCCATTCACACTGTTTTGTATGCTACTGCATTATGTGGCTTGGAAAGTGTGACTTTGAAAATCACGTTTTTTAATCTATTTGTGTATTTCATTGTAGGATATAATCCTGCTGCTGCCAAAGCTGCTAAATATGGTAAGAAGAAAAGTGACAAGTCTACTGTATCTTTTCAATTGTTAAGTTAACCATGACTTAACAACAAAATCCTAATGTGTTCTACCACAGGAGTCCCCGGAGGTGCAGGAGTAGGCATAGGAGCTGGAGGAGCAGGTGGATTACCTGGAGGAGGAGGAGGAGGGGTACCTGGGGCTGGGGGATATAATCCCGCTGCGGCCAAAGCTGCTAAATATGGTAAGATCCCTCAAAACAACAACGCTAGTCTCATTCAGTGTGGATTTATGCTATACATTACTTTTAAATACAATCCTTTTTCTCTACAACAGGAGTTCCAGGAGGTGTAGGAGCAGGCCTAGGAGCTGGAGGACTTGGAGGAGCAGGAGGATATGGAGGAGCAGGAGGGGTTGGGGCTGGAGGTACTTCATCATAGTTAATGGGCTATAACTATTAAAATCAAGTCTGATATGTTTAATTTATTAACTTGAATTTATTCAACAGGATATAATCCTGCTGCGGCCAAAGCTGCTAAATATGGTAAGAAACATCACTCAGAACAGCAATATCAACGTTGGTACATTGGTTGAATTTATAGTAAACGTTTTTGTCCATCATTGCTTTCTGACCCTCCACCATAGGAGTTCCAGGAGGTGCAGGAGCAGGCCTAGGAGTTGGAGGAGCGGTAGGAATACCAGGAGGAGGAGCAGGGGGTGTACCTGGGGCTGGGGGATATAATCCTGCTGCAGCCAAAGCTGCTAAATATGGTAAGAAACATTTTTTACATGATAATGACATTTCTGTAAATGTTTTACTAGCGTGTGTCAACTCATTACGTGCCCTCTGCTGTTATAGTTCAGGGGGCTGCTGGTGGGCCAGGGGGCGGATATGGTGGCGTGCCTGCTGGAGGATATCCCAGGCCTGGGGGTACGTACTCCAAAGGGGATGCCCATGTGGGATGGAAGGGTCTGGGGAGGGGTGGAAGTAAGGGAAGTTTTCACACATACAGTGCCTTCGGAAAGTATTCAGACCCCTTGACCTTTTCCACATTTTGTTACTTTACAGCCTTATTCTAAAATTTATTTTTAAAAATGATGACCCCCCCCCCCCACCCTTTGCTCAGTACTTTGTTGAAGCACCTTTGGCAGTGATTACAGCCTCAAGTCTTCTTGGGTATGACGCTACAAGCTTGGCACACCTGTATTTGGGGAGTTTCTCCCATTCTTCTCTGCAGATCCTCTCAAGCTCTATCAGGTTGGATGGGGAGCATTGCTGCACAGCTATTTTCATGTCTCTCCATGTCTCTCTTCAAGTCCAGGCTCTGGCTTGGCCACTCAAGGACATTCAGAGACTTGTCCGAAGCCACTCCTGCATTGTCTTGGTTGTGTGGTTAGGGTCGTTGTCCTGTTGGAAGGTGAACCTTCGCCCCAGTCTAAGGTCCTGAGCGCTCTGGAGCAGGTTTTCATCAAGGATCTCTCTGTACTTTGCTCCGTTGATCTTTGCCTCGATCCTGACTAATCTCCCAGTCCCTGCCGCTGAAAAACATCCCTACAGCATGATGCTGCCACCACTGTAGGGATGGTGCCAGGTTTCCTCCAGACGTGACGCTTGGCATTCAGGCCAAAGAGTTCAATCTTGGTTATATCAGACCAGAGAATCTTGTTTCTCATGGTCTGAGAGTCTTTAGGTGCCTTTTGGCAAACTCCAAGCAGGCTGTCATGTGCCTTTTACTGAGGAGTGGCTTCCGTCTGGCCACTCTACCATAATTGGTGGAGATTGGTGGAGTACTGTAGAGATGGTTGTCCTTCTGGAAGGTTGTCCCATCTCCACAGAAGAACTCTACAGCTCTGTCAGAGTGACCATCGGGTTCTTGGTCACCTCCCTTACCAAAGTCCTTCTCCCCCTATTGCTCAGTTTGGCCGGGCGGCCAGCTCTAGGAAGAGTCTTGGTGGTTCCAAACTTCTTCCATTTAAGAATGATTGAGGCCACTCTATTCTTGGGGACCTTCAATGCTGCAGAAATGTTTTGGTACCCTTCACCAGATCTGTTTCTCGACACAATCCTGTCTCGGAGCTCTACGGACAATTCCTTTGACCTCATGGCTTGGTTTTTGCTCTGACATGCACTGTCAACTGTGGGATCTTATATAGACAGGTTTGTGCCTTTCCAAATCATGTCCAATCTATTAAATTTACCATGTCATTATGGGGTATTGTGTTTAGATTGCTTAGGATTCTTTTTTTGTATCCATTTTAGAATAATGCTGTAAGGTAACAAAATGTTGAAAAAGTCAAGCCGTCTGAATACTTTCCAAAGGCACTGTATGTATTTGTTCTTATGTACAGCACATCAATATGTGTTTTGCAACTTTGCATGGGGATAAAGTTTTATATAGTTTTATATAGGTTTAAGCAGTGGAGTTCAATAGTGGGGCTGAGCAGAGAGTTTGGTTTGGCTTTAAGGTAAAGTGGGGTACATTGCCTTATAGTGCAACTAGGTTGATGATGTTCCATGTTTTGATTGACAGGCTATGGGGGATACGGAGGGGGAGCAGCAGGGGCAGGAGCTGGAGGTATGTTTCCAATGATGCAATCTTGATATAATATCATGAATTGATAGCATAAACCAGTGTTAGTAATACTACTGTATCATGAGGCTTAATTTATACATTTTTTCCATTTCAGGATATAATCCTGCTGCGGCCAAAGCTGCTAAATATGGTAAGAAGAAGAAGAGTAACAAGTCTACTGTATCTTAAGCAGTTCTGAATGTATACATTATTTGAAAATAGTAACATTTTCTTCTTGCGGTCCCAGGAGGAGCAGGCCTAGGAACAGGCCTAGGAGCAGGAGGAGGAGCAGGGCTAGGGGGAGCAGGTGGAGGAGCAGGGACGGGGGCTGGACCAGGATACGGAGGTTTGCACAGAAGTCGAAATCTAATGTCATCTGGAAGAGTTAATACTGTTGGTTATGATTGGGGAGCTTTGGTCTGTCTTATCAAACCATTTAAACCTCTTAAGGATCGGACCCTTTTTTTAAATTTTAGCCTAAAATGACATGGCAAAGTTTTAGACTGATCTAATGAATCATTGCATTACTGTTCAAAATGTTGTATCAAGAATGCCCTAATGTGCCTATTGGCTTATTGATACATTTTCAAGTACAAAACTGTGCACTCTCCTCAAACAATAGCATGGTATTATTTCACTGTAATAGCTACTGTAAATTGGACTATGCAGTTAGATTTACAAGAATTTTAGCTTTCTGCCTATAGAAGATATGTCTATGTCCTGGGAAATGTTCTTGTTACTTACAACGTCATGCTAATCACATTAGCGCACGTTAGCTCAACCGTCCCGAGGGCGGGACACGATCCATTAGAGGTTAAGAGGTCATTTATACATTTTGCTATTTGTTTTGTATAGCAGGCTATGGAGGATATGGAGGGGTACCAGCAGGAGGGGCTGCTGCTGCAGCCAAAGCTGCTAAATATGGTATATTATCCTCTCCATGATTTAGAAAAATGTACTGCCTAACTTTTGTATTAATATACTGTATTGATATACTGCCGGTGGTGTCAAACCCCCTAAATAAAATGGATATGTTTTCCCACTGGGTTTCAAACAAGCAACCATTAGATATTACATGTTGTTTAAACCACCAAAGAATGACATCCTGAGTCTGATCTGTAGGAGTTCCAGGAGGAACTGGTGTGGCCGGGAGAGCAGGAGGGGTACCTGGGGCTGGATATGGAGGTGAGTCCATTTTGGCGTTGCCCTGTAAGTGTCCTGTACTATATAAAGGGTGGCTTCCCGGACACAGATTAAGCCTAAAAAACTTTAAAAAATTCATTGAGCTTGCTTTTCAGTAACCACCCCCAACTGTTTTAGTGAGTTCATAAATCAGGGATGATGTCTTTAATTGATTAACTTTTTGCATTTCAGGATATAATCCTGCTGCGGCCAAAGCTGCTAAATATGGTAAGAAAAAAACCTCAAAACAGCAACATCAGAGTTGGTATATTGATTAGATACATACTGAAACTTCTGTCCACTTTTAACTAACTTTCATTTTCTTGTGACCCTCCACCACAGGAGTTCCAGGAGGTACAGGAGCAGGCCTAGGAGCTGGAGGACTTGGAGGAGCAGGAGGATTACCGGGGGCTGGAGGATATAACCCTGCTGCGGCCAAAGCGGCTAAATATGGTAAGATCACTCAAAACAATCAATCTCAATCAGTATTGGTACATTGGTTAAATGTATGTCTATCTTTGGCTTTTTAAGTTGTGGTGTGACAAGTCTACTGTACCTTTGGCACTTCTGAAGTTGGACATTCATTCAAAATCCAATTGTTTTCTTGTGGCCCTCTACCACAGGAGTCCCCGGAGGTGCAGGAGCAGGCATAGGAGCTGGAGGAGCAGGTGGATTACCTGGAGGAGGAGGAGGGGCTGTACCTGGGGCTGGGGGATATAATCCCGCTGCGGCCAAAGCTGCTAAATATGGTAAAATCACTCAAAACAACAACATCATAATTGTTACATTGGTTGAATTCATGCACACATTTCTGGTTTTGAAATCATATCATTTCCACTTGAACCTCTACACAGGAGTCACAAGAGGTGTAGGAGCAGGCCTAGGAGCAGGAGGACTTGGAGGAGCAGGAGGACTCCAGGGAGGAGTACAGGGAGGAGTAGGAGCTGGAGGTACGTCAGAGGATGTGTGTGAATAGTAAAGACATCAGAAAGAGCTCAAACAGTATCACCGTCTGGTCTGTCTTTCTGTGAGATATCAAGGTGATGCAGAATACAGTGAGAATATGAATTAGGTGATGCTTGTTATTGCAGGATATGATCCCGCGGCCAAAGCTGCTAAATATGGTAAGAGCCTCTCTCATTGTATCATAACTTTTAGTCTATGTAATGCAGACCAGTGGAAAAACAATATTGTCTGTCTGTTCTATGCAGTCTCTGTACAGTACCTATTCTCTCTTGTTAGTTGGATCAAGATTTTCACTATGGCTCAAGAGATTATACTGTACCCTCACCTATTCTTACCTGCCCGCAGGTATGCCAAGCGGGGTGGGCATCGGTGGAGAAGGTGTGCCAGCGCCGGCAGCGACTCCAAGTCCAGGTGTAGGCGTGGGTGGTGGTGTTGGAGGAACTGCCATTGAGCGCACTGACTTACCAGTGGGCACAGGGATACCTATCGCAGGCAAACCAGGTAAATGGATATTAGTTTCACCTTTCATTCTTGCTAGGTTTATTTTTCCTGGCCTAGATAGATAGATAGTTCCTTCGGGATAATTGCTAGTACTACGCAACTAGGTCCAAAATTAAGGGTTTAAACAAAATCCACATAGTTCCTTATGTTACAGCAGAGGATCCATCTCTAGAACCCGGTGTAACTCTCATAACAGGTAGAACCATACGTTTTGCACTCAACAAGACTTTAGATTTAATTCATCTGGTTTTTCATTGATCAGTACAAATACTTAATATTAAAAGCTGCAGAGTAAGCATTAGTTAGTTACTGCAGGGGTTCTCAAACTTTTTGGGGACCCTTTTTGTGATAGAAAATTCATCATAAAAAGAACACAAAAAAAAAAGCATAGAAAACTATGACGTTGGCAGTGCATGGCCGGATGAACCAAGTCTCGGGCCCTGGGAATGAACATTTTCCAGCACTTCTACACATTAACATGTTTGTCATGGGGCAGAGAGAAAAAAACGTTGCAGTTTTAAACCTTACTGTGCATTTATGTTTAAAAAACATTTTTGGGAAATACAAGAAGTATAATGTTCAAAAATGTGTAATTTGTAGAGCCTCCCAGACCCATGTTGTCCAGGGTTAGGAACATACATGGTAGATTAATAATATTACATTGTATTGTATTGTATGACAACCTCTAAACTTATTCCACAGATCCCTTGGCCAACATTAGTTTAATCTGTTGCTGTTAGTAATATTAATTAATTGATCTGGCTGCGAACCCCTACAGTGCCTCAAACCCCTGAGTTACTGTATTTGAAATATGCACTGTATTTTACAGAGCTGTTAAAAAGTGGTAATTACTGTACCATAGAATCCCATAGGAACGTATTTTTTATTCTACAATAGAGACTGGTTATAATATAGTTTTCTTGTTTGTTTCATGTACTGTATAACCTGTGTATAACCCGACAAAGCCCCATCAGACTTTCCCAGCAGGCCTCATCAAGACATCAACAGCCTACAGACACAGGCTTAGCATCCTAGCTAACTCCCCCGCTCCTCTACCCCTACCACTGCTGTCTGGCTAACTGCGCTCCACTGTAGGTGTATCAAACAGCAATGTCAGTATCTCGCAAGCCAGTCCCTGCCTTATCTCCTCCAAAACCCCAAACCTCTTTGTCCCCCTCTCTTCTCCCCAAACCCTCAAATAAGAGACAACTTAATATCTGTTCTGCTAGTACTGTCCCCTTTTGTGTCATCGTATGGTCCAATAGCTAATCACCACCTGGAGCTGGAGTTTATCCCCTCCCCTCCTGCAGTGGCAGTGCCAAGGATCACCATAATGGCTTCTGCCCTACGCTAGTTTCCCTACCCTGTGTCTTTTTCAACTGCAATGGATGAAACTGGAACCTGTCGTCTTTTGGCAGATCCCACACCTATTGGCACACAGGTCACAGAGGCCCCAGAGCCAGAGCCCAGTAAGACTTGCTGCTGTCTCTGTTTGCATGATCAAACCCTTTCTGACAAAGGACATCGTTACACTTCATTTGAAGAATGTAGTATACACATGTTCTCTACAATTCCTTACATAAGCACTTCATAACGTTTGATACGATTACTTATTGGCTTTTAAATCCATTAAACATTTAATCCATATGGATTAAACATTTAATCCATATGGATTAAACATTTAATCCATATGGATTGAACATTTAATCCATATGGATTAAACATTTAATCCATATGACAGTCATTAGCGGTTGATTCTGTTAGATTCCTTTGTGAAAAGATTGTAGTGTTTAGGCCTCCTGAAAACAAAATACAAAAATGTAGAGAAATGTAATGTAATGCTCATGTGGGTGTTGACAAAATAATGTGTTGACAATTAATTTTCTAGAAGTAGTTTGTCCTCGCTGCTCCTTTCTGTCCCTCAACTAACTCTGCAGCTCGCTGCGCTTGGAAAGTCTCCTATTTCTGCTATCTCCTCCCTTCGCTTTTTAACCAGTAAGATTCATCAGACACTTGTCAATACTTGATTGACTTATAGTTTAATGTTACTGGTTACTGTTAATGTTACTGGTTACTGTTAATGTTACTGGTTACTGGTAATGTTACTGGTTACTGTTAATGTTACTGGTATGAGACTGTATTGTGACAAGCTTTTCCTCCACAGTAAAGATTGCTCCGATGGAGATTGTGCCTGGTAGCCCTGTAGATACGTACTGTATGCACCCGCCCTTTCTCCTTGGTTGTTAAAGTTCTGTCTCCCTCTATCATCTACAGCAGGGGATCATATCCTTGTTATTACTTGATGTTTACTTATAGTACTGTATTCTAAATCCCACATTGTTTGAAAAAATAATTTTGAGAAAAATGGACACAAAAGTACTGTGTCAGTACTGTGTCAGTACTGTGTCATTCTTCCAGCACATATTTTTTGGAGACCCTGCTTTAGATATGTTCTTCACAGTAGAGAAACTAACATTTGTGTATCTTTTTGTGTATTTCATTTTGTGTGATTTTCTCTGTCTTGTTGCATCTCGAGTAGAGTACATTGATATAGTATACTTTATTGTTAATTTTCATTTTTCATTGAAATGTATAGTATAAGTATACCACTTCATTTATTAACTTTCTGTTGGTTTGCTGCAGGTGCCACAGGACTACCAGGAGGTATGTATTGGACTATAAAACTGAGTTTAAATGTATTTGGCTAAGGTGCATGTAAACTTCTGGCTTCAACTGTATGTTGCAAAACTACTGAATATAAAGTATAATTGATGTTGCCTTCATGTCACAATTCCTGGCAGTAAAAATTCCCTGTCTTAGGTCAGTTAGGATCACCACTTTTTTTTAAGAATATGAAATGTCAGAATAATAGTAGAGAGAATTATTTATTTCAGATTTTATTTATTTATTCACATTCCCAGTGGGTCAGAAGTTTACAAACACTTAATTAGTATTTTGTAGCATTGCCTTTAAATTGTTTAACTTGGGTCAAACATTTTGGGTAGCCTTCCACAAGCTTCCCACAATAAATTGGGTGAATTTTGGCCCATTCCTCCTGACAGAACTGGTGTAACTGAATCAGGTTTGTAGGCCTCCTTGCTCGCACACGCTTTTTTAGTTCTGCCCACAAATTTTCTATAGGATTGAGGTCAGGGCTTTGTGATGGCCACTCCAATACCTTGACTTTGTTGTCCTTAAGCCATTTTGCCACAACTTTGGAAGTATGCTTGGGGTCATTGTCCATTTGGAAGACCCATTTCCGACCAAGCTTTAACTTCCTGAATGATGTCTTGAGATGTTGCTTCAATATATCCACATCATTTTCCTTCCTCATGATACCATCTATTTTGTGAAGTGCACCAGTCCCTCCTGCAACCCCCGTGCTTCACGGTTGGGATGGTGTTCTTCAGCTTGCAAGCCTCCCCCTTTTTCCTCCAAACATAACGATGGTCATTATGGCCAAACAGTTCTATTTTTGTTTCATCAGACCAGAAGACATTTCTCCAAAAAGCACAATCTTTATCCCCATGTGCAGTTGCAAACCTTAGTCTGGCTTTTTAATGGCGGTTTTGGAGCAGTGGCTTCTTCCTTGCTGAGCAGCCTTTCAGGTTATGTCGATATAGGACTCGTTTTACTGTTGATATAGATACTTTTGTACCTGTTTCCTCCAGCATCTTCACAAGGTCCTTTCCTGTTGTTCTGGAATTGATTTGCACTTTTCGCACCAAAGTACGTTCATCTCTAGGAGACAGAATGCGTCTCCTTCCTGAGCGGTATGACGGCTGCGTGGTCCCATGGTGTTTATACTTGCGTAAGGCCAGTCAACTTAGTGTATGTAAACTTCTGACCCACTGGAATTGTGAAATAGTGAATTATAAGTGAAATAATCTGTCTGTAAACAATTGTTGGAAGAATTACTTGTCGATGTCCTAACCGACTTCCCAAAACTATAGTTTGTTAACATGAAATCTGTGGAGTGGTTGAAAAATGAGTTTTAATGACTTCAACTTAAGTGTATGTAAACTTCCGACTTCAACTGTATGTAATCACTGAACATTTTATTTAAGTTTTTTGAGTGGTAAGTAATTCTATTTTGGAATAACTTTTATAACTGTCATAATTATGACTTAACTGGTAATAATTTACATGATTGCCTCCACAGTTGGGGCAGGGGTGCTTCAACCTAGTGGTAAGTAATTAATATAGATTCTCCTGAAAACATAAAAATCCTTCTGCATATATTTTCTTGAAGAGCAATATTAGATGGCTGTACTATCAGCTCATCTTCATTGTTTATGTGTACCTGTGATTTTTATTTATTTACTGTACAGTCAAACATTAGTAGGGGTTTTAATGTATCATTGCTTTGAACGGATATGCCTCTGTAATTGTGTGTTAAATACTTTTCACTTTGATTTCAGCTGGTACAGGCCCAGCTCAGCCTGGTGAGTGTACTGGTTTTCATTAAAACACTTCTCATGTAGTTGCTACTGGAGTTCAGCAGCCTGGATGTAAGGCGTCTCGATAGTGGGGGCTATAAGGAGCAGAGGATGTGACATTGTTTGGCCAAATGATGGCGACAAACTCCTACAGGCAATGCTGTTAAGTAGTTTGTTTGTAGTTGTATAGTGACATGATACTACTACTACTACTACTAATAATAATAATAATAATAATAATAATAATAATAATAATAATTTGGTGGGTTTATTTGTCCTATTTCACACGTTATACTCATGTGTGAATTGGAAATATGTTTTTTTCATATCCCAACTCCCCCTGAGACACCCTCTGCCATGGTCAGCCATTATCAACGGCGACCCTGGAGAAATTAGGGTTAAGTGCAAACTAGCGACCTTTCAGTTATTGTCTCATTGCTCTAACCGCTAGGCTTTATATTATTTACAGGTGTGGGTGTCGGAGCAGGTGGCAAAGCTCCTAAACCCCCTGGTGCAGGTAAGGATTCTGAAACCCTACTAATACCATATTATTGCAGTATTATTACAGCGCTGGTTGTTTACAACTGCAAATTGATACCATCAACTCAGATCCATAACCCATCCATAACCCTTATGCACACACAATTCGGAATAATATGCTTTGTTATTGATCAGATAAGGATGTTATTACCTTCTTCACGTGAGTCAATAGCAGGAGTTGTTTACACACAATGAAAAGCAGCATCAGCCCTTTTCTCTGGTCTAATGCACCAAAACATCCAATTAAGACTGGAATGCTACTGAAAGGAATTATGATTCCATGGTAATATATCATATATGAATATTGCTGACCCAGGCCACAATTGTTGTTGTTGACATGCTAGCCATTGCAAGACAGTCATATTGATTAAAGATGTACAGAGATAAGGTCAAGTCAACAGTATATGATAGTAAAAGGTGCAGTTAGATTTGCTAGTAGTCTCAGGTTTTTATAAGGTGCTGTTGGGACATGTAATATTAAAGAATTGACCGAATCTAGACATGTGGAGGCAGTCATCTGTATGCATTCACATTTGTTATGTTCACTTTATTCAACCCATGCCATACGAGGTGAAGCTTTAGGGCGAAGTTATTTGCATCACGATGATAGAGACAGTTCAACACCATCAATCTCAAATTAATTGAACTGCCTGAACTCCTGTGAATGTGTTGAATATGCTATCTCTGTCTCAGCTGGCTGGGTAGCTCCTTCACTAGAGGCAAAAATAAAAGGGCTACATGTATATATTTTAGTGAACCATTTTTATTGAGCATTCAAATACATATTTGGATTACAACATAAAATGATGGCCCATGTATGACTATTGGCCAACAAATCTTAAACTAGATGAGAGCGCAAAATGAATGTGTGAGGTCTTAAATCTGAAAGGCTTTGCATGACTGAATCTGTATTAGGATGTTCTGATTTATTGTCTTAACTAACATTCTTTGACTGAGCCATTCATTGGTGTCCCCTAGTGATGAGGTCATTATGTCAGGAAATAAGCTGCTTTTCTTTGTCGTCATGATTCAGGGGGATATCCGTATGGTGGTTATGGACAGGGTATGTATGAGAGAGGAGAAGAGCAACCTTATCATCACTGCACTAGCCGCAGACACACACTGCTTAAACACACACACACAAACACACACACACACACACACACATCTCTGTTTTTATTTCAAACTACTGTATGACTGAGATGTGACCTTGGCCGCATACTGTATATCATAATACAGATCCTTACACCTTTCAATATTTTATTCACATACTCATACAGGCATAATTAATCAATCCACCATTCACATTCATTAATTATAGGACTGATTCATATGCAATGGACTGCAGTATTAGCCTCTTCTCTGTAAATTAATGCATCAAAGGTCTGATAAAAATTAGGATTGTATGGTCAGGCCAGGGATGAGTTGTGTAATATTTGGACACGTTGAAGGCATATTAAAGTGTATTATATAAGCAGGAAGCAGCTAACTTTATTGGAATTAGCTACACGAGCTGACGGAGCCACTCATTGGTGCTCCCTTGTCAGGAATAAAGCTGCTTTTCTTTCCATCATGATTCAGCAGGACGACTCCTGTATGGTCAAGGTTATGGACAGGGTATGTATGAGAGAGGAGAGGAGGAGGAGAGGAGGAGAGGAGGAGAGAGGATGGGAGGATGGGAGAAAGAAAACAACATATGTCATCATCTAGTTTGAACTGTACCAGATCAACTGTACTGGATCATGAACTCTGACCTCACGGCTGCCCTCGCAGTAAACCTATTATGTCATCCCTTTAAAAGCTTCACACTGTCTGTAGTTCTTCGCTATCTAATCACAAGGTCATGTTGAAGAGATTATTGTTGATAGAGCTAGGACGATAAAGCTTGCGTGTGACATTCAGCGTAGGACAGGAGGTAGTTGGCAGTACTGTATAGTCCTCTTCACCATCATACATAACTCCATTTCAGATCAGTGTCCCATCACACAGCTTTGATGGTACACTACAGTACAAAGTGGCATCCCTTCCAGCCCCACACCCAAACATATGTTATGTCCATGGGGTTTGATGGCATATATTGCTCCACAGGTGCAGGTGCTGGTGGATATCCCTATGGAGGAAGCTATGGAAGTAAGACCATTTCTCTAACATGCATCCTTGTAATGGAGTCTCAAACTTAATTCACTAGGGCCATGTGCGGCCTTACAGTAGGTTACTTTCTACTCAGACTAAATCCCCATCACTGTAATTGGTTTATTTATTTTCCATATCCCTGGTGATATTGCATTACAGTCACTGTGGAGTAGAGAGTAAAAATAGATTGTGTGGATTACGTTTATGATCTCTGTATTTCCTCAGCTCCATACGGAGCAGGAGCTGGACAACTTCCTGGAGCCAAGCCCCTGAAACCTCCAGGTGTGTGTCAGTGCATGACTGTCATAAAAAGTGTTTATTAAAGATATAGCTACAGGAACAGTGAGCTCCAAAAGTATTGGGACAGTGACACGTTTTTTTTGTTCTTTTGGCTCTGTAACCGTTTAGAAATGACAGCACTTGGTGTATGTACACAGTCCAGAAGTATTGGGACTAATTCACTTATGTGTATTAAAGTAATAATTTTTTACTTTTTTTATTTCACCTTTATTTAACCAGGTAGGTCAGTTGAGAACAAGTTCTCATTTACAACTGCGACCTGGCCAAGACAAAGCAAAGCAGTACGACAAAAAAACAACACAGAGTTACACAGTAAACAAACGTACAGTCAATAACACGATAGAAAATCTATATACAGAGTGTGCAAATGTAGTGCAAAATGCAGTAAGGTTAGGACAATAGGTAGGACAATAAATAGGCCGTAGTGGTGAGATAAATTACAGATTAGCATTAACACTGGAATGATGGATGTGCAAATTATGATGTGCAAATAGAGATACTGGAGTGCAAAATTAGCGAAAATAATAAAATAAATATGGGGATGAGGTAGTAGGGTGGGCTATTTACAGAAGGGCTATATACAGGTGCAGTGATCGATAAGCAGCTTTGACAGCTGATGCTTAAAGTTAGTGAGGGAGATAGACATATTTATGCCTTTTTCACTCATTATTCAGGATTCATTCAGGATTATCATGGTAGCATCCACATGAATGTAGAAGTGTTTAGAAATAATAAAATAATAATACAAATAAATCAAATTGACTCCAAAATGTCACAATACATGATTTACCATTCATTTCTATTGGGACATAATAATCTGAAACACAACCAAAACAAACAGTAAATGCATCCAACAAGTTTGTAGACAAGCTTGATGTAATAATTGCGTGCTAGGAATATGGGACCAAACAGTAAACTTTTGACTACTTTAATAGTGAATTTTTCACAATACTTTTGGTCCCCTAAAATGGGGGGACTATGTATAAAAAGTGCTGTAATTTCTGAACGGTTTACCTAGCAGTGCTGGAGTACAGAGCCAATACTTTTGGAGCTCACTGTATATGATCTCACTCACTGTGTTTTGTATCTCTCCTGTAGTTGTGGGAGGAGCCGGCGGTGTGGCTGGAGGAGCAGGTATTCCTCTTACTGGAGCTGGTGGTGCAGGTATGGGATCAGTTTCGTACCTGTGTTAGGAAATAAACAAGCTTTCGGTGTAACTGAGCCATTTAATGTCCCCAATGTCCCCATAATGGAGCCGTACAAAGAGACATGTTGAGTTAAACCCCATCCCATAACGTCATCCCTAACCTCAGATAAACTCTGTATAACATTGTGTTAATCTGGCTGAGCCAATCTCTGGTGTTCCCTACGCAATGAGGTCATCATGTCAGGAATAAAACTGCTTTTCTTTTCATCATGATTCAGGGGGATACCCGTATGGTTATGGTCAAGGTGGTTATGGACAGGGACAGGGTATGTATGAGAGAGGAGAAGCAGGCCAGCTCAATAGTGTATTCCCTTTTACCTCACTCTGGCCTCTCAGAGTGACCGTTGTCCAGGAAATGTAATTGGCTTGCACTTCCTGTCTCCAATGAGGCGATAGGAACGGTGACTGTGACAGACACCAGAGCCAGGAATGAGATGCCAACTTGAGTTTGTGTCTGCAACTCCAGTGCCCACTGAGCTAGAAACACCCTCTCCAAACCAAACCGTTGAAACTCTCATTCCCAATTAAACAACTGACCTCTGGGACGTTCTGTGGTTGTAGCTTTGTAACAACACAAAGCTAATAACTACCTAGTGTGTGAAATTAGTACTAGTCTCACCCACTAGAGGCCTGGCACGTAGCTATTGGACTAACCCAGTCTCATGTTTCAGGTGCGAGGTATCCCGCTGGTGTTGGTCTTGGAGCAGGGGCAGGCCAAAAAGCACCCAAACCCCGAGGTAAAAACCCTGACACATAAAGCCCAGCTTTGTGCTAATACTCTTACACATTTTACTCTTACTTTTACATATACTACCACATCTGAACAACATATCACAGTGATGTTATCTTTATTTTGGGGTAGAGTTATCGTAAAAGCAGTAATAAATTATGACCAGGGTACAGTACTGTAGGCCAAGACATAGAAGAATGAGGAAACAAACACAACAGCCAGTCAGTCACTCCCAGCGGAGACTGATTACCGTCAGAGGCAGAGTTAGTTTGTAACGGTTTTTGCAACATCAAAGTGTGGCGGTTTAGAGATAGCAGCACGGACCTCTGGAGAGTCGTTCTCCTCTGCTCATAACGGTACTGCATGTGCTCTGCCAGGGGAAGTAGGAGTGTCGTTGCATACAAGATGTTCCTGCCGACAGTGTAGCCATATTCAACAGCAGACCTGGGTTCAAATAGTATTTGGAATCGTTCAACTACATCTCAACTCTTCAGTCATACTCCACTCTCTCCTGTTCAATAGGTTATGGTAACCTGGGTGCTGGTGGTGCTGGTTTTAATCCAGGTGAGGCTGAATGTCCTGCTGTAGTTTCTGTAGATAACTGTGAGGTTTCATCCTCATGTTCATAAACTGGTAAAAAATGCACACACATTTAGTAGGGCAGTGTCACCCCACTGAGACCCTCCTGTCAAAACACTGTAATGAAAAGTCAGGCATCGCAAGACTATCATGGCACATATCATATTATGTTAACACATTGGCACCTCCCATTGGTCAAATATTCACTGACACAGAGAGCAGAGCACCCCACAGTACATCATGCTGCCTGTTTCACACGCTATCACATATGGTAAAATGTTGCTAATACTGTATGCAAATGTTGTTTCCCAAGGACAATTCAGGACCACTAGCCTTTTGATTAATACTGCATCTAGAATGGTTGCATAAACACACTGGCCTGGAAACTGTACACAATGCATATGACCTAATACTATCTCTCAGTTAATACTGTGTGTTATAATTTGACTGGTTGTTTTCTGGGCTCAGCCATTGATTGTGCATAAGTTAAGTCTTTGGCCAAAGTTGCAGTAGGGTATGTAACCCTGTCTAAATGTAGACTAGTGTACACAATGTTGTTGTTGTTGTTTTGTACAGTTTTACTGTGTTACCCTTGCAGGTGCTGGTGCGGTCCCAGGTTACGGAGGTGGCTACCCACAACAACAGGGCTACCCACAGCAAGCCTACCCAGGTAGCGTGTATAACCTCTATCTGTGAAAATCAGGGGGGTTGGATGATGGTCATTTTCCATTTTCCAGAAAGGTTATTTTCCAGTCTGCCAACTAGCTGAAATAACTGGACAATATCATACTACAACCCCGCAGGTGCGTGTTTTGTATTGTGAACCCCAAGGACCATCCTGAACACTGACTGTGCCATTTATCAGTGGCAACTACCACATTGACCACAGCACAGAGCCATTTATCATCTAGAGAGAGAAAGGGAAGAGCTGTTCTAGCTTTATAGAGAATGGGATGTTGTGACCCAACTATGAAGATAGAAGTAAACAAAAAGAGCTTGTGGTGTGAACCAAATTCGATAGATGTGTTAAATTTATTGTACTTGTTAATATTTGTTCGTCTTTACTGTCCAGTGAGGACAGAGGAAGCAAGGGCATTCACTTCAGTAGTTTGAGTTCCCTTTTTGTCGGCATGTCCCGATCATTCACTTACAGTAAATGTTGAAAAGTGTCGCCTGGCCATAAGTTTAGACTTTTGACAAACTTGACACAATTTTGCAAACTGAATCAACAGTTATAGTAAGGACAAATAGTCTAGCCCCTCAACAGAACCATCAATAGAATAGCTTTCAGTTAAACCTGAACCCTTATCCGAACCACGTATTCCCCCTGGCGACGGGGGTTTGAGCCCTTTCACAGCCACCCTCTGTCTATGCCCCTACTATCTGTCTCCCTCCCTACAAATATATATATATATATATAAAATAAAACAGCAAACAATGTAACCTGACTCAAAGCACTGGTGGCTCTTTAACTGCCCATGTTTACCTCCTGTTTCTGCCTGGATCAGGAAGTGGACTAAAACCAATGTTGGTCCCTCTCTCTCTCTCTCTCTCTATCTCTCTCTCTCTCTCTCTCTCTCTCTCTCTCTCTCTCTCTCTCTCTCTCTCTCTCTCTCTCTCTCACTCACTCACTCACTCACTCACTCACTCACTCACTCACTCACTCACTCACTCACTCACTCACTCACTCACTCTCAGCGTAGTCACTAGTTGCTAGTTACTCTCACTTTCCATTGGTTATGTTCTATCTAGCTGAACAAGTCTTTTTTTGTTGCTTTGTGTGTTCCAATGCACAATGAAGAAATGGTCTTCAGCACTCTCACCCTCTACCTAAAAACCCTCAGATCAAAGTTCTTCAAGATTCTACTACATTGTGCTATTTTACATGAAACATGAAAAAATCATAGCAAAAATAATCTAATCCCTTCCTAACTCCAAATACGTTTTCTTAAATGTAAATGTTATCTGTTTACTAGGAGCATATGGAGCAGGCCAGACGGCACCACTGACTCCTCAACAAGGTACTGGTGTCTTCCTTCTATCGCCTTGTAAAATATCTGTCGTCCTACTTGGCCAAAATTACACCACACAGTCAGTGCATGGGAGAAACATTTGCTGGAAATAATCTGTTTTTCTGTTACACCTAGTACATTTCCTATTTTATTATAATCAGTTAGTTCTTAGTGGAGGATGACATCACGTAAGATTATTTGGATGAGATTAGAATGAGAGGATGGGGAGGTACTTGTCATCGGTGCAGATGGTGTACCAACCAGTGTCTAGAAGAATCTGATAATCAGAATTTTCCTGGGCACAGGGAAGATTACTGACGGTGGGATTATGTTTCAAAAAGCAAGGCAGGTTTTTTCTCAGCAAGTCTTAATAAAACCTATGACATGTCAGGACTTAGAGGATTTGATGTGCTACTCCAGTAGTGCTGTGCTGCTATTGCGTGGAAATCTTTGGGATATTAACCTAATATAAATTCACAACAGTCACTGTCAGTCTGTTTTTGTAGTGCTGTGCCAGAGGAGGCTGGTGAGAGGAGCTATGGGAAGATGGGCTCATTGTAATGGCCGGAATGGAATCAATGGAACGGAGTATTTGATACTATAGCTCCTCCCACCAGCCTCCTCTGTTCTTGACTAATTGGAATCCACTTTTTCTTAGCTCTTATTACTTTTAGTAGATAGTTGTAAGACTTACGCTCATATAGGTGGGAGGTGGGTTTTTATATAACTATTTAAACCTTTCACGTTTACACTTATGACAAGAATTGTCTCAATGGCTAATCTACATTATGCCAAATGATGTGCTATTGCCAATTATCTGTGCTAATACAGTATCATTATTATGACTTTTCATCATGCCATCAAGTCATCAATGTAGGCCCCTTTGTGGTGCATAGATCAAGCAGAATTCCCATTATATTTCACTCATACCACTCACACCTCTGAGTACAGCCTGCATCCCGACTGTAGGATACCTGCAGTTCAAATCAATACTTTTTGTAATAGCTGAGAATTATTCATTAACACTATTGATTTTCAGCATCTGTTGCTGTCGCAGCACAAGTTAATATTAATAGCCCCTCTGTATTTAGCATATGCGGCTAGCCAACCTGTTAGCATTTGTTGTTAGCCAAACTGTTACCATATGATAACTGACTCACCAGGCTTTCTGGGGCTCTTGGCTGCTCTTGGCTGCTGTCCAAGAGCAGTGTGGTTAGAAAAACATATTAAGAGTTACTTAGGAAGTTAATTGCAAACACTGTAAAAATATATATATACTGTATATAATAATTGTGACCACAAAACACCTGTGATTAACTAACTTTTTCCTTAGCCAAAGCAGCCAAGTATGGCCCACTCCAGGGCTTCCTTGGTGGAGCAGGAGGAGGAGGCTACAGACCAGGCACGATAAAACACACACACACCTCCTCTGGCATGTGACCAAAACAATTCATGAATCTGTTACCGAACCAAATAGAAATGCATGAATTCAAACCCTCTTTCAAATGCATGCATTTAAAATAGCCTCTCTTCCAATGTGGTTTCTGAACAGGAGGAGTTGCTGCTGGATGCCAAAGCAAATACTGTGGAAGGAGGAAGTAGAGGATGTTCTTGAGAAGAAGTTGAACCTCAAGAAACAGTGGTGCTACTGCATGATCTAGAATGTACATTTTATATGCACAAAATCCCCCATTACAGTATGTAAAGATATGTTGTACCCACCGACCCAGCCTTTTGCACACATTTGATGTGACTTAGTGTTATTGACTGTGCCTTCATCATTACAGTGGTCATGGTGTTCATCAGCTCTTACTGACATGCCTGCGACGCTCCCCTTTTTGTAGATACCCAGTGTTTGTGTACGCATGCATGTGTGCCTATGTGGCTGTCTGTCTCTCTATGTACGTGTGCAATGCACGTGTTGCCATGGATGTGTGCGCGTTTGGGTAGATAGGAGAATGTTAGAGATTCTCCAACTATTGCATCCCCAGTTTTGTAACTGTAGCATCCCTTTACTGCAGTATCTCAGTGTGCTTAGTGTCTGTGTGTACCAACGTTAGAGATCTTTACATGCTGACACATCAAACTAAGGGTTGAGCTTCCAAGAGGTGTGGTTTGTAAAGTGCTGATAAACTTTGGCCTTGTATCTTCAGAACTGCCTCCTCTGGCTTTCCATCATCTCTACTGCTATGTATAGCCCTGGGTGAAATAGCAGTGGCATAGCGGGTGTGTGTGGGCACAGGTTTCACAGTCTGCCATCAGTAACTTTGCCAATATTTTAAGTGCCATGGTTTAAGTAGCCCTATCTTCAGCCTTCTTACCTTAATTTCCACCAAACTTGTGAAGTATGAAGAGCAGGTGTTGCTCTGAATGTGGTAAGGCTGATGACAATCAATCGAAAGGTGTTCAAAAGATTTGTAGGTGATATCTTTAGTGATATTCATATCATACATTGTGTTGGTTTGTACCCAAGTCCTTTGAAATGCAGCGTGTTTTTTTTTTGATGATTTGTTATGTTTTTAGTTTTTAGCAAACACAGGTTTTATAAAAATGTAAAAGTAAAACTGAAATCTTTCCGATACTGCTCTAGCATGTATTGTACATTATGTATGTATGAAATGAACATTTTGTTTTATTAATTTTGTATTCTTTTTCTGGTGTCCAAGATTAAGTGCCTAGAATGTTATGCATACCTGGAATCATTCTAGTTTCACATGTACTTATAGTTTAATTTATGCAAATTATTCAAGTTTCAAAGATTTCTGCTCATAAAAGTAGCCTATCACCAGATTTGTGTAACCTAGAATAAGGCAATAAAAAAAAACATATGGATTTGCATAATGCATTTAATCACTGTTGAGAATTGTTATACTGTATATGTAAGGGCTTTTTTAACGTCTGTCTGTGTGTAGGCTATAGCCCCTAGTCTGTGTAAATGGTGAGAGTGAGCACACATTTCACTCTTTACTTGAGTTAGTTACAGTTGAATAAGACTCACTAAACATTACTGGCCAAAGAAAGATTTGCTTTTTTGACAAAGTTACCTTACTATTTCTTTTGTGTGTACTGTATGTTGTAGTAATAGCCCTAGGTTAGTATGACTCTCACACGCTTCAGTTCTTGTAGCCTACTCGGTGAGGATAGTATTCATTTTATTTAAACTGAAAAAAATAAGGAATTATGGGGTTTTGCACTTTTTAATTTTCACGACGCACATGTGACTTGTTCCCGGTAATCCAGGCATTTTATTTCCTTCAGTAAAATAACGAAATAAAATTGTGTTAACGAATACACATTTGTGCCCAGGCCTCAACGTTTTTCCATCTGTAGCAAAATATCAAAATGAATCAATGGCTCAAATGTTATTCAATAACTTGAAAATGGATGAAGGTAGGCTAGTGTTGTAATGCAACTAGCCTACCTCCAGCCTGCTCTCATATACTAGATGACTATTCTAATACAGCTATTCTGATACAGATCCTATTTCTGCGATGGGTGCATTGCGCATCTCTTCCTCTGCCCTCTGTTGCCTGTGCTTGTACTGCGCAGACAACATTTCCAGGGATTGTTGTCGGTTGGCCAACCCATAGCTTCCTCTCCCCCAGCCTGACTGTTTTAACTCGCCCATCCTCTCCTCTTCGAATGAATCTTAGAATATCTTTCGCAGCAGTATCACGCTGTGAGGGGAATCCAGCCGGCTGCATACATACACAACACTCCTAGACCGGTTATCTGTTCATCAAAGGCAGGCTCTCATAGAGCTCCAAGTCGGAGAGTGGATGAGGTTGATGCTGTTCTGTTGTAACTGGAAGGACGAACGAATGGGAGAGGAGGAAGGTATGTTGAAGTTTTCGATACGCAGTTTTTGTCTGGGACGATGTTGCGGGTGTCTTGGAGCGTGTGTCAGGGCGGGAGATGTTATTAAACCGGGCGCAGTGCATCTTTCAGCGCTCCAGGACAGACGTGCTCCACTGAATTCACAATAAACAACACAATAGATACATCGTTTTATGGTGTTTTTGGAGGATGAGATTTATGACAAGTATTCTGTGAGAATTATTAATAAAGAATGTCCCTTATGTCCTTGTTTTGCTGCAATAACCCAAGTAAGTAGTCGTTCTATTTTATTTCCAAGTAACACAAGCCCGCTGCATAATGACAACATGGCCTGGATGGTGTTTAGAAGTATAATAATTTGTGTATTTCAACTGTTTAGTTCAATCAAATTAAACGTGATAGTGAAACCGCAGCTCTGCTCTGACCCACAACAACACAACTTCATAACTGATAGTTACACTTTTTCTTTTAAACAATACCTTTCATTGGCATTCAATTCCTGTGAATCCATGACCTAGTTTAGCCTAGTTTCAATGTAACTAGTTCCACCGATACGTTTGCTATCTCACTAGCCTATATTGTGGAAGTTGAATATACAAAATACTGTCAATGATTTAGGGGAGGCAAATGATATAGCCTACAATATAAAATTGTTTGCAAGATCTGGTTTCCATAGTAAGATGAGCTGGAGCATTAAACTGCTCTTCCACTAATTGCCAAAGTAATGCAACTAGAAGGGTGTAAGCCGGTTACCTCCTCACAGTTTTGTTTTAACTGGCATAGTGTATAATAATATGGTAATTAACAAGTAGGCCTAGTATGCATATTCCTACTAATGCAGGTTCCATTAACATGTTGTTGAAATCAGATTTTGTTCAGAGACTGGAATGCAATGGAAACAAACAGTGGAGTAACTGTGTCACTTGGGCCTTGCATTGTGTGACTGACACACAGCATTACAGAGTTTAACTCATATCAGCGTGACTGACTGCACCAGAACTGGAGTGTCACCCTCTACCAGAGTTAAATAAGTGTGTGGGCATCCATACAAGTGTGTGTGTGTGTGTTTGTGTGTGTATGCATGCATGGGACACACAATTCAGTCCCATTCAAAATCATATTTTTCCTAAACCTAACCCTAACCTGTACTCTGACCCTAACCTTAACCCGAAAACGTAACCTTAACCCTAACCCTAACCCTAACCCTAGCTCCTAACCCTAAAACTAACCATAGCTCCTGACCCTAAACCTAATTCTAGCCCTAACACTTATTCTAACCTTAACCCCCCCTAGAAATAGCATTTCACCTTGTGGGTACCAACAAAATGTCCCCAGTTGGTCAAATTTTTGTTTGTTTACTATTCTTGTTGGGACTTCTGGTACTCACAAGTATAGTTAAACTTGTCCAATGTGTGTGTGTGTGTGTGTGTGTGTGTGTGTGTGTGTGTGTGTGTGTGTGTGTGTGTGTGTGTGTGTGTGTGTGTGTGTGTCTGCCTGCCTGCGTCAGTGTGAGTTGTGACAGAGAGAGGGCATCTGACAAGTGCTGCTGACTCCATGTGTCTGTGTATAAGTGAGTGATGGACTGGAGTCTGGCCCTGTTGAGACACAACACCAGCGGTCTGTCTTCAGGGAAAGCAGATCTGTCAGAGAGAGGCTCCAGTAATGGCTGGGAAAGGGCCATTAATACAGAGTAGATCTGCTGGCCAATACAATCAATACAACTACTCCAGCGCTGACTTCCTAATATTGAACCACTGCAGGGTAAGGGAACCATTGCCCAGCAAATACGTTGGTTGCATCCCAAATGGTACCCTATTCCCTTTATAGAACATTATATTTTGGAAGTTGAGTATACAAAATACTGTCTATGACTTAGGGGAGGCAAATGATATAGCCTACAATATAACATTTATGAAGAAATCAAAAATCAACCAGAAATTATTTTGCAAGATCAGGTTTCCATAGTAAGATCAGCTGGAGTATTGAACAGCTCTTTCCCTAATTGCCAAAGTAATGCCATTTCGAAGGGGGTACAATTACCTCCCCAAAGTTTTGTTTTAACTGGCATAGTGTATAATAATATGGCAATTAACAAGTAGGCCTAGTATGCATATTCCTACTAATGCAGGTTCCATTAACATGTTGTTGAAATCAGATTTTGTTCAGAGACTGGAATGCAATGGAAACAAACAGTGGAGTCACTATGTCACTTGGGCCTTGCATTGTGTGACTGACACACAGAATTACAGAGTTTAACTCATATCAGCGTGACTGACTGCACCAGAACTGGAGTGTCACCCTCTACCAGAGTTAAATAAGTGTGAGTGTGTCCATACAAGTGTGTGTGTGTGTGTTGCCTGTCTGCCTGCCTGAGTCTGTGTGAGTTGTGACAGAGAGAGGGCATCTGATTGGTGCTGCTGACTCTGTGTGTCAGTGTGTGATGGACTGGAGTCGGGCCCTGTTGCGACACAACACCTGCCTAATATTGAACCACTGCAGGGTAAGGGAACCATTGCCTAGCAAATACAGTTGGGTCTGAAATTATTGACACCCTTGATAAAGATGAGCAAAATGACTGTATAAAATAAATAATTTGAATACTGAGCTATATTTTATGCTCAAAACATTTGGGAAATTATATTATTTTATACTAATACAATTGCTCAGAGAAAGAGATTTGGATTTGTTTATTTCTCAAAAAGGTTATTTTATTTAACTTTTATTTAACTAGGCAAGTCAGTTAAGAACAAATTCTTATTTACAATGACGGCCTACCCCGGCCAAACTCGGACGACGCTGGGCTAGAGATGAAATGGTATGAACATTTCATATCACGATTATAGTGACCAGAATTATCACGGTTATCAGTATTATCGCGGTATTGTTCAAATGTGCTGGAACAAATCAGATATGTAAACAAATCAAATGAACAGCACTGATTGTATGTCCGTTGAATTATTATTGGTGTTGTTACGTTATTATTACTCACTCACACACACACACACACACACACACACACACACAGTCTATCTTCTGTGTTGCATTCGAGGATATGCAATGACCCCATGCACAATTTACATAAATACAAATGGGTCTTAAGAAGACAGTGATAGTAATTGCAATAAGCCCAACAATTGACATAAATACAGGAGTCTTGTATTGGAGTCTACAGTGTTTCTCCTGTTGGAACACTTTTACAACCAAGTCGACGACTGACGGATTTTAAATGAACAAAATATGTTGGTTGGGTGACTTTGAACACAGCGTTCCATTGGAAATGAATGTACTTCTGCTAATGTCGCAGTCGGTGTGTTCAAAGCGCAAACTACATAACGTGTTATCGTGTGCAATGGGCGAATAGAGTCTGTAGACAAACGCATGCAGCAGCAGAACAACGTGTAGTGTTTTTACAAGAGTAGGTAACACTGAACGCTTCAGTTTTCATTATTGACAAGCTATTAGCAAGTTAGACAGACAAACCATGGCATTTTCCCCCATTCCGAAGTCCCCACATCATGCATTGAGCTAAAAGTTACATTCGCTATTGTAGTGCATGGTGGTCATGAAGATGACTCGAGATTTGAAGTGTTGCGCCCTTTCGCAGCGATTGTTTTGGCATGTTCTGCAGAAATGGTGACCATCTTCGATTAAGTTTCCCTCAGCACTCTTGTAAAACCCAAAATACGAGCACACTTCAGATTTGGTCCTCTTAGAAGCACTGGTGGGAAATATCACATATCTCATGTAATGACACTGGTGCTGGTGGTGGGGGTGTTGTATCATGAAATATATGAGCCATGCAAATGGTGAAGCTAGCTCACATGTTGTCCTTTGATCTGTCCACTAACTGTGTGTGTGTGTGTCATGTATTACAGCTGGCAGAAGCTTGCCCGTGTGTGCGGGATGCAGACAACAGATCTATGATGAACAGTACCTCCAGGCACTCAACACTGACTGGCACACCATTTGCTTCAGGTGAGTGCTGCTTAACTGTAATGATCCAGGTTTTTTTGTTTTGGTGAGAAGCTGCAGGTTAATTGGTTCTCTCCCAATATCCCATCACGCCTGTGTTTGGTCAGCTGTTTCTGGTTGTCGTCAGGGGAGTCCTGGAGACTCGATCTGCAGGGAGATGGATGCTGTGACTAATATGTTCTGGTCTATTAGTCCAGTCTCTCGATCTGGTCCTACTTTAATTGAAACAGAACTTATAATAAAGGGTTCACAAACCATTTAAGCTGTTCTCAATCAATCAATCAATCAATCAATCAGTCAATCAATCAGATGCATGTATAGCCTTTTTACATCAGCAGTTGTCATAAAGTGCTTTACAGATACCCAACCTAAAACCCCAAAGAACAAGCAATGCAGTGGCAGAAGCACAGTGGCTAGGAAAAACTCCCTCGATGGCAGGGAAACTAGGAAGAAACCTAGAGAGTACCAGGCTCCGAGGGGTGGCCAGTCCTCCTCTGGCTGTGGCGGGTAGATATTTAAGAGTACATAGTTTTTCAAGACGTTGAATCATTCATAGATGACCAGCAGGAGCTGATAATAAACATGATGGCTATAGAGGGTGCAGTTGAAACTGCAGCACAGGATCAGCAGCACTTCTCAATGATTACTTAAGTATATACGCCCTATAGATTATTTTAAGTGAGTAGAAAGTCTTGGTAGGAAAGTCTGTGGACTGAAAATGAAAGGAAATCCATCTTCCTTTAGCTTATTTTTTTTTACATTCAGTATGTCTAATAAATGTGATTAGAGAAGTGCGTTTGCTTCGTGAGAGAGAGCAAGCAATCAAGAGAGAATGAGAGAAAATGTGTGTGTGTGTGTGTGTGTGTGTGTGTGTGTGTGTGTGTGTGTGTGTGACATTTTGGACAACCTCATAAACCATTATATACCACTCTCCCAAACCATCCTAATGCAGTCAGCAGAATGGACTACACTGTCTTACCACAACAACAACACTCTGTTAGTCAAATAGATCCAACCGTGTGTGTGTGTGTGTGTGTGTGTGTGTGTCCAACCGTACGCACCCTACTGTAAATGCCCTATTATCAAGACACCTTTATGAGGTGAGGAGAGAATACAGACATGGGGGGGTGACTTACACTTCACACCATCACCAGCATTAAATGATCTGTAAAATGTAAATAAACCACCAGTAGCAACGAGCAAACCCATTACGTCCATACACTCTTTCTCAACTGCTCCCTTCGCTTGGCTGTCACTCAAAGCTCTGTTGTCTTTATAGTTCCCTGAGTCGCTCAGTGCTGAGGCTCACACACACACACACACATCGTGTGAACATACTTTTAATGGGATCTTTATCATGTTAGATATAATCTCTATCAGTACAATGCATGGAATCCAACACCAGTCTTTCTTCAGCCATTTTAAATCTAGTATGTTAGATCTTTGATTTATCTCTTGACCCTGTGCCAAATGTTCATACCGGTAGCAAATATGATGTAATGATGGAATCTCTATAGAATAAGTTACATGATAGAGAATCCAGGTCCTTGGAGTTCAGTATGTGAGTTGTAATGTCTATCAACCCTCTCTCTGGTCATAGGATGGTTATGCCTCCATTATCAGACAGCCCCTCCCCTGTCCTCCCTCACACTGACCTCATCATCACTGACCAGAGGTGGAAAGAGTACTGAAATAGCCTACTCACGTAGAAGTACTGCTACTTTAATCAAATTTGACTCAAGTAGAAATAAAATGACTGGTGTAAATTACTCTAGTAAAAAGTAGCTCATTTAAAAAGTACTCCGATTAAAAGTAATTTAGTTACTTTTTAAAATAAAACAATAGCGACTGTGACAATTTGTTAAAAATATACTATTAACATTTGAAAATAAATTAAACATACAAAGCAATTCAAATGTATTGATAAATGTAGGGGCTGGCTGACTAACTGACTAACTAACTGACTGACTAACTGACTAACTGACTAACTGACTAACTGAGTCCCCTTTATACTGACTAACTAATTAATGTAGGGGCTGGCTGACTAACTGACTAACTAACTAACTAACTGACTAACTGACTAACTAACTCCCCTTTATACTGACTAACTAATTAATGTAGGGACTGGTTAAGTTGTTACACTCAGCTTGAAAACCAGACATTTTTTCCCAGAAAGTAGGAGATTTGGATATTATTAATAGGAGACTGCCTGTTGTTGTTGTTGTTGTTGTTGTTGTCCTCTTGCTTACATAATTGCTTCCATCCTCTCTCTCTCTCTTTTAATTTGGGTTTATACACTCTCTCTGTTCTTGGGTTGACAAACCTAGTTTCAGGAAGCAGGAGATCAGATCAGCCTGTCACACTCAGAGGACATCCCTTTTATATGTTTCTCATTTAGAAAACATTAGAAATGTCCCACACATGCAGGCACTGTTATTACCTTATTCTAGAACCGCTTATTAACCTCATAAGGAGACCATTTTGGGCCGGTTTCCCAGACATATTACTGGATATTGGAAAATGGCCCAAATTGCTAACTATACCATGCACTTGTAGTTGTTTGTGTTTTGTTGAGCTACATGTACTGTATAGGCTATACATGCACATATGTTTTGTCATAGCATATGATCTGTGTCCATTTGCTGGTAGTCAGTAGTCTGTCATCCATTAGTCAGATGCTGTGTGTTTAGTCTGAACTTGTCTCTCTCTGTAAAGACTGTCCTCTGTATCCTTTATTCACTCTGATAAGTCTGCCAGTAGGGTTTCTCTTTTCTGTGTGGAAAATTGGCCTGGGCGCTTAGTGTTACAGCACTGCTGGATGACCCAACGGGAGATCTGAGGATGAGGACATCTGGGTCACCGGAGAGAGGTGAAAAAGGGTTTTGGAGGTTTGTGTGTGTGTGTGTGTGTGTGTGTGTGTGTGTGTGTGTGTGTGTGTGTGTGTGTGTGTGTGTGTGTGTGTGTGTGTGTGTGTGTGTGTGTGTGTGTGTGTGTGTGTGTGTGTGTGCGTGCGTGCGTGTGTGTGAGTCAGAGAGTATACAGATGGGCCGGAGATGAGAGTTTGAGTCACATCTGGCTACTCCACAGTGTGGTGTTTCGATGGGGGGTAAGGGAGGGGGTAGGGTGTGTGTGTTTGTGTATCTTCATAATATGTGTGTTGCGAAGAGGCAAGGTCACATTTCTCTCACACTTCGTGATGCGCCGAATGTAATTCACACCTGAGCCCAGTGTGGGTGGACCAGTGTGGGTGGAATGTAAGAACTCCTTCAGTCTCTACTGAATGTTACTTTGAGAAGACCTGGCTGTCAGCGACCCTGTTGGGACATACAAGTCAGATACAATGAAATTTCCCCCCCGGGGGATCAATAAAGTACCTATCTATCTATCTATCTACAAGTTTTACCACTACTACTCCCAAGTGGCGCAGCGGTCTAAGGCACTGCATCTCAGTGCTAGAGGTGTCACTGTAGACAACCTGGTTTGAATCCAGGCTGTATCACATCCGTGATTGGGAGTCCCATTGCGCGGCGCACAATTGGCCTAGCGTTGTCCGAGTTTGGCCGGTGTAGGCCGTCATTGTAAATAAGAATTTGTTCTTAACTCATTTGCCTAGTTAAATAAAGGTTAAATTGATTTCCTGCCTTTCTGACTTGCATTCCTCTTACCTTTTCCTGTCTTCCCTTCACTGTCCTATCCCTTCAATAACACCACTAATAAAAAAACAGTAACTGCTTCCTTCAGATAGAATAGCTAGGGGTTAACATGCGTGCTGTCACATTCTAATTCTCTCGGTCTAGATTTCTGACCTAGATCCTTCTCCTCGGGGAAGATGGGATTGTCATGGTAAAGGAAAAAGGGGGAGGGGGGGTTAAAATGGCTTTCCTGATCGGAGACGTCTATGGAAAGCTGCCTGCGTCCCCCTACTCCCCTCAAGCAACACAGCAGGACAAAGGGGTTTAGGGATAAATATAAGAAAATCGTGAAAACACACTCCAACCGTCTCGTCAACTAGTTGGTCCCCAATTAGAAAGGAATGCTCAGTGAGTGCTAGAATGACAGATTAGAACGGAATGCTCAGTGAGTGCTAGAATGGCAGATTAGAACAGAATGCTCAGTGAGTACTAGAATGGCAGATTAGAACAGAATGCTCAGTGAGTACTAGAATGGCAGATTAGAACAGAATGCTCAGTGAGTGCTAGAATGGCAGATTATAACGGAATGCTCAGTGAGTGCTAGAATGGCAGATTAGAACGGAATGCTCAGTGAGTGCTAGAATGGCAGATTAGAACGGAATGCTCAGTGAGTGCTAGAATGACAGATTAGAATGGAATGCTCAGTGAGTGCTAGAATGACAGATTAGAATGGAATGCTCAGTGAGTGCTAGAATGACAGATTAGAACGGAATGCTCAGTGAGTTCTAGAATGGCAGATTAGAACGGAATGCTCAGTGAGTGCTAGAATGACAGATTAGAACGGAATGCTCAGTGAGTGCTAGAATGGCAGATTAGAACGGAATGCTCAGTGAGTACTAGAATGGCAGATTAGAACGGAATGCTCAATGAGTGCTAGAATGGCAGATTAGAACGGAATGCTCAGTGAGTGCTAGAATGGCAGATTAGAACGGAATGCTCAGTGAGTGCTAGAATGGCAGATTAGAACGGAATGCTCAGTGAGTGCTAGAATGACAGATTAGAATGGAATGCTCAGTGAGTGCTAGAATGACAGATTAGAACGGAATGCTCAGTGAGTGCTAGAATGACAGATTAGAACGGAATGCTCAGTGAGTGCTAGAATGGCAGATTAGAACAGAATGCTCAGTGAGTGCTAGAATGGCAGATTAGAACAGAATGCTCAGTGAGTGCTAGAATGGCAGATTAGAACGGAATGCTCAGTGAGTGCTAGAATGGCAGATTAGAACGGAATGCTCAGTGAGTGCTAGAATGGCAGATTAGAACGGAATGCTCAGTGAGTGCTAGAATGACAGATTAGAATGGAATGCTCAGTGAGTGTTAGAATGACAGATTAGAACGGAATGCTCAGTGAGTGCTAGAATGACAGATTTAAACAAAAAGAAAAAGGAGGAGGAAGAAGAAAAAAACTAATGGTGGAAAATAGCTGGAATGGATTATTTTGAGGATTATTTGGAGGCTGTTGATATTCCCAGGGGTGGAAAAACTCCACGGTCCTCACAGAACGCCAGTGGTGGGTGTGTGTGTGTGTGCGCTGTTCACAGAGCCAGCAGCAGCCGGAATAGCAGCTTCATGGGAAAATACTGTGGCGCTCTCACGGAGCGACCCGTTCCTATTGGTCGATCCTCCGACTCTCTCAGCATGCGGCCGTCCCAGCAGACCCATGGCTCACCACGAGAAACCAGAGACCGCAAAGCACCCTGGAAGGAAGGCAGCTAAAGTACTCCCCAAACACTGCCAACGAAGGAGCTCAGAACCATGCTTTAGATTATTGAGTGTTCATTTATGCTTTTAAAAGCCGGTAAGGAGATTTCGCTGTCTACCTCACTCCCAGAACTCAGAGAGACGCGTTTTATGTTACAATCGATGATAGAGTCCAGTTTACAAGATTCCTCCTGGTAGTGCACTGGGTCTGTTAGGCAGGCATGCATGACATTGACTGCTTCAGTTCTCCCTCATGAATTGGATCTCTTCTACTTGACTCTTTGGATACCCCTCCCCTCAGGGGGGGGGAGAGAGAGAGAGAGAGAGAGAGAGAGAGAGAGAGAGAGAGAGAGAGAGAGAGAGAGAGAGAGAGAACACCTTTGACATGGTCATGCTCAATGATGGAAATGTGAAAGAAATGTGAAAGAAATAAACCAGCCATCTTCATGAAATGTGATCTTCATACTGCAGTTCCTTTGAAACCCATTTGCCCTGAGGTCGTCTCTTTCTCAGTAAAGTGCAGACAGGCTGGTCTGAGCTTCTGTACTCCCCCTCTGTCTCTCTCGCGCTTACTCGCTCGCCCTCTCTCTCTTCCTCTGTCTCTCGCCGCATCTCCCCCTCTCTCTCAATTAAATTCAATTCAAAGGGCTTTATTGGCATGGGAAACGTGTTTACAATGCCAAAGCAGGTAAAATAGATAATTCTCTCTCTCCCTCTCTCCCTCTCTCTACCTCTCGCCTGGTCCTGTGACTGTTTCTGCCATCTTGCTCTACTGCCCCTAAGGGCCAAAAAACAGACAGCAAACTCTGTTGTTGTGTCAGCATATAATTTTTTATTTAACGTTTTTTTAACTAGGTAAGTCAGTTAAGAACAAATTCTTATTTACAATGACGGCCAACACTCGGACGACGCTGGACCAATTGTGCACCGCCCTATGGGACTTCAAGTCACGGCCGGTTGTGATAAAGCCTGGACAATGGCAACCTGCAGGTCACACACACAAATACTGAACAGTACTGTATATACTCCTATACACGCCACACACACAAACATGCAGGTGGTTCGGTAAACTATATTCACGGCGCATGATGTGTTAACACACACACACACACACACACCCACTAACACACTCCTGTATGCACACACACACACACTAACACGCTCATGTATGCACGCACACACACACACATATAGTACTTGCTCCTCTCAGATCCAGTGATCACAAATGTCTGTTGTTCTCCCCAAACACAACATCAGGAGGGAGAAGCAAGGTCCAGCGAAAAAAAGGATGTCTGCTAACTCAGAACAGAAAGGAGGCCTTGGCACGATGTATGGCCAGTACTGACTGGTCTGCCTTATACTGTATGAGGTGGAGAGCATCGATGCAAAGGTAGAGACGTTCAACTCCTGCATTCAAACTGCACTTGATGTACGCATGCCAATATGAAAAAAATATTAACAACAACAGTGGACGAGCCCTGGATGACTGAACGAATAAAGGCTGCCATCAGGAAAAGACAGAAGATTTTCAATAGATGGGGGAAAACAATGAAATGGAGAAAATACAGAAACACAGTGCAAATGCTTATCAAGGAAGCAAAGACAAACTACTACAAAACTGACATCCAGGAAGTAAAGAAGAAAAACCCTAATGGTGGGACTTCATTAACAAAGGACTGGGACGAAAGAAACCATCAGGAGGGAGAATACAAGTCGAGGGGAATTGAAGACAACAACGTGGATGATGTTTTCAATGTCTTTTTTTGCTGAGGCATTGACAAGCACCACACCTCTTGCCATCTTCCCCCTGCCTATGCCTACAAGGCAGTTGAGCAGTGCAGCATTGGCCAGATAAAGCAAGCTCTGACCAGACTCCGCCCACATGAAGCATGTGGGCCTGAGTCTGGCTACTAAAAGAGCATGCAGAAGATCTAGCGTCTGTCATCACACACATTGTTAACACCTCCTACTGGCAGGGGACTGTTCCTGCTGCCTGGAAGATTGCCAATGTGTGTCCCATACCTAAAGTGTCAAACCCATGTACAATGAGTGACTGGAGGCCCATCTCTCTAACATCATGCCTTGGAAAAATCCAGGAGAGCTTCATCATAAAAAAACTTATGCCAACAGTTTTATCTGAGTGCACAAATCAGTACTACCAAAGTCCAGCACTACTACCGCCCTTGTGAAAGCCACACACTCCTGGCTGAGAGCTACAGACTCCACAAAACCAACAATGGTGAGGGTGTTACTTGCTGATATGTCCAAAGCCTTTGATCGAGTAGATCACACAAAGCTCCTGCAACACCTGTCTGACATTGAACTGTGTCCAAGGTTACTAGCCTGGCTCCACAGCTACACCACAGGAAGAAGGCATAGGCTGATGGCAAATGGCACATTTAGCCCCGGGTCAGAGGTCACCTCTGGTGTGCCACAAGGGGGCGTGGTTTCACCATATCTGTTTCTCCTTCACATGTCCATCCGAAAAGTTGTCTTTAGTGACACTCTGGACACTGGGTATGTGAACACTGGGTATGCAGAAGATGTAGGACTGTCCCGAGCCATACCATTAACCAGCATCCAAGAGGACACTTCAATGGGCTTGGATGCAAAGCAGCTGGAAGAGTGGGCCACATCCAACAACACACTAACACAGTAACACACTCCTATACACACACACACACACACACACACACACACACACACACACACACACACACACACACACACAGTAACACACTCCTATACACACACACACACACACACTAACACACACACACTCCTATACACACACACACTAACACACACACACTCCTATACACACACACACACACACTAACACACTCCTATACACACACACACACACACACACACAGTAACACACTCCTATACACACACACACACACACACACACACACACACACACACACACACACACACACACAGTAACACACTCCTATACACACACACACACTAACACACACACACTCCTATACACACACACACACACACTAACACACTCCTATACACACACACACACACACAGTAACACACTCCTATACACACACACACACACACACACACACAGTAACACACTCCTATACACACACACACACACACACACACACACACACACACAGTAACACACTCCTATACACACACACAGTAACACACTCCTATACACACACACACAGTAACACACTCCTATACACACACACACACACACACACAGTAACACACTCCTATACACACACACACACACACACACACACACACACACACACACACACACACACACACACACAGTAACACACTCCTATACACACACACACACACACACAGTAACACACTCCTATACACACACACACACACACACACACACACAGTAACACACTCCTATACACACACACAGTAACACACTCCTATACACACACACAGTAACACACTCCTACACACACACACACACACACACACACACACACACACACACAGTAACACACTCCTATACACACACACACACACACACACACACACACACACACACAGTAACACACTCCTGTGTACACACACACACACACACACACACACACACACAGTAGCACACTAATATACACAAACACACACACACACACACACACACACAGACACACACACACACACACACACACACACATACACACACACACACAGTAACACACTCCTGTACACACACACACACACACACACACACACAGTAACACACTCCTGTACACACACACACACACACACACACACACACACACACAGTAACACACTCCTGTACACACACACCTGAAAGAAGTACATTTCTCATGCAACAGAATCCCCCCAGAGCCTTTCCACTGTGCTGCTCCTTATCTTGGTAAGGGATTTCTAAGGCACATTCCTCTCTCTTTCTCTCTCTGTCTCACTCTTTTGCTTTGTCTTTCTGTCTGTCTCTCTCTCTCTCTCTCTCTCTCTCTCTCTCTCTCTTTCTCTCTTTCTCTCGTCTGGCTACACCCTGTATCATATCTGCAGCAAGGACAACACAGCTAGAAGGACTCATATTTACAGTGTAACAGAGGACTCATCTTAAAAGACCTCTTAAAAGTGATGCATTTACTGTAAATAGCCATATACAGTATTTATAACGGCTAGACTTATCTTAAAAGACTTAGACATCTCTGTGAAAGTGACGCACTGTAAAAGGTGAAAATAAATGCTTTACTCATTCAAGCTGAAATGCTTAAAAGTAGCCTTACTAGCGTAGCATTAGATTACACCAGCTTTATTAGCTTATTAACTTTGCGCTTTGCTCATAGCTTCTCAAGTCCGTGAAGTGATTAAGGAGAGGGAGAGGAGGTAGAGTGAGGAGAGTTGGAGAAGGAGAGAGAGTGTCTTTGAAAACACTAGAAGGTGCCCTCTGTAAGTGGAGCTAGCCGTGCTCTGCGTGATGCTGTAGGACTAGAATTCTGTTAAAGAGCCACAGTGAGTCAGCACTTCTGGCTGATGTCTGTAGTCTGACAAGAACCTAGTGACGGCGTGCCAGACGGGGGGGTTAGAGGCAAGTGTTCTCTCTAGAAAGAGGATTCAAGCTGTTTGCTGCATGGACTTAGATATCAGTGTGTTATTTCCCATATTACTGACGTGGTATAATGGTACTCATGTGACATGATCTGTCGTAAGTCGTAACTGATGGATAGCACAGCAGATTAAATCCTTAACACTACATAATGATGTATGAAATCATATTGTATACTATAACTGTACATTATGGCACCCACTCTATTGTCTTTCCCTGCTGACCATGCCACCAATGTGAAACTTGTGTTTTGAAAGTGGGGGAACTGAGAAGCGTGAAGCCTAACCTTGAAAATGTAAGGGACCAGTGCTAGACCAGTATGCTCCTCCTCTTAGGACGGTTCTGGGTCCTGCCTAAAACAAGGTTGTCCACAGAGGCTCTTAACAAAGAGACACCATTTCCTTTGTAAAGATCACCTGAATTGTTAGGATTCACACAGACTCCTCTTCAAGAATCGTCTTAATTGGGTAAAGGAAATGTTATCGCCTTCTAAACCATCACCTGATTCGCTGAGGGGCTTCCGTCTCCTCCCTCCTCCATCTAAAATGGAATGGAACCAGAGTCGCAGGAAAAGGTTGTTAAACTGAAACAGAAACTGTTTGAAGTGTGTTAAAAGGGTTTTAATCGATTGGAAAATGTACTTTCTGCCAGCCTGTGGCATCTTTGAAGATTAGGAGATGTGTACGGTATCAGAATGCGTAACGTGGGAAATGAGTAGAATGAGTGAGGGAGAGGGGGGACCTTTTATCCCACTGGGGTTGAAAATGAGGAGCTGGCTGTAGTTAACTGACTATGAGGAGCTGGCTGTAGTTAACTGACTATGAGGAGCTGGCTGTAGTTAACTGACTGTGAGGAGCTGGCTGTAGTTAACTGACTGTGAGGAGCTGGCTGTAGTTAACTGACTGTGAGGAGCTGGCTGTAGTTAACTGACTATGAGGAGCTGGCTGTAGTTAACTGACTGTGAGGAGCTGGCTGTAGTTAACTGACTATGAGGAGCTGGCTGTAGTTAACTGACTGTGAGGAGCTGGCTGTAGTTAACTGACTATGAGGAGCTGGCTGTAGTTAACTGACTATGAGGAGCTGGCTGTAGTTAACTGACTATGAGGAGCTGGCTGTAGTTAACTGACTGTGAGGAGCTGGCTGTAGTTAACTGACTATGAGGAGCTGGCTGTAGTTAACTGACTGTGAGGAGCTGGCTGTAGTTAACTGACTGTGAGGAGCTGGCTGTAGTTAACTGACTGTGAGGAGCTGGCTGTAGTTAACTGACTATGAGGAGCTGGCTGTAGTTAACTGACTATGAGGAGCTGGCTGTAGTTAACTGACTGTGAGGAGCTGGCTGTAGTTAACTGACTATGAGGAGCTGGCTGTAGTTAACTGACTATGAGGAGCTGGCTGTAGTTAACTGACTATGAGGAGCTGGCTGTAGTTAACTGACTATGAGGAGCTGGCTGTAGTTAACTGACTGTGAGAAGCTGGCTGTAGTTAACTGACTATGAGGAGCTGGCTGTAGTTAACTGACTGTGAGAAGCTGGCTGTAGTTAACTGACTATGAGGAGCTGGCTGTAGTTAACTGACTGTGAGGAGCTGGCTGTAGTTAACTGACTATGAGGAGCTGGCTGTAGTTAACTGACTGTGAGAAGCTGGCTGTAGTTAACTGACTATGAGGAGCTGGCTGTAGTTAACTGACTATGAGAAGCTGGCTGTAGTTAACTGACTATGAGGAGCTGGCTGTAGTTAACTGACTATGAGAAGCTGGCTGTAGTTAACTGACTATGAGGAGCTGGCTGTAGTTAACTGACTGTGAGAAGCTGGCTGTAGTTAACTGACTATGAGAAGCTAGTTGTATTTGACTGAGCGGCCAGCCATCTGGCAGACAGAGTAGGGAAGAGGAGGAGGGAGGGAAGAGGAGGAGGGAAGGGAAAGGAAAGGCTATGATGTCACAGGGTCACCACTCCCAAAGGAAGCTGGGAGAGCGAGGGCAGGGACAGGAAACACGTGACAAAAAAAAAAAGAGGCCCCAGTATGCAGCTGCAGGGTGAGTGAAAGAGAGAGAGAGAGAGAGAGAGAGAGAGAGAGAAAGGTATTAATGGTTGTGACAGTGCTGCTGTGTGGTGGTTTATTAGTGGCAGGTTTCCTCTATACTCTATAGCCAATCTGTTCAAAAGCTGCTGTTAAGATGAGCCTGTTTCCTGACTGTTACAACAAGGCCTTGTCTCTGAAGGGAGACATGTTGCGAAGGGACCAGCGATATAGGAATTGCATCAAGGGCAAGAAGTAAGTCCTTTTGTTGGATGGATATACGTAAATGCTAGGATGGGAAGTTGTATGGTGCAGATTTGTATGGTCTGTAGTGGACTCGTTGGGGTACTTGGTTCCTCTTGGTTGGAGTTCCTGAACAATGTTCCTATATTTATATATATACTCAATGAAACAACTAGCTTTAAAATTGCAGTTTAGTCGTGAATACCGTTCACTTGACTAGAGTTGGATGCATTTGCTTAATGATGGAGAAGTGATAGTGGATAGCATGTTGTTAGCATCGCAGACTTGACATACGGGTGGTTTGGGTGGATCTGTGAAACATGGTAGGCCGTTACAAGTTTCACTTCCTTATTTTTAAACCTCATTTCCGTGTCTGCTTTTTGCTCACTTTCCTGACCAGAAATATTACAGATTGCTTATTCCAGAATTAATTTGATAAATGCTTGTTAGGCTGTGTTAATGAACTTAGACCATGTCTCTACTGTGTGTCCCTTTTTATGTGACAGTATGTGCTTAATGGAGTGGTGTTCTATACAATCTCTGTTTGTTTGTCTACCATTCACCCTGTGTACATTGTCGAGTCTAGTAGACATGTTGACTGCATTCAGGCTGTCACAGTACTGACTCTCCCTCACTCTGCCTGTGTCTCTCTAACTCCCCCATGTCTGACTTTGATCATAACTCCCTGTCCACCCTAAGCATGATTTCCCAGCCTCTCAGCAATGTGACAGTGGCAGTAGCTGCTCTGTTTGCAGTGTGTCAGGCCCTATATAGCCCGGTGCATGGTACAGAGAGTACACCACAGTATGAATAAACTAGATTAGGGATGTAGAGAAGCTTTCAGTGTCGCTGTGACTTGTGTGAGTAGTCAGATAAGCATGTTTTCCAGCGACAGCCAGACCGCCTTAGGGGAAATTGTTCATAATTTATAGATAGCGGGTCCTATAATCACAAAGCTGTGAATGTGTATGTAGTCTTCCATGGCGTTTGGAGAATACTATAGTGAACTGTAGCTTATGAGTTTTTTACATAAAGCAGACATCATGCTTTCATAGATTTTCTCACATTGTGTAAACACTTTTTAGCGTTGCCACTTTCTCATGTGATGCAAAATGAATAATACGGGACAGATTTCTGTATTTTCAAAGTTACAAATCTTGAAAACCTGATTGCTTACATGCAAAACATTTTGGGACTATATGAACAATTGACTAATGAAACAAATACCAAAACCGTCCTGTGTGACATTGATATTGTAAGGTTACGAAACTATACTTTATGTAAGGTGTCTACTTTAGATGTAACTGAATATGGTATTGTTTCAGTGATAGTTAACACCAGGCAGGGAGTAATGGATGTGTTGTTAGCCAACTAAAAATGGTTGCGGGAGGAGAGGAGAGGAGAAGAGGGATGAGATGGGAGGAGTGGAGGGTAGGTGAGGTGAGGAGAGAAGAGGAGTGGAGGAGAGGTGAGAGCAGAGGAGAAGAGAGGAGAAGTGAAAGGTAGCGGAGGAGATCACATGCACAGCAGGTGCGAGGTTTATACAAAGTAACCTGGTTTATACAAAGACAACCAATGTCATCATCAGAGAGGCTGAAGAAATTAAACATCACATCCTCCTGACAGGATTCAATCTGCCTGACTCCCCCGGCTCACCGGCCTGCTCCGTATTTAATCTCTGTTATTCGTAGAGGAGCAGGAGGAACAGGCGGTGTGCAAATGAAAGGCTGTCGAGGACGGATGAGGAGATTTGTTAGACAGATGTTGAGTAAAGGAGGAAGAGAAATGACTCTTAAAGTGGAAACACTGGGTGCTTCTCTTTTCTCCTCCTTCCTTTCCCTCTTTCCTCTCTTCCTCTTTATCCTCCTTCATTCCATCACTCTTTCTCTCCTCCTCTGATATTACACTCTATGTCATCCTTTTCTCTAGTTGTCCTTGAGCTTGTAGGGGTCAGAGACACCACCTGTTTCTCCTTTCTCTGGCTTTGCTCACCTGAATATATTATATTAGTCCAGTGCAAATTTTAAATGAATGCTTTGGTGAGCTTTTGGCTGATCTCCTATCACAGGCCTAGCTTGCCCCACAGTTCTTATCTAGTTGGCCAATGGCTTGGTTTGGCAGTTGCAGTTGGCTATTCTTAGGGCTCTGGTTATGGCTATAGCTCAGGGCTAGCTTGCCCGAAAGCTCCTTATAAAATTATCAACTTCAGGAATTCATCTGGTTTGTGGATTTAGAGATTATAGAAAAAATTGTGTGCCAGGTTTATTTTCCCTCCGTTTTTAGACTGAGGCCAGTGACTGACACTGTCTCTGTTCTGTCTCCAGAACCAAGAACACACAGTACAGTTTAATTATTAAGTATTTTTGTAGACTGACTGTAACTTTCCATTGTTAGTCTGAGACGTTGACATTTGCAAAGGAAAAGGGAGTCTGTCTGTACATGTAGGTTCTTTCTTTCTTTTTTATTAAAATCCCACTCCCAAGCTTTAAACTTTTGGCCTTATAATACAAGCCTTTTATCAGACTTCCGGGAATTATATTTCACCTTCCTTATCCCAGTGTTATAGATATAATGTAGAGTGTATTCACTATTTCACTCCTACACTTTTTCATTCACTGTTACAGTTATATCAGTCCAACATTGCCCAACATCCAGGACTCAACATATTTGTATGCTGAACTGAATATATAAATAGATTTTATTAGACAATTTAAAAACACAATTCTAGCCACACAAGTAGATACACTGTATTTGAAATCTTCGAGGATAACACAAAAAGTTGTACAACTTCTATGCATTGTGGTTCTCTGAACAGCGACTATTCACTGATGCTAGGACAGAACCAGAGGCCAATGTTTTTGGCCCATGATAGTCTCCATCACTCATGTCTTGTTTTGCCCGTGGTCGTGGAACATTGGAGAATGAACGGCCATTCTCTTTTTCCAGTCCCATTTCAGTCTGCCCCAGACAGACAGAATGTGCATAGATAGCTGTTCTGAAAGCCAGTCAGAGACAGGGCTTAGCGAGCACAAAGGAAACTGCCTCCATCTACACTATTCACCCCCAGCCTCCACACTATTCACCCCCAGCCTCCACACTATTCACCCCCGGCCTACAGCCACCACACGGCTCAACAAAACCCCAAACACAATTTGGGGAGGGGAAGGGGGGGCAGAGTGTAGTACTGGAGAGGTCGTTGGTGGGGGCTCCGGCGTCGGGCGTGACGCAGGTTCTGGTGGCAGCTCCTCCCTCACCTCGACGTTGCACGCCCGGTCCTGATGGACCCCTCCCCAGTGTTCCTGCGAAGCACCAAGTCCTGTCTGGACCCTGGTGTTGGAGACCCCTCTCTTGGGGCTGGGTGTTGCACCAGCTCTCGAGTGGGGCTGGACACACGTACTGGAGGTCGGATACGGGGAGCCGGCACAGGTCGTACCGGACTGAAGAGATGCACTGGAGGCCTGGTGCGTGGAGCCGGCACAGGTGGCACCGGACTGGGGACATGCACCTCAGGGTGAGACTGTGGGCCGTCCCTGGAGGCTCCGGGCTGTGGGACGTCACTGGGAGCTCCGGACTGGGGAGGCGCACCGGAGGTCTGGTGCGTGGAGCTGGCACAGGAGGCATCGGGCTGGGCACACGCACTGGGTGCGGGAAGCCGTCGCTGGCCGCACCGGGCTGGGGAGGCGCACTGGACAGACTGGCCTGAAGCGCACTGGAGATCTGGTGCTGGGGCCGGAAACTGAATGCATCTTCTCGTCGTCCTCCTCGGCCCACACAAAATCTCCTCAGACGCTCCTCCTCCTCCTTGTCCCTCGCATCCTCAGTCAGGACCTTACACTCTCTCTTGCTCTCTCTCACTCTTTCTCTCGCTCTCTATTTCTTCTCTGCATTTCTCTGCCCTCTTCTCTACTACCCCCCTTCTCTCTACCTTCATCTGCCCTCACTCTTTCTCTCTCATTCTTTCTCTTTCTCTCAGCCTCGCTCTCTCTTTCACCGAAGGAATGATCCAAAAGAGGGAAAATGTGCAGAGAGGGGGCGGTTGGTTGGTGCAGAGAGGGGGCGGTTGGTTGGTGCAGAGAGGGGGCAGTTGGTTGGTGCAGAGAGGATAATTTGTAGGAAAACTTGGCCCCATGCCAGGAATTCCCCCCTCTATCCCGGTCTTGGTATTCCCTTCCTGTGGGAACGTTACTGGCTTGTTGACAAGATGAGAACAGGAGAGGGGTTTCCCTGGTCTCCCTGACGCTGTCGTTCCTCATCTTGTTTTCCATTACATACTCTGTCGCTCTCTCTTTCTCTCTCTGTATATCGTTCTCTATCTCTCTCTCTCTCTCGCTCTCTTTCTCTCTCGCTTTCGCTCTCTCTCTCTCTCTCGCTTTCTCTCTCTCTCTCTCTCGCTCTCTTTCTCTCTCTCTCTCTCTCTCTCACTCTTTCTCTCGCTCTCTTTCTCTCTCGCTCTCTCTCCCTCTTTCTCTCGCTCTCTATTTCTTCTCTGCATTTCTCCTCTGCCCTCTTCTCTAACCCACACCCTCTCTCTAAACCTTCATCTGGCCTTACTCTTTCTCTCTCATTCTCTCTCTTTCTCTCCCCCCTCTCATAAGTCATAGGTCATATTTCCTCATAGTCACATGCTTGGTGTGGGTTGCAGTCTTGCCGGCAATACCCACTCACAACAACAACAAGCACTGTATGTAATATAGACACAAATTACATTTTATATACTAGTCCGGCCGACTGATTAAAAACAAATTGTAATTCAATATACATGCTAACTAATTAATCATGTCTCATTTCTTTAGTGCAATTTATTGATGGTTCGACTGTGGATTGTGGAATATTGATTTATTGACTTTAAGGTTTACTGTACATCTTTGAGATGTATAGAATTGGACTGGCCTTTTGGTTTGGACAGATGATCATTGGACACGCAAAATCGATGATTCTGTTTTTGTTCATGTGTGTCTCTGTGTTATCTGTGTGAGCAAGAGATTGGAGGCTAAATATTTCAACCTGTCAACACCTTGTTGGAGGTTCTCTCCTCTCGTCCTCTCCTCCCCTGTCCAGTACAGAGAGCACTTCCTGTAGACATGACCCACTTCCTTCAGAGGTGTCTCTGCACACGTCATACCATGACCTCTGTCATCCAGACAGAGAGAGAGGATGACCAGACTGACATTTTGAAGAGTCCCACCAGAAAGTCTGATTGTTAAACAGACAATGCCTTTTAGGTTACGGTGAATAGTTTGCACGTTTTTTTTTGTATCTTTATGAATCCATTTTTTTATTGAAATGTCGTCTCCAGCAATACTCCATTCAACTCCGTGATGCGAGGGGTTATCAGTGGAATCAACACATTGTATGAGATGTGACTGCTGCAGGAAACAGAAAACACAGCTTACAGTATTGATGTTGTTTAGTTAGAGACAATGGTACTGGTTTAAAGGGTGACAAATTTATCACAGTACACAGCTGAGATGGCGTGTTGGTGTAGGAGTTAGGTAGTGGTTCTGTGTGAGTAACTTTCCCCTGGGGAACTAGGGAAACCATAGAGGTCTGTGTGTCTACTCAGTCTGAAACTTTTGTGGGTGGTGTTGTATTACTATACTTGTGGCTACTGGAAATCCCCAGAAGTCCACACAAGGATGGTAAAATTAATTATCTTTTAAGCTTAGGGGTTACGTTTAGGGTTAGGGTTACAATTAGGGTTAGGTTTAGGATTGTGGTTAGGGTTAAGGTTAGGGTTGGAGTTAGGGGTTTAGGGAAAATATGATTTTGAATGGAAATACATTTTAGTCCTCCACAAGGATAGTAAAACATATGCTGTGTGAGTGTGCGCTATGTGTGTGTGTGTGTGTGTGTGTGTGTGTGTGTGTGTGTGTGTGTGTGTGTGTGTGTGTGTGTGTGTGTGTGTGTGTGTGTGTGTGTGTGTGTGTGTGTGTGTGTGTGTGTGTGTGTGTGTGTGTGTGTGTGTGTGTGTGTGTGCGTGTTTGTGTGTGTGTGACTCCTCCTGATCAATACCTCTATCTGTAGCTAAATCAACGAGTGACCTACCGCAGTGACAGATCAAATTGGCATCATTTTATTAATGTAAACAAACCCAATTATTATATTCATTCATCTTTTGCTTTGCTATCCATTTAAAAATAATTGGCAGCAGTTGATCTTAGTCAGATATTGACCTGTGTCAAGTGGTTTACATGGTAAATAAGCAGGGCCGGCTCCAGGCTTAAGCAACATAAGCTGGTCGCTTAGGGCCCCCTGGCCTCAGTCGGGGTCTCAACTTACTTATTGAGAGTAAGAATAGTAAAATACACCAGGTTCAATTTCAAAATGTGGATGTTTTGATTGGTGGTTAGTTTAGATAGCTATTTAAACTTAATCATGGCCGAATACCAATCGTGCGCGCAGGGCTTGTGCCCAATTGATTTTGTTAGTCATTCTCACTCGGATATGATATTAACATGGCATTAGACATTGAATTTAGCTTTAAAGGCCCCCACCAGAGGGCAATGTTGCCCATATTTCAACTGAAATTCCTGTCCTATAACAGAAATTCTCGTTTAGGTTCCACCTCCAAAGAATGGCGCAGGATGCTAAACCAGTATCTTTGACATTGCCATCTATTGTTATCTCCAAAGTTTTGGCATGTTGCATAAATTGCGACCACAAATCCGCTATTGAAATAACAAGAATAATATGATGCTCCGGTAATATCGATAGACTGACTGTATGAAAAAAGTATGAAAATGTATGCACTCACTACTGTAGTTCGCTCTAGATAAGAGTGTCTGCTAATTGATTAAAACGTAAATGTACATTTAACTATTATAAAATGCAATCATATCACATGCAGTTTTACCATTTATAAAATGGTCATATCTTTTTTATATATATATATATATATATATATATACAGCAGGTGAAATAACTATTGAACACGTCACCATTCTTCTCAGTAAATATATTTCTAAAGGTGCTATTGACATGAAATGTCCACCAGATGTTGGTAACAACCCAAGTAATCCATACATACAAAGAAACCAAAACAAATAAGTCCGTCACTCACAGTTGAAGAGTACCTATGATAAAAATTACAGACTTCTACATGCTTTGTAAGTGGGAAAACCTGCAAAATCGGCAGTGTATAAAATACTTGTTCTCCCCACTGTAGGCCTCCTTGCTCGCACACGCTTTTTCAGTTCTGCCCACATATTTTCTATAGGATTGAGGTCAGGGCTTTGTGATGGCCACTCCAATACCTTGACTTTGTTGTCCTTAAGCCATTTTGCCACAACTTTGGAAGTATGCTTGGGGTCATTGTCCATTTGGAAGACCCATTTGCGACCAAGCATTAACTTCCTGACTGATGTCTTGAGATGTTGCTTCAATATATCCACATAATTTTCCTTCCTCATGATGCCATCTATTTTGTGAAGTGCACCAGTCCCTCAGCAAAGCACCCCCACAACTCACAGTTGAAGAGTACCTATGATAAAAATTACAGACTTCTACATGCTTTGTAAGTGGGAAAACCTGCAAAATCGGCAGTGTATAAAATACTTGTTCTCCCCACTGTAGGCCTCCTTGCTCGCACACGCTTTTTCAGTTCTGCCCACATATTTTCTATAGGATTGAGGTCAGGGCTTTGTGATGGCCACTCCAATACCTTGACTTTGTTGTCCTTAAGCCATTTTGCCACAACTTTGGAAGTATGCTTGGGGTCATTGTCCATTTGGAAGACCCATTTGCGACCAAGCATTAACTTCCTGACTGATGTCTTGAGATGTTGCTTCAATATATCCACATAATTTTCCTTCCTCATGATGCCATCTATTTTGTGAAGTGCACCAGTCCCTCAGCAAAGCACCCCCACAACATGATGCTGCCACCCCCGTGCTTCACGGTTGGGATGGTGTTCTTCGGCTTGCAAGCGTCCCCCTTTTTCCTCCAAACATAACCATGGTCATTATGGCCAAACAGTTCTATTTTTGTTTCATCAGACCAGAGGACATTTCTCCAAAAAGTACAATCTTTGTCCCCATGTGTAGTTGCAAACCGTAGTCTGGCTTTTTTTATGGCAGTTTTGGAGCAGTGGCTTCTTCCTTGCTGAGCGGCCTTTCAGGTTATGTTGATATAGGACTTGTTTTACTGTGGATATAGATACTTTCTACCAGCATCTTCACAAGGTCCTTTGCTGTTGTTCTGGGATTGATTTGCACTTTTGCACCAAAGTACGTTCATCTCTAGGAGACAGAACGTGTCTCCTTCCTGAGTGGTATGACGGCTGCGTGGTCCCATGGTGTTCATACTTGCGTACTATTGTTTGTACAGATGAACGTGGTACCTTCAGGCGTTTGGAATGAACCAGACTTGTGGAGGTCTACACATTTTTTTCTGAGGTCTTGGCTGATTTCTTTTGATTTTCCCATGATGTCGAGCAAAGAGGCACTGAGAAAAAAGCTTGGAAAATCTGGAATTTTCCAAGCTGTTTAAAGGCCCAGTTAACTTAGTGTATGTAAACTTCTGACCCACTGGATATAGTAAATTATAAGTGAAATAATCTGTCTGTAAACAATTGTTGGAAGAATTACTTGTGTCATGCACAAAGTAGATGTCCTAACCGACTTGCCAAAACTATAGTTTGTTAACATGAAATCTGTGGAGTGGTTTAGATTGACCCAAACCTCCAACTTCAACTGTATATAGTATATCTAACTTCCTCTGGAAGCAACGTAAGCACAATAACTGTTTGTCGGGGGCTTCATGAAATGGGTTTCCATGGCCGAGCAGCCGGACACAAGCCTAAGATCGCAAGGCCAAGTATCGGCTGGAGTGGTGTAAAGCTTATTGGACTCTGGAGCAGTAGTAATGCATTCTCTGGAGTGATGAATCCACTTCACCATCTGGCAGTCCGATGGACACATCTGGGTTTGGTGGATGCCAGGAGAACGCTACCTGCCCGAATGCATAGTGCCATCTGTAAAGTTTGGTGGCGGAAGAATAATGGTCTGGGGGTTTTCATGGTTTGGGCTAGGCCCTTAGTTCCAGTGAAGGGAAACCTTAACGCTACAGCATACAATGACATTCTAGATGATTCTGTGCTTCCAACTTTGTGGCAACAGTATGGGGAAGGCCCTTTCCTGTTTCAGCATGACAGTGCCCCCGTGCACAATGCGAGGTCCATACAAAAATGGTTTGTCGAGATCGGTGTGGAAGAACTTGACTGGCCTGCACAGAGCCCTGACCTCAACCCCATCGAACACCTTTGAGATTAATTGGAATGACTTCAACTGTATATAGTATATCTAAAAGTACATTTTCTTCTCACTTTCTCTATGAATCCAGTGTTTTGGTAAAACAGTTGGCTCTGTATGAATACAGTGTCTGTCTCTGTCTGCGCGCACGGTTGGTATTTAATATGACAATGGTTTTGTCTGGGGCTGGGGGTGTCAAGGAGAATACATTTTATTTCAAGGCACTTTGGCTGTTTCCATTTGGGAATAGAGGGATGAGAGAGGGGTCTCCAGATTGTGTGACCCCCTCCACCTCTCCTTTCCCCCTTCTGTGGATGTTTCTGTTCTCCTAGGTGGTTGCATCTGGGCGTCTGGCATCTCAGAACCTAGGATCGTTGCTTGTCTGTTCACTTGTGGAACAGTAATTTGTCAGCCTGTTCATCTCTTTCCATCCTTCCACTTCTCCCTCGGCTCATCCCTCCTTTCACTGCCTCTCTCTCTTTTTCTCCCTCTCTCTCTCTCCCCCTCTCTTACCCCCCGGCCCTGATAACAGAGTCCTGGGGACCGGTCACTCAAAGCTCATCTCATCGAGTAAAAACCCATCTATCCCTTTCCTTCCATCCTTTTGGCATAGCTCATCTCCCTGCCTCTACCTTCCTCTTTCTCTATGTCCTTTAAGCATTGCGCCTCCTCTCCCTGTCCCGACATATCCTTTCCTTCTCCTATCTCTTTCAGCAGAGCTAAATCTTTTCTCTCGCATCTCTCATCTCCTCTGCTTAACTCCACCCTTACGCTTCCAACAGCATGTCCTCCCCTCCTTTCTTTTTTTCTCTTATCTCTTTTCTCTCTCTCTCTCAATGCTTTGAGCAAACCCTGCACTTAGCTAACCCTGTGCTGCGTGGGCAAGAAAAAAACAGGACCATTTGATATGAATAAATATGAGGTCTGCCTTATATTTCATATAAGTATCATATCCAGTAAACACTTTTCTCTGTAACCATTCCTGTGGTTCAGATCATTATTTTGTCTCAGAATATTTTGGTTATGTGTATTTGACATGCAGCCCTTAATCTCATTCTGGTCTTCACCACAGACCATTATGCATTACTCATCTCACATTATCACGTCTATATTTACCATTGTGTTTTCTTTGTGGTGGATTGTGGGCCACTGGACCTGTTCAGCCTGTTCATATTCAACATGTAGATACACTATATGTACACAAGTATGAAAAACACACACATTTCTGCCCTTCTAGAGCTGCCCCGGTCAACTGTAAGTGCTGTTATTGTGGAAGTGGAAAGGTCTAGAAGCAACAACAGCTCAGCCGCAAAGTGCTAGGCCACACAAGCTCACAGAACAGGACCGCCGAGTGCTGAAGCGTATAGTGCATAAAAATCTGTCCTCGGTTGCAACACTCACTACTGAGTTCCAAACTTCCTTTGGAAGCAACGTCAGCAATGGTTTGTCGAGATCGGTGTGGAAGAACTTGACTGGCCTGCACAGAGCCCTGACCTCAACCCCATCGAACACCTTTTGGAAGAATTGGAATGCCAACTGCGAGCCAGGCCTAATCGCCCAACATACGTGCCCGACCTCATTAATGCTCTTGTGGCTGAATGGAAGCAAGTCCCCACAGCAATGTTCCAACAGTGGAAAGCCTTCCCAGAAGAGTGGAGGCTGTTGTAGCAGCAAACACACACACACAACAAACAACAAACACACACACAACAAACACACACACACAGGCACAAATCCACCAAAGGTCGCTCAAGACAGACCCTGTCAAAGGGTATCCCACAAACACATACACTCACACTTTCACTCGCAGGTAATCCTACTACTATTGCCTGCTGCCGTGGGTAACACAAGATTATATTCTGAGAACTAACTGTTTAATCATATTCATATTGTGTTCTGCTACAGTACAGTTCAGCCCTACATGCCCTTCCCTGATAAGGCGAATTCATCTTGGATTTAGCTCGAGAGCATTGAAGCCCTGTGTTTACTGATATGCCTGTGTGTGCAGAGCAGGCCCAGGTATGACTTTGACTCTGCTGGAGGCTGCAGGGACTCTGCAGTGGAGAGGGGGAGGTGTAGCTAGAAGACAAGACTGCTGACTAGGTAGAGTAGTGCCCTCGACCCATTTCTGCCTCCTAACATCACACCACATGCTCAGCATACTGCAGGCAGCAGGATCAGAGTGTATTAGTGAGAGCTCTGTCTTTGACCGTTACACTCAGATGTTCACTATGTGTGCACATGCACATTCCAGAAGGGGAGGTTTAGTGTGTGTACATGTCAGTGTGTGTAAATTGAGTGTCTGTGTGCGTTTCTGCAGGGGTGCATGTGTGTGTGTGTCCTGGCTAGACTTAAAGAAGACTGATGATAACCGCAGAAACTCATGGAAATTAATCTGCCCAATCCTCCAGTGCTCAATCAGTTCCACTTACTTTCCCCACATCATCCTCTACCTACCCCTCACCCCAATGCTTTCACCCCCACTCCCCTTCTGGACCCTGTAGAGAGGCAGCAGATGGGGGTTTATGACCAACAGTCCCTCTGACTCCCCCAGGTCTGTTCCTAATGATCCCTGGCTGTCTGGCAGAGGAAGGCCAGAGAGGAGACAAGGGACCAGGAAGGCTGATGGACGTGTGTGTGTGTGTGTGTGTGTGTGTGTGTCTGTTTGTCAGAGGAGGCTGGTGGGAGGAGCTATAGGAGGACAGGGTCATTTTAATGACTGGAATGGAATCAATGTAACAGAGTCAAACACGTTGTTTCCATGTGTTTGATGTGTTTGATGCCGTTCCATTGATTCCATTCCAGTCATTACAATGAGCCCATCCTCCTATAGTTCCCAACATCAGCCTCCTCTGGTGTGTGTGTGTGTGTGTGTGTGTGTGTGTGTGTGTGTGTGTGTGTGTGTGTGTGTGTGTGTGTGTGTGTGTGTGTGTGTGTGTGTGTGTGTGTGTGTGTGTGTGTGTGTGTGTGTGTGTGTGTCTCTGTGATTAGTGACTGTGTTGTCACTCCTCAGTCCTCACCTTGTCTGTCAGCCAATGATCTCTATCTGCCTGACATCACTACCCAATCATTCAGCTCTGTCCTGTTCTCTCTTCTTCTCAGCTCTCTTAATGCACTGTTACTGACAGCGGTAGGTCCATTCCTTAAGATCTCCACATGCAGATAGCCCCTTATTTCTATGATATAATTAAGCAATAAGGCACCTTGGGGGTTTGTGGTATATGACCAATATACCACGGCTAAGGGCTTTTCTTATGCACAACGCAACGCGGAGTGCCTGGATACAGCCCTTAGCTGTGGTATATTGGCCATATACCACAAACCCCCAAGGTGCCCTATTGCTAATATAAACTGATTACCAACATAATTAGAGCAGAAAAAATACATGTTTTGTCATACCTTTGGTATACGGTCTGTTATAAACTGGGTGGTTTGAGCCCTGAATTCTGATTGGCTGAAAGCCATGGTATATCAGACCGTGTACCACGGGTATGACAAAACATTTAGTTTTACTGCTCTAATTACGTTGGTAAGCAGTTTATAATAGCAATAAGGCTCCTCGGGGGTTTGTGATATATGGCCAATTATTCCACGGCTGTTTTTAGGCAGGACGCAACGCGGAGTGCCGGCTGTCAGCCAATCAGCATTCAGGGCTCGAACCACCCAGTTTATAAATGTGGTTATATATCTGAGATGTTTTATTTTAAATCAAATGTTATTGAAATATATAAAATCACTTTTTGATAATAGGAGACATTATAATGGTGATGCAGTGCGTGTGTATGTGTCTGTGTGTGTGTGCGTGCTTGTGTGTGTGTGGATCAAAAGCCACTGGAGTAACAACCATGTTGTTATAGTTGGATGTTGTGTTTGGACAGCATTGACATGAGTAGGTGTCTGTCATCACATCCTTGTTGTTTCAAGACCTATATTAGTCACAGTGTTGGGTTTGTCTGTGATCTCACTTTGGTATAACACCTAATGTATATGCTTTAGTCTTAGTGGTTAAGGAAATGTAACTTTTATCACTTTCAGGGATGCGTTACTCTAACCGCTAGGTAGCCTGACAAGGTGAAAAAAACCTGTCTGTGTCCTTGAGCCATGCACTTAACCTTAATTTGCTCCAGGGGCTGACCCTGCAGGTAGGCTGTCATTGTAAATAAGAATTTGTTCTTAACTGACTTGCCTAGTTAAATAAAGGTTAAATCATTTATTTATTTTTTAAATGGGCTAAAATCAGTGGGGAACCCTTAGAGCCTTCTACAGTAGGTCTTCAGAGAAGGATATATACTTTTGTAAATATATTTATTTCGTTTTAATATTTTTGAATAATTTTTATGATCTTCTGATTTCATCTCTTCAATTTGGGTTGGAAAGAGAAAACCAAAGAGAAAAAAATATCCAATCACAATTTTTCTTAGACATGTCACTACTGATGAGCCAATAGTGAGCAGTAGCCTAGTTTTCCCATGCTTTCGTTGTTGTCTGTGTGACAATGGCAGTGACTGTAGCCGGTGTTATTGAGGAGGATGTGGTGGCTAATTTGTTAGCATAGTTATTTTCAAGACTAACTTTCAACGAGAAGTTAAGTGTTGTGCGGAAGGGGAGGCTAAATCCAGCACTGCCAGGATTGGTGCAATGAGAAAAGTACTTGAAAGGCATTTTCAAGCTAACAATTATGCCCTGTCCGTAGATGACTGGTTGTGAGCCAACCTAGAAGCTGTAGTGCTGGGATTGTCTACTCTTCAGCACCGACGTCAACCTGGGCCAGTACTGGTTTCAAAGACCTAGCCAGTTTTACAAAGTCAGCTCTGCCTAATAAACGTACAAACATGCTCATAATTCCTCTTGCTCTCCTTGTTCAGATGCTGTGAGTGCAGTGCTTCCCTGTCCCACTGGTACTATGAGAAGGAGGGCCGGCTCTTCTGCAAGAAGGATTACTGGGCCAAGTTCGGAGAGCTGTGCCATGGATGCAACGACCCCATCACCACCGGCCTGATCATGGTAAGATAGTCTTCTGCCACAAACAGCACAGTAACTAGATCCTCCTGTCTACAGTACTAGGGATCCCTCACCAGTCAATCTCTACAATCAGCCACACACTTGATACAACACTCCTGTTACAATCTATCGGATATGGTTTCCCCAACAACATCCACACAGAAACACCAGTCTCCACTTTACAGGGACCAGTAAGCTTTACACCTCACTGTAAGCTTTCCATGGATAGATAATAACTGTTGTTTAAGTAAACAGTCTGAGAGGAGAGGTGGTGAAAGGACATGTAGGTCAGTGGAGGATGGACATACTGTATGATCTGCCCTTCTCTGATAAGGGGTGTTGGGTTGGTGTTGAATGGATTGAATAACTTCAATAGTCACTATAGCAGGGGTCAGCAACCAGACGGATAATATTAAAGCTTCCGCCAAGAGTATTTGGAAATATGTCAAAGTCTACACAGTGCCTTCGGAAAGTATTCATACCCCTTGACTTATTCCACATATTTCTCACCAATATACACACACAAATTACAAAGTGAAAACATGTTTTTAGAAATTCTATCACATTTATTGAAAACTTAATGGAAATATCTCATTTAAACAAGTATTCACACCCCTGAGTCAATACTTTGTAGAAGCACCTTTGGCAGTGGTTACAGCTGTGAGTCTTTCTGGGTAAATCTCTTAAGAGCTTTCAACACCTGGATTGTGCAACATTTGTCCATTATTCTTTGCAAAATTCTTCAAGCTCTGTCAAATAGGTTGTTGATCGTTGCTAGACAACCTTTTACAGGTCTTTCCGTAGATTTAGGGTACATTTAAGTCAAAACGGTATCTTGGCCACTCAGGAACATTCGCTATCTTTTTAATTAGCAACTTTGTCCTTGTACTTTAGGTTATTGTCCTGCTGAAGGGTGAATTAATCTCCCAGTGTCTGGTAAAAAGCAGACTGAACCAGATTTTCCTCTAGGATTTTGCCTCTTAAAATGTTTTGCCTCTAGCCCTCTTAACTCTCACCTTAGAACGATCTACAGAGAAAACTCTAATTCACTAAATGTTCCTAATCTGGCTTCCTCTTTCATATAATGTCTATCTGATTTCATATTTTATTTATAGCAGGGTGGTGGTGGGAGGATAAGTCTTGTGCTTGTTATTAAACTGTAAGAGTGAGTTGTTTGGGCCCTGGGTTAAAATAAGGCTGATATTGATAAATATGTTAAAGATGACATCAACATTTGAGCCTGGTTGATTTCACATTGAGCCTGCTAAGTTTCTTCCGTTACAATGTGGTTTCTCTCTGCAATGTGTGAACACATGATGTCACCTCCTCTCGTTCCATGACCTCTGGTTCTGTCACAGTTGGTGGTAGGCATGATCAACATAATTTATTTTAGGTAATACAAAAACAACAAAAGGAACTTACGCATCAATGAACTGGAGTGCACATGCACCATCAATAACCCACACACAGGTGGGAAACTCATCTACATGTTGGTCCCTCTAATTAGGGACCAACAAAACCAAACATAGATTTACCTAGAAATCTCAACTCTGTCAGGCCCTGACAATCACCTCCAGACCAACATAAAGATGGCTAGAGGCCTCCCTATGGTCAGGACCTGACAGGGTCTAAATAAAACCTCTCACCAGAAATAGATTAGTCTAGTCTTCTTTCTCTCTTTCTCTCTCTCAATCCTTTATTGTTGTCTTTGTTAAATCTCCCAGAAGCCTTTTCACTGGCGACCTTGACCTGACTTCTGGACAGACCAATCACACCACACTACACAATCATTTAGGGCTTCTATTGGCCAATCCCACCTCACTATGATCACTTTATTGGTCAATTGCATACAAGGTCCTACAACGATTTGACCTCCGCTTTTAACCCAACAGTTATACAGTACCAGTCAAAGGTTTGGACACACCTACTCATTCAAGGGTTTTTCTTTATTTGTACTATTTTCTACATTGTATAATAATAGTGAAGACATCAAAACTAAGAAATAACACATATGGAATCATGTAGTAACCAAGAAAGCCACCCTTTGCCTTGATAACAGCTTTGCACACTCGTGGCATTCTCTCACTATGTCTTCACTATTATTCTACAATGTAGAAAATAGTACAAATAAAGAAAAACCCTTGAATGAGTAGGTGTGTCCAAACTTTTGACTGGTACTGTATATTTTTTTAACATCCTGGAGCAGACCTCTTTGATGTGCACAAACACACACACACACACACACACACTTACACACACACACTTACACACTCATTCAGTCTTCTTTGCTGTCTACCATTTACAGCTAGGATGTGTATGTGTATGTCCTTCTCTGTATCTATGCGTCCGTGCAAGTATGTGTGTCATTACACTCAGCCCACAGCAGTGCAAACTCAGTAATGAACCCCCCACCCAGCGGAGGCCAGCAGAGTCCAAAGTGAATCAGAGATGGCAGCTAGCGCTCACCCTGCCCTGCTACTCGCTACCCAGTCCTCTACAGGGCCAGATGTGTCACTCACATTCCCCTTATAGTGTAAAGACTATTGATTGACATCCAAGCGCGGTTCAGTCCAGCCAAGACTCTCAGGCAATCATGTTGTCACAAAGATGTCAGACCAGTGGTGTTATAGACGGACGGACCAACTGACCAACCGAACTGAGCGGCAGACAAGGTCCACTTCCTCTGCTTATTTTCATCCCCTGCGTCCTGGACGTGTGGTGATATGCAGTTTCATCCCACACCGCCCCCCTTGGCATCAGGCCAGCCACAATTGGGCAGACTGCATTTCGTCAGCCCACTAAAAGCATCCTCTGAAAGAGGGTAGTGTTTTGGTTGTTGGAGCCGGGACAGAGAAAGCACTCTAAAACAGTGTGATGCAATGTGGGTATGACTCACAGTCTGCCTGCTAATTGAAATGTTACATTGATTAGGTCGTTTTGGTAAGAGAAGAGAACGGAATGCACAAAATAAATTCTCACCACGTCACTGTGCCTCTGCTTTTGATGAGTCCAGAGCCTCATATCGATGTAAGCACCCATAATGCCTGATTCAACCACTGTTAATATTTGTGAGCCAGAGCCACACATTGTAGAAGATTATATGGCCGTCTTGTACATTTTCAAGAAGCTTAACAATTGAAGTTACAGTTGAAGTCGGAGGTTTAGATACACCTTAGCCAAACACATTTAAACTCAGTTTTCCTGACATTTAATCCTAGTAAAAAAATCCCTGTCTTAGGTCAGTTAGGATCACCACTTTATTTTAAGAATGTCAGAATAATATTAGAGATAATTATTTATTTCAGCTTTTATTTCTTTCATCACATTCCCAGTGGGTCAGAAGTTTACATACACTCAATTAGTATTTGGTAGCATTGCCTTTAAATTGTTTAACTTGGGTCAAACGTTTCGGGTAGCCTTCCACAAGCATCCCACAATAAGTTGGGTGAATTTTGTGGGCAGAACTGAAAAAGCGTTTGCGAGCAAGGAGTACTTTTGCGTACTATTGTTTGTACAGATGAACGTGGTACCTTCAGGCATTTGGAAATTGCTCCCAAGGATGAACCAGACTTGTGGAGGATATTGGGAAATGTACATATTTTCAAGATACTTTACAGTACATGATATGTCCCTCCCTTTAGCAACTTCTTGTAACAACTCCCACTGGTGTGAGACAGCACATTGCTTAGGTGGGAACTGTTGTTTGTCTAAATGTCTCATAATTGTCTCTATGGTCTGATTACTTTGGGTGACTGTTGGTGATTAAGCAATAGTCAGTGAACTTAAGGGTCCGATTCTGAAGTTTGGGTGGGAGTTGGTTTGTTTGTGTCAGATCAGATATGCCTGTGGTGTGTTGGAAAGGAGACTCAGTGTGTCACCATAGAGGTTAAGCAACAGTGAGCTTAGCAGGAAGGAAATGTAAGGTTTTAGTTAGTTGGAATTTACTTACCATGACCTGCCTGTCTTGTTTGACTGCCTACAATGACTTAGTCAACGTTTTCCATCCCACACCATAGGATGGAGATATCTTTGCGTATTCACACGTATCCACGCACAACAATATGAACTTCAACCTGGTCTGACACTTTGATGAGCATCTTCAATGACAACTCCATCATTTATTACAGTTTAGTACCTTTTCAAATTCAATATTCTTTGCTTTTTATTGGGGTTTTCCAACAATATTATACTTGTCGTGGCACATTCACATTCCTCCCCAATAGAGACCTGTTTCTAACAACTTTTTCACCGGTTCATTTTTATTTGTGACAGTTTCTCAGTGGGCTGTCTTTGTTAGCTTCTAACAGCCACATTTTAGTCCTCCACAAAGCTATTTCTTTGAAGAAGGAGAACATCAAGAACATTTTCCAGCACTAGTCTCCTCCACCGATGATGTCTGCCTGTCTTCCCTCCGGAAGACCCAGGTTGTCGTAGTGCAGAGAGGAAGGAAAATATTCTATGAAAGAACATGAAGACTACCAGCGGTTTTCTGACTGCTCTAGCCATTTGATATTATTTAAACCGTCTGGTTCGAGATAGTAGGGATACTTCTTTGAACGAGTCAACCAGTTGGGTAGTAGCCTTTTTACTCCATGGTAAGAATTAGCCTCTCTACCAGACCTTTCAGATATAGACAATAAAGCTTCATGACAGTCAGCCAGTCTTGCTTCCTGGTTAGTTCCTATGTAGTGCATAACTTTTGATCAGGGCCCATATGAGACACGCCCTCAGTCAGATGTGTGTGTTTTTGATGTGAGGTCCATCAGGCAACACTGTAGATGCCCCGATCTTTCTCTATCAATATCTGCCGAGTCAAATGGCCCCTGGTAGCAGCTGGTATAAAAGAGAGGGGGGGGGGGGAGACAGACAGAGAGAAAATGTGAGTAAGGGAAAGAGAGAGAGAGAGATAATAGAATGGGTAAGGAAACAAATTAATAGCAGGTACAGTCATCCAGCCTGATGCTAGTTCCCTAAATAACATGTAAACACACCAACGCCACATCCTGGCCTGGTCTGGCCTGGCACTCCACAATGGTCACTGTGTTTAGCAAGTAATCACGTGAAACATGTTATGGTGTGATGGGGTGATTCGTTGTGTTCCTCTGCTTCGTGTTTTACATTTAAAGGGCAGACAATATTAACCATTAATGTGTTCTTAAAGGCACAATTATATATGAATTATATACATGTACTGTAACTGCCAATAGAGTTACTTTATGTTGGCAATTACCTGTATTGTAGGTTACCCATTGATTCTTGAAGAACAAAAAATGTATAACTGCCTCATGAGCTTAGTACTGTCTTACCCTATCATAACCCCAAATATAAGGTTTGATTACCTCATTATGGTGTAGAATGTTGGTCTTCTTCCTCTGAGGTGTTTGCTGTTCCAGGTGGTTTGTACAGTAGATTGCGTTTAGGTTTTAAAACACATGTTTGCACTATAATCTTCCAATATGTGATTTTACAGATGTAGGATCTTAATTTGATCACCAAATACATTTTAAACGTGTCGTGTATTTGAGGTTTAAAAAGGCTTCAGAAGTTTGTGATTTCCACTTAGAAATGTCTGAATAGATTTTTCCTTGTATTAACCCCTACACAAATGTCCATTAATTATAATCCACATAATAATTTGCATTCTGTTGCTGCAGGATTATTTTCCCTCTGTAGGAAACTGGCTCAAATTAAGATCCTACATTTGTAGAATCAGTCTTTCATCCTCCCCACTAGTACAGTAAGCACTAAAACAAGCAATGTTAGATGACATGGTGGTGTCGCGTGAGGGTTTTGGCTGGCCCCCTTTTTTATTTTACATTTCCGACAGACGATTAAATATGATCGCCTGTCAGCTGTGACTGAGCTAGAGGAGGTTTGGAATCGGGGACTAGGAAAGGGAGATGGGGGAAGAGAGAGGTATAAATATAGGAGGAGGGGATTTTCTGAAGACATCAGATAGGAGACACAGCCAGCAGGCACATGGCTGAGC